>CAMZMU010000087.1:28175770-28243525 GCA_947311845.1 Poa pratensis
CCGAGGTTAGCAACTTTATCCTTTTGTCTGTAATTGATACAGAAATATTGCACGTGTCGATGTACGGTGGTCATTTCACTATTCAAGATGTTATTGTAATGGTAATAAAACTTAATTATAATATGATGCAGATGGATGCACGGATGCGATGGATGTACGGCGAACGACGCAGTTCCGAGTTTATTGCAGGCCTGCATAAATTTCTCGATGTGGCTGAGGCAAACAAAGTGAATAATTTTATGCCTTGTCCATGTGAGAAGTGTCGGAACGTCAGGGAGTACTCTGACCCGAGAACCATTCAAGACCATGTGATTCGGAAAGGTTTCATGCCCAGCTATAATTGTTGGACCAAGCACGGAGAAAGAGGGTTAGGATGGAAGACAATGAAGAAGAGGAGGATGATGACAACTATCCTATGTTCCCTGAGGAATGCGGTGATACTGTTATGGAAGACGTTGAAGAAGAAAGAGGTGAACATCGGCATCAGATGAGCCCGCTGATGGTCTTGGTGTGGTCATTTCTGATGCAAAGCGAGAATGCGATACAGAAAAGGAGAAGCTAAAGTTGGAGGCCATGCTTGAGAATCACAAAAAGTTGCTGTACCCAAACTGCGAAGATGGCAGCACAAAGCTCGGTACCACACTGGAACTGCTGAAATGGAAGGCAGAGACTGGTTATTCTGACAAGGGATTTGAGAAGTTACTGAAAATAATGAAGCCGAAGCTTCCAAAGGATAACGAATTGCCCGAGACTACATACGAAGCAAAGAAGGCTATCTGCCCTCTAGGATTAGATGTGCAGAATATACATGCATGCATTAATGACTGCATCCTGTACCGCGGTGAGTACGAGAATATGGATAAATGACCGGTATGCAATGCACTGCGGTACAAGATAAGACAAGATGACCCTGGTGATGTTGAGGGCGATGACGAGCCCCCCCGGAAGAGGGTTCCTGCTAAGGTGATGTGGTATGCTCCTATAATACCACGGTTGAAACGTCTGTTCAGAAACAAAGAGCATGCCAGGTTGTTGCGATGGCACAAAGAAGAGCGTAAGAAAGACGGGAAGTTGAGACACCCCGCCGATGGGTCCCAATGGAGAAAAATCGACAGAGAGTTCCCGACATTTTCAGATGACGCAAGGAACTTAAGATTTGGTCTAAGTACAGATGGCTTTAATCCTTTTGGGGAGCAGAGCTCCAGTCATAGCACTTGGCCCGTGACTCTATGTATCTACAACCTTCCTCCTTGGTTGTGCATGAAGCGGAAGTTCATTATGATGCCAGTGCTCATCCAAGGCCCAAGCAACCCGGCAACGACATTGATGTGTACCTAAGCCCATTAGTTGATGAACTTTTGCAGTTGTGGTCCGAACCAGGTGTACGTGTGTGGGATGAGCACAAACAACAGGAATTTGACCTACGAGCGTTGCTGTTCGTAACCATCAATGATTGGCCTGCTCTTAGTAACATTTCAGGACAGTCAAACAAGGGATACAATGCATGCACGCACTGTTTAGATAAGACTGAAAGTATACATTTGGGAAACAAGAATGTGTACCTGGGGCATCGTCGATTTCTTCCGAACAGTCATGCCGTAAGAAAGCCCGGCAAGCATTTCAACGGTGAGGCAGATCGCCGGAAGAAGCCTAACCTCCCTGATGGTGATGTTATATATGACATGGTCAAGGATTTAGAAGTAATCTTTGGAAAGGGTCCTGGCAGTCTATCTGTTCCGAATGACGCTGACAACCACGTACCCATATGGAAGAAGTGCTCTATATTCCGGGAGCTACCCTATTGGAAAGTCCTAGAGGTCCGGTCTTCAATCGACGTGATGCACGTGACGAAGAATCTTTGCGTGAACCTGCTAGGCTTCCTGAGCGTGTATGGGAAAACAAAAGATACATCGGAAGCACGGGCAGACCAGCAACGTATGAAAGACCCATACAACAAGCACGATAAAGGGCGTCAATACTTAAGCAGCTACGCTCTTACCAAAGCAGAGAAGGAAATCTTTTTTGAATGCCTGAGCAGTATCAAGGTCCCGGCTGGCTTCTCGTCAAATATAAAGGGAATAATATATGGCAGAGAAAAAATTCCAGAACCTGAAGTCTCATGATTGCCACGTGATTATGACGCAGTTGCTTCCGGTTGCATTGAGGGGGCTTCTACGGAAAATGTTCGAGTACCCATTGTGAAGCTATGTGCATTCCTCAATGCAATATCTCAGAAGGTCATCGATCCAGTAACTCTACCAAGTTTACAGAAGGCTGTGGTCCAATCTCTTGTCAGCTTCGAGTTGGTGTTCCCCCCATCATTCTTCAATATTATGACGCATCTCCTGGTTCACCTAGTCGACGAGATTGCCATTCTCGGTCCTGTATTTCTACACAATATGTTCCCCTTCGAGAGGTTCATGGGAGTCTTGAAGAAATATGTTCATAACCGTGCTAGGCCAGAAGGAAGCATCTCAAGGGGCTATGGAACAGAAGAGGTCATTGAGTTCTGTGTTGACTTTATTCCTGACCTTAAGCCGATTGGTGTTCCTGAATCGCGGCATGAGGGGAGACTGAGTGGAAAAGGCACGCTAGGAAAGAAAGTGCTGATCCAACAGCTCACAAGCCCTCAAAAGAAACACACCCCTGATCCAACGGCTCACAAGCGCTCGAAAGAAGCACACGATCCGTGTGCTTCTTCCTTATTGGTGGGAATCCCTTTAGTCCCGGTCTCACTATATATATGTAGTCATGGCCTCCATTGGCATAGCACATCTAAACTCATATCTGCAACCTCATCACTCTCCCATGGCTTCCACCGTACCCACTCTAACCTACTCGGAGGCGGAGGAGCTTTCCGCCTCGAACTACCCCTGCCCGCCCGGCTACGACGTCCCCGCGGCTGGAGGCTGAGCACCGGAGGCGTGCCGGTCCCTCCTATCCCTCAAGGTTTGGCACGTCGGGCGGCCATCACGAACCACTACTACCTCGAGCTCACTCCGGAGCAGCGGATGGATCCCCGCTGGCATCCCGACTACCGCCCGACTTGGGACGCCTTCTTCATCAATCGGCGTGAGAGGGCGCTCGCCAGGTACGAGGAGGATGGCCCGCCTCCTTCGAACTTCAACGAGGCCGGCCGTCGGCTGTGGTGGAGCGGCCGAACTCTCCAGAGCGTCATGAACTACATCACGGCCGGCGATAACCCCCGCCTGCGCTACCCTCACTTCCAGTCCAGGCGCCCGACGACAGCGCCGCCTGACGACAACGACGACGACGGCGGCGACTACGACGACTACGAGGACGAGTATTATAGGCCTAGGCAGGAGTATGACTAACCTATGGTTTGTCTATGTACCCAAGATTGTTGTCATGAACTACTTCTGGTCTAGCTAAGACGACGATCGTGTAAAATGTATCCAAGATTGATGGGTGACTACTTTTCGCATTGATATTAAACAAACCATGCAAATTACATTGACAACATAAACCAACGGCTCACAAGCGCTCGAAAGAAACACACGATCCGTGTGCTTCTTCCTTATTGGTGGGATTCCCTTTAGTCCCGGTTGGTGGCTCACAGAGTGATCCAACAGCTCACAAGCCCTCAAAAGAAACTGTTCTGCATTAATAATTATTATTACATATTATAAATATAGGTTCACTGAAATTGTTCTGCATTTACTTCTGCTTGCCATGGGATTTTACAACACCAAAAATAGAATTAACTGAATTAATAATTATTATTACTTAATCATAAATCTTACTTAATCATTTTTGATCGATTTATACATATTATTAGTCGAGTTTGGATTTGGATTTTGGATTATTTATACAAATTCAAACACTTTTCATGTTGAAAGTTTTGTCAATTCAAAATATGCAATAAAGTTAATGCATTTTTAATTGAAAATGGCAAAATGGTTAATAGTTTGTATAGTTAGAATAATTATTTTAGAAAACAGAAAATGGTTTTGGATTATTTATTCAAATTTAAAAACTTTTCATGTTGAAAGTCTTTTCAGATTCAAAACCATTTGAAATTCATATCCAAACACCTAAATAAGAAAAAAAAAGGCGGGAACAAAATTTCAGAACTGAAAAGTTCGAAATAATTTTGAAAAAGGACTCTTTGGTCCCGGTTTCTACCACGAACCGGGACCAATGAGTCCGTGGACCCCGCGCTTGATCTGGCATTAACTGCCCACTCTTTGGTCCCGGTTGCTGGCAAGAACCGGGACCAAAGACTCATTGGTCCCGGTTTTTGGCAAAAACCGGGACCAATGACCCTATAACACTGCCCTGGCCCCTTCTCCTTCCTCATTCTCACGCAGACGCGCGGTTCATCGACGAGGAGCAAGAAACGAAGGAGCTGAGCCGCCACCACGCCGTCAGGCCGCCCCGCCGCCGACCTCCGCGCGCCCCCCGCCGCCTCCCCCCCCCCCCGCCGCCCCGACCTCACGCGACGACGCCGGCCTCCTCCCGCACACGCGCCACGCGCCCGGCCGAGCTCGCAGCCCGCGCCGTCGTCCACCGCCACCGCCGTCCCCCACCGCCGCACACGCCACCGCCGTCCCCCACCGCACACGCGCCACCGCCGTCCCCCACCGCCGCCCGCACCGCTCTTCTCGCGGCCGGTGAGTTAAATTAGCATTTTGTATAGGATTTTTTTGTTAGTGTTAGGATTTTTTGTTAGTGTATAGGAAAATTTTGTTAGTGTTAGGATTTTTTTGTATAGGAAAATTTTGTTAGTGTTAGGATTTTTTTTAGTGTATAGGAAAATGTTGTTAGTGTATAGGAAAATTTTGTTAGTGTTAGGATTTTTTTGTATAGGAAAATTTTGTTAGTGTTAGGATTTTTTGTTAGTGTATAGGAAAATTTTGTATAGGATTTTTTTGTATAGGAAAATTTTGTTTTGTATAGGAAATAGCATTTTAGGTTAGTGTTAGGATTTTTTTTGTAGAAATAGCATTTTAGGTTAGTGTTAGAATTTTATTGTATAGGAAATAGCATTTTAGGTTAGTGTTAGGATTTTTTTGTATAGGAAATTACAAATATATGTTTGAATCCAAATTTAGATTGTAGTTCATTTAGATTGTAATCCAAATTTGAATGTTCAAATATGTTTGCATTATATATTTTAGAGTATCTCCAATTAAGAAATAGAGCTTGTTTAAGAATATTTAAAGTGTTAGAGAATTTGGTAGATCATTTTGAGTCAAATTCAATTGTGTTGCCTTCTAGATACTTAGGAATTCAAACACTTAGGATTTTTTGTGTTAGGGAAAAAAATTAGTTTACGATACTAGCTAGTTTACGATACGAGTTTACGATAAAGTTTTGTGCATTGTTCTTAATTTGCAGAAACTATGGAACGAGACGAAGATCAGGAAAATATCCTCCAGGATATAATCCGCGGGCCGGAAGATATTGTCGATGTCACCACGGAGTTTTTGAACAACTCCGGTGAGGGAGATGAGTCTCTCAACCGAAGAGACGGCTCCGGTGAGGTAGAACCCGACGGCCGGGGTGAGGGAGAAGTCAGCGAGGGAGAAGCCGACGAGGGAGAAGCCGAAGGCTCCGGTGGAACATTAAATGTTGCAAACTCCGGCGAGGTGCATATACATATATGAAGCCGAAGATTGTATTAATTAAGCCTCTGCTGTCTATATACATATATTAACGCTCTTTCTTCTTTTAGCCCTCCGGATCGAGCAAATCTTCTGTAAGGACAAAACGAGGCCCAGCCAAAAAGTTGGGCGACCAAGAAAGGTACACGATCGAAAGAGTCGCTGAAGACGGCACACCGACTGCTCCCCCTGGTGTTAAAAATAAAATGGTAAAGCAATGCGGAGTTCTTGTTAGGGACTTCATCCCGATCACCGTTCGAGAATGGCATCGGCCAAAGGAGAAAGGACAGCTATATGTCAGCGTTGAGGGCAAAGAAAGACTTTGGAGAAAGCTCATGGTTAATTTCACCCTGCCGGCGCCAGAGGTGGATTCAGATGAGGAGGATCCAGATGAGGCAGAAAAGATTGCCCGGAAAATCATGGAGCAAAAAGTCAAGGACTGGGCACTTAAGAAGATGGCCGAGCTATTCAAGAACTGGAAGAAAAGATTGAACAACCTGTTTGTCAAGAAAAATAAGACTCCAGACTTCGATAAAGGGTATGAGAAGATAAAGGACTACTGGGAAGAATTTGTGGCGTACAAGAAATCAGAGGAAGCTCTGGAAAAGTCTGCAAAAAATGCGGCAAATGCTGCTCTAAAGATGTACCACCATACTATGGGGCCTGGTGGCTACGCTTTTAGCATGCCTAAGTGGGAGAAACTTGAGGCGGACCTGCTGGCTAATGGGATCACTCCAGAGCCACTCAAGTGGATCGAACGGGCAAGAAATTGGTTTTACGGGCATGGGGGCACGTTGGACGCAGAAGGGAAGTGCATATATAACAGAAGACACAAAGATAATCCCCTACTACCCATCCAAGAAATTAGAAATGCAGTAAAGGATGTTGCAGAGGGACGGTTCATTCCCGATAGAGAGGATGACGAGCTCACACGCGCCCTTGGGAATAAGGAACACGACGGACGGTTACGAGGCGTACCTGGCTCCAAGCCCAAGACAATTGCGATTCCCGAGCACAGGAAGAAATTTCCTGATAGAAGCCATCAGAGGAGAAAGGAAAGGGAGGCAATGGAAGCACGCGCTGCTGCAGACCGGCTGCGTAATATAGAAGAAGAATTAAAGCTGCAGAAGGAACAAATTGCCGTGCTTAGCCAGCAAGGTACTAGCGGCCAATCTCAACGGCACATGGTAGAAGCTGCATGCGATGGTACCGGTGGCCCATCGAATCGGAAAAGCAGCGTGGCTTCCACGGAGCTCCAGGATGGTAATGATGATGCAGTGGCTCCTCTTCGTCGCTACCCAGTGGATGATATCACGGAGAGCACACCTTGTGAGCTGCATGTGAAAGTTTATAACATATCCGTGAAGGTGGCGGTCGGCTATGCCCTACCAATTGGACCTAATCCAACTTACCATTTTGCTCCGGTTCCAAATGGCTACGCTGTTGTCGGGGTGGATGCAGTGATGAAAGATTTTGAGGAGCTGAAGCTGCACCACCCTGCAGGTGAAGATGGGGAGGTGCTTGAACTTGGAGAAGCCAAGAAAGCGCCAATTCTATGGCCAAAGGAATTCATCGTGCTTCCGAACTGGCAGCCAAGGCCATCGACTCCTCACCAGTCTCCAGCGCAACAGTCCTCTTCACCGCCTCAGCATTCTCCAGCGCAGCCGTCCTCTTCACCGCCTCACAAGTCTCCAGCGCAGCCGTCTCCGCCGCCGCGTGACCAGTCTCCAGCGCAGCCGTCTCAGCAGAAGAAACGGACCAACGCCGCTCCCCCGCTCCCCACTCAGAAGAGAGGTCGCACTCAAAAGATAGTCGACATCCCGTCGGTTCCTCCCAAGAGACCTTATGACAGGACTGAAGCGGAAAACGCCGAGGTAGTGGCTGCCTACAATAAGGCTTTTTTTGCACCAAAAAAGCCCGAGCAAAAGAAGGTATATGATGCAAAAACCAAAAAGTGGGCTAAGTCCTTCCTTGAGCAGCCATCCCAGATATCGATGAATCTGCCATCTGACTATGGTCGTGAACTTACTAAGCTAGCACGTGCCCAGTCTGAGCAGAACAAGGGAAGAAGTGCAAAAAGCGGGAAACAAATTGCCCAGCTCGGACAGCAGAAAAATCAATCGGTCCCCCCCTCATAGTGTGTTCCGATGTCGACAAGGACTTCAGAGCCGCTATGGATAAGGACCTGGAATTATTGGACCCCAGAGCCATAGCTGCTGCTAAAGAACTTGGTGTCACTGTATCGCAGGCCAAGGAACAGGCTACCGCCTTGGGTATGAGCCTTGGTCAACTTTTAGGCTATGAATATGGCGCCAATGTTAGAGATGGCACGGAAATATGTCCAAGGGGAGCCTATGGTCAGTAATGAGGAGCTGACGGGTCTATCAACACATATGCGAAATCTGCATACCTGGTACCTGGTGCACACATCAAAGAAGGACGCGAAAGAGTGGTTTCCGCTGGACGTTAGAGTGGAGCATTTCTTCAAACGTTACATTATACAGGTTCAACTGACTGAACTGTTCCAGTTATTCCAAAAGCGCGCCCTCGACAAATCTATCCTCTCTTGCTATTGTCTGTAAGTGATTTATTTTCGTAATTAAGTCTCTAGCTCAGCTCGTTCATTGCCTGTATTATATTATCCTGACTATATATATATCCTTTTGTACGCTATTATGCAGAATGAAGATGCTGGAATGCAAAAGATCTAGAGTTTTTGAGGTTGGGTTCGTTGACCCATATATCGTGAATTCACATACGTTAGTCAATCACCCCAAAGACGTGGAGCATGACCTGACCACCTTTTTAACCATGCAACATTTCTGTACGGAAATACTATTTCCTTACAACTTCAGGTGAGTGTTTCTGTCTTGTACATATTTTTATTTGGCTTTCTCGATGTTAAGTGTAATTGATGAGCTATGCATGTCTGCTTTATGTAAACGTCCGCAGGTTCCACTGGATTCTGCTAAGCATTCAACCTGACAAGTCCATAGTTGAAGTCCACGACTCATTAAGTTGGGACCAAGCGTTGTGGTCCGACATGAAAGAAATGCTCAACAAGTAATTTCAATCATTATCGCATTATATCGCCCTCTTTCGTTCGTTCCCTGATGTCAAGTAATTAATAACTCCTTTGTTCATTTTCTTTGCCAAAGCAGGTGTTGGACAATTTTCAAACAGAAGGTAGAAGGTCCATTCAAAGATGAGCTAACTTATAAAACGGTGAAAAGTCCGCAGCAGCCACCGGGGAGTAATTTATGTGGATTCTACGTTTGCGAGTTCATTCGCGAGTTGACCACTGAGCGGAGAACAACTGCTTTCAGCAAAATGCGGGAGAAGATCGACCCAGAACGGCGCGTACAAGCAATTCAAGAGGAATTGGCGGGATTTCTGCTTAGGGAGGTCATCGATGAAAAGGGAGAACATTATGCTTCGGACGATGAACTACATATGTGATCTATCTCCATGTAATTAAATACTTGTATTCTCGCAAGAGATCGAATATTAATTATATATGCATCAACGTGTACTGTGTATATAGTAGAGCGTATAATATGCGTACGGAAACGATGGAGAGCACGTCGGCGATGCGAAGAAGGGGAGACGATGGAGGCACCGACGAGAGGGAGAGGGGGCACCGGCGAGAGGGGGCACCGGCGAGAGGGATAGGGGCACCGGCGAGAGGGGCACCGGCGAGAGGGAACCGGCGAGAGGGAGAGGGGGCACCCTAAACCCTAAATACCAAAAAAAAAGGCACACATTGGTCCCGGTTCGTATTAAGAACCGGGACCAATGAGTCTCCCCCCCCACGCCCAGCCAAACTGGCCACGTGGACCAGCATTGGTCCCGGTTCTTGGACCAACCGGGACCAGCATTGGTCCCGATTGGCCAGTCCCGGTTGGGCAACCGGGACTGATGTCCAAGCCCAACCGGGACCATAGGTGCTTTTTCTACTAGTGCTAAGTGCGAACTCCAAGTCGTCCATGCATGTAAACGAGCACGCAGCTTCCGGCCCTCCCTCGATGCAAGGCCCTATATAACGTGACGGATGCCTATAGATTCTCACACATTGTAAACTTCCATAGACCATATACTTCTTTTTTCCTAGCTAAAAACAGCAAGAAGAGAGGCATACAGATATCACCGGATTAAGATCATGGCTCAGGTCCCAGATGTCTCTCTCTCAGCAACCGGCCAGAAGACAAAGAGCAAAATCTGCGGCACCGCCGGGGCGGCGCCCAGTAACCCACCAAGCACGGGCTGAAGGAGCGGTTATCTAATGCGGATCCTATTTGGAACATTAGAGGGTTCGGCCGCAAGGGGCGGCGGACTCTGTTGAAAGAGTACCTTAGATTGCACCGCATAGATATCATCTGCCTCCAGGAAACAATCAGGCAGGACTTCACAGATCAAGAACTCGAAGCGTTTGAACTTGGGGATAAGTTCTTTTGGTGCTGGCTGCCTGCTACTGGCCACTCTGGTGGCATGTTGATTGGGCTTAGAGACAGTTTGTTCGAGGTTGAAAGTACTGACAGGGGTCAGTACTACCTTAGTGTCAACTGTTTGCATCGTTCCCTCAAGCAGAACTATGACCTTTATTGGGATTTATGGGCCGGCAACACACTCCGATTCCCCTGCCTTCCTTGAGGAAGTGTCAGCCAAGGTGGAAGCCTGCCAACACCCAATCCTGATGGGAGGGGACTTTAACCTTCTTAGATCTGCCCAGGATAAGAGCAACGACAGAATCAATTGGGCAAGAGTGGATTTGTTCAACAACCACATTGCTTCCTGGGCACTCAGAGAAATTCAACGCTCGGGAGCTCGGTATACTTGGTCAAATAAGCAGCGCAGTCCAGTTCGGTGTGTGTTGGATAGGGTGTTCATTGCTACCGAACTGGATGCCCTTTTTCCCCTTGCCACGGTGGTGGCTGAGACTATAGCCTGGGATCGGACCATACTCCACTTATCTTTGATGATGGTAAGGGTACCATCACCAGAAGCAGCCGTTTCTTTTTCGAACTGGGTGGTTTGAGATTGAGGGGTTCAAGGAGCTGGTCTGCTGTCAGTGGCTGAGACTGATGGGTTCTGCCAGAGGCAGACATATCACAGATTGGTGGCAACACATGATGGCGGACTGCGTCAGTACTTGCGTGGTTTGGAGTAGAAATATGGGCAAAGATGCCAAGCTGCACAAAGCCAATCTGCTGAAGCAAATCTCTGACCTAGACTTGAAGGCCGATTCCCTTGGCCTGGACGATGAGGAGTGGGTGTTCTGTTATCACCTGGAAGAGCAACTTCTGCAAATTTATCGCATGGAGGAGGAATACTGGCGCCAACGCGGCGGTGTGAAATGGGCACTGCATGGGGATGCAAACACGGCCTATTTTCACGCGGTTGCTAATGGCAGAAGACGCAAATGCATCATCTCTTCCCTCCAAACCCGACAGGCCCAATCAGCGAACCGATTCAGCTCCAGGCACATCTACGACTTCTACATGGATCTGCTGGGGTCTGAGACGCCAAGATACCTGGGGTTGGCGGTGAATACTTGGTCGGGTGATAAGCTAGTGTCTGCGGCTGAAAATAACCTTCTGCAACTCACCTTCTCGGAACAGGAGCTGGAGCAGATTGTGATGGACATGAAATCTAATACCGCGCCGGGTCCGGATGGTTTTCCCGGTATCTTTCTTCAAGATTTTGGCCGCAATGCAAGTTGGGAGTGCTGCATATCCTTAATGACTTCATTTCTAGGGAGAATGATGTTTCTAGGCTCAACTTTGGGGTGCTGTCTTGTGATTCCAAAAGTTCAAGAGCGGACCACATCTCCCAATTTCGCCCCATTGCGCTCATCAATGTTGTGTTCAAAATTGTCTCGAAAGCGTTTGCAACAAGACTTGACCCTATTGCCAGCAGAATAATCAGCCCAACGCAAACAGCCTTCATGAAGGGTAGATTCATCTTGGATGGAGCCCTTGCGCTGATTGAGGTTGTTCACGAGCTTCGGGTGAAAAGCTAGGGGGCATTCTCCTGAAGCTTGACTTTGAAAAAGCGTATGACAGGGTCAACTGGAAGTTCTTGACTGAGTTCTTGCGTCGGAAGGGCTTCGATGCAGGGTACATTCATAGGATTGAGCAGCTGTGCAGGATGGCAGACGGCTAATTTTCCATCAATGGGAAATTGGTCCATACTTCAGAATCGGCGTGGGGTGCGTCAAGGGACCCACTCTCGCCGCTTTTTGTTTAACTTTATCGTCGAAGCTCTCTCTGCTATGCTTTCTGCAGCTTGCGAGCATGGTCACATCAGAGGGGTTTTTCCGCACTTAGTCCCAGGTGGCCTCTCCCACCTTCAGTATGCCATGATACCTTGATCCTACTCCAAAACTATGACCTCGACATTGCTAACCCGAAGTTCCTTCTTCTCCTGCTTTGAAGACATGTCAGGCCTAAAAATCAACATTCACAAGAGCGAAGTTATCGTCCTTGACCAAAGCATGGAGGAACAGAAGAGGGTAGCAAACATGCTGAACTGCAAGCTGGGCTTTCCCTTTTTACCATCTAGGGCTCCCGATCTCGGATAGAAAATTGACGATTGACAGTTGGCAATTTTTTGATCAATAAGCTTGCGGCAAAGGTCGAAGTGTGGATGGGTAGGTTCTTTCCTCGGGGGGAAGGCTAATCTTATCCAATGCGTGTCTAAGGCACTTCCGATCTTTGCTAAGGGGTTGTTCCTACTACAAGATGGGATTCATGAGAGTTTGATGCAATTAGAGCTCGTTTTTTCTGGGAAGGAGCGGGCCCAAACGTAAGTATCACATGGTAACTGGCCGGCCATGTGCCGTCCGAAAGAGTGTGGAGGGCTGGGGCTCTCCACACCAAAAACATGAACAAGGCCTTGATGATGAAATGATTTGGAAGCTTTATCAGAAACAATAACTCTATCTGGAACTCGATGTTAGAGCGAAATATCCAGAAGCTGGGGACATTTTTGCTAGTCAGTCTCAAGGCGGCTCCCCAATTTTGGCGCAGCCTGCACAAGATCAGAGCACCACTTTCAAGCTTGGTGCAAAACACAACGTGGTATGATGGTGCCAGGACTGTTTTGGTCGGATTGGTGGGCGGTGCTGCCCTTTAAAGATAGGTTTCCTAGGCTGTTTAGTATTTGCGACAATCCTTTGCTTTCTGCAGACAGGCGTTCAGCCCTTCGGAGGAAGGGGTGGTTTTCCACAGATCCATGGATGAGCAGACGCTAATTTCAGTGTGGGCTCAGCTCCAAGCGGAGTGTCAGGATGTTTCGCTTCAGGAGGGTGATCACCTGGGCACACCTGAACCATCGGCAAGTTTTTCTGTGGCTTCTATGTACAAGAAGCTGTCGCAAGGGGCGACAGTGCCTATGCAGGGACATTTGGTCAGCCAAATTGCCCCTCAAGCTTAAAATCTTTACCTGCAGCTTGTGCTTGATCGTTGCCCTCGGGAAAGCAGCTGGCGACGCGCCCATGGTCCGTCAGACGCAAGTGTGCCTTATGCGGGGAACCTGAGGATGCCTCACACATGTTTTTTAACGTGTGTTTTTGCTAAGTTTGGTTGGAGTGTGCTTCGTGAGTAGCTCTTGGATGCAATTTGGTGCCCTGCTAACTTTCCGCAATGTTATGCCATTCTGCAGTCTCTTTTGGGACAGCAGCGCAGAATCAGCTGGGTGCTGTTCTCGTGCTCTTCTGGGCCCCTTTGGACAACTCGTAACAAGCTAGCAATAGAAGCTAAAACTACCCAAACACCTTCTGACCTGGTGTTTAAAACTTTCTATGTTTATTCAGGTGTGGGCAAATCTCTCAAGCAACAAGATAAGGAGCACCTTCTGATGGTGGCCAGCAAATCAAAGGAATCTACCGGAGTTGGCGCAGGGGCGTTCTCCTCCTTAAGCTGGCGCTGGTTATCTTGTTTTATCGTCTTTTCACCGGTTTGTTAGCGGGGAGGGGCCGCCCCTTTCTCGTCTCTTTAGTTGCACTGGCAAGCTGTTGGCCCAGCATGTAATAATTTGTTCTGAACCTTGTGTGCTTTATAATTTAAAGCCGGGCAGGGATGCCTTCGTTCTAAAAAAAAAAAGATCATGGCTGCCGTGACTGCAAAGCTCCTTCTGCTGGTGGTCGTGATGGTGTTGGCGTTCTCGCTGTGCTCGGCGCGGCGCGGCCGTTGGCGGGAGAGGAGTGGGACGGAGAAGCCACCGCCGGCGACTCCGTCGTCAGGTTTATCCGGCAGGTGTATCTGCAGCAGCTGCAAGGGCCCAGGTCACTCTCTGCAACCTGGGACCCAAACGGCGGATGTTGATAAGTTCGCAGAAACTGTTGATGAGGCTAATGACCAATGACGTGGCCCAGCCAAGAACGTGGCATAGTTCATTTATAGGTTTACAAATCGGGTTTAACTGTAAACAGGTGTCGCTAAAATATTTCAGTTGTTCTTTGGAGATCTATCTTAATTTAGTGTAATTTTAGGGAAACCTATACGTAGAGAAACATTATTCTTTCCTCTGTTAAGGTTTTAAAGGACTATAAAAGGTCCCTTGTTGAAACAGTACCTTATTAAGAAATTTGTATAAAAGTGGATTGGGACTGTACCGAAATATTACATTGCAATTTGTAGCTACAGTTTTGTTACTTCAGTCTGCGACTGTACAGAAATATTACATTGCAATTTGTACTAGCTACTTGTGTACTGCGACTGTACAAAAATATTACATTGCAATTTGTAGCTACAACTATGTTACTTTTGCACTTATGTTTGCTTCTCTTTTCACAAGTTTTTTTAATATAACGGAGGCAAAATGTTTGCCCTAATCTATTAATTAAGAAGAAAGAAGTGTTTTGACTTTCTTGCCCCACCTACGTTCTTCATAGAATTATTATTCTTTTAGGTGAACAAGTTTCCCATCTCTAGAGGAGCTAGTGAGATTTGACTTCAGTACAAGTTGCAACCCAGCCGAAAATTCTATTTTAGGTGTACTTTTATGGGTGAAAGAATACAAAATAATAACCATACCGTAAAGCTTGACAAAAAAAAATCAGTTAATGCATTAGGAATCAACAAAACCCAAAGACCGCCAATGTTTCCGGCAATGATTATCCATAGAATAGGCCTAAAAGAGTTCTAAGGCCCATTCTAAGAGAGTTGTGTGCATGTGTCGATCGATGTAGTGTCGAGCGAGAAGAAATAAATAAGTATATTAAAAAAGAAAGAGTGAATTCCACCTTTTGCCCTATAATTATGCATTTGTGATACTAATTACCTTATATATGAAAAATCGTCAAGATTACCCATTTTAAAAAACTTTTGAGGGGTTCCGTCGGTTTGGTGGGGGCCCTCCAGATCCTAGCCCTTAGGGCTCCATCGAAGTGCAAGTTCTTCATGTGGCTAGCCCTCCGGGATCATTGCTGGATGGCCGACTGTCTTGCCCGTCGTAGACTTCCTTGTCCGGTGACCAACACGACAAATCCATTGATCACCTGCCGATAGGGTGTGTGTTAGCTAGGGCGGTGTGGGCTAGCTGCCGCAAGTGGCGGTATGAAAGCTGGGTGGCCGTGACTAATCACCATCCGAAGGGCCCCCAGCCGCAACGAGAGAGATCTTTGGACGATGGTAGCACATGTTTGCTTGTCCTTGTGGAGTCACTGAAATGACATTGTCTTCAATCGTGCTACTCCATCTACAGTGATGGTGGTCGATGCAATCATGGTGGAAGCCGAGGTCCTGGTGTTCAGCATGACTCTTCCAAGGTTGCCTTCGGCGAGCGGAATGGTGGGTGGTAGGAGAGTAGTCTGTGTTGAGTGTGGCTGCCTCTAACAGCGTGATGTGCGTGCAGGGCCGGCCGGCATAATCTCGGGCCCTGTACCAAACTTTGAAATAGGGCCCTACTCTCTCTCTCTTTGCCAAATTTCGGCTACCGGTTTCTACGAAGTGTTGATCGGCAATGGGGAATTGTCGATCGGTATCGATCGCACGCGTGGAGAAAGTCAGGAAGTAATAAAAGAATAAACTAGCAGTTGACACGTCTGGTCGGCTTTGCCACGTCGCTAGCCCTATCGAATACAAGTATCCCTACCATTATCTCTCATTTCCTAGTAAGAAATATCCGTAGCATCGAATAAAAATAGATAAATTTTAATTTAAGTGTGATCAAATTGATAATTTTATATGCATGTTTTTACTTGTAACTGTGCGGCGTAGCGTCCAGGCATCACTTGTTAGCATGCATCGCCACTTGATCATTTCCCTTTGCGGACCACATCTCCTGGCGCTCGGACTTTCGAATTTTGCGAATTAATTGGTAATTGTTAATTTCGTTCCCTACTGAGAAAATAGCGGTACCATTTACAAAAGTAGATAAAGTTTAATTTAAACATTTATAGTAGATCACATAGATAATGCATAGGCATGTTTTCACGAGTCTATGCTAGCGGCTAGGCAGTCTAGATCATTTTCCATTGCGGGCGTAAGAAGTTTAATTTGTTTTCGTTCTTAAACATGCAAAAAAAATCTACGGCTGGTAGGACTTGATCCTTCCACCTGCAAGAGTAAAGAATTCGTCATTTTTCCATTGTACTATGGGCTCCTTTGATTCATATGATTTTCAAATGAATTGGGCAGGATTGGAATCCTATGTGATTTTTTCCTTAGAAGCAGTTTGATTCATAGGATCTCGTCCTATAGGAAAAATTCCCATATGAATCTTGTAGTGCAAACTTCATAGGAGAATAACATAACATGAGGTCTAACCTCATGAAAACAATCCTTCCACATTCAGAAACTTTCTCTTCCCATATCATTCAACTAGGCATGCAATTTCAATCCTATGAGTTTCCTATTCTTACACTTTCCATTTCCTACCAATCAAAGCTTTTATTGTATTTCCTTCTTATGTCAATGACTTTATTTACAAGGTTTGTTCCTGAATGTTTTGTTGTATCTTGTCGTGTGCATCTTGATGCAAAATCCGCAAAATTGGACTCTTATGCGAGCTTATTATCCAAGATACTTTTGCGAAGAATCAATAAAAGCTTACCACTAAACATACCAAAGAAACCAGAAAATCCAAATATCATAGAAATCTAGGATAGATAAGTTATATCCTGTTGGCTAGTACTCTCTTGAACGCGATGATCGTGATGGGTGAATGGAGGACTCCACAAAAATCAAGCTCTCCTCCTCCAAGATCGCCTTCCTCCGCCTCTGGTGCCGTTTCGTGGTTTTCTCTTGTGTTCTCAATACGAAAGTTGCTTCCATTGATAACAAGAAGGTGGTGACTCTCTGGTGCGGTTTTGTGGTTTTCGGTTTGTTAGAATGCAATCTGTTTAAGTAGGAAGTTATTCAGTTTTCCTCTAATCATCGAAATATAGCTCCATAACATTCAAACGTGCGTGGTCCTAGAAATTATACAATGTAGCAAGGTATTTTTGGTTTTCAATAAATATTTGTTAGCTAAGAGGCGAAAACTCGAAAAAAACCAGCGTGAAACAATAAGAAATTCCTTTGCGGAATTCTATATAAAATTGAGCCACCAATGTCCCTCCCTCCCCCCCCCCCCCCCCCCCCCCCCCCCCCCCCCCCACCTTAAGAGATGAAGTTCTAACCAGTTTGAGATGGTATAATATGTTTTGTCTTCACAATCCTGAAATCTGAAACAAGATAATAATGATGCTTTAGAGGTTGCACCTAACTCTGCTACCTAACCACATATAATTTGCCAACAACTAAATCTTATTTTTAGTTCAATTCCTTAAAAGTTAGATAAGCTGCGCAGGAAGTCTGAAGCGCCTCGCTTGGTGACAGAAAAACAATTCAAGCATAAGACACTTCAATATTTTATAACATCCAAGAAAAGTACGAACTGGGGTTTACTAGCCTCCACAAGGTCTCAGCATCAGATCTTCTACTCTTATCTTAAGCTCGCAGACTCAATAAGTGAACAACGCTTGATATTTATAATGCTTAAGTTTTTGGGGTCATTATGTTGCATGGGATAGCGATACCACTACCTCCATCTTGGCACTCATGAGTCGTGACTCATGACCGAGATGCGAGTGTTCAGAGGGTCGAGCTTCATGCCATAGCGTTCTGATACAAACACTTCTCTACTCATGGTTGAAATCCAGGATTAACCATGGTAGAACGTTCGTAGTCAGCGGAGTAGTCAACAATACGAGAATCACTCACGGTATATCAGCTCAATGGTCATCGAAGCAATTCCCAAGTTCATTAAGATAAAACCACCAAGGTTTATAGAAATTTGTTCAAGTGAAGTAGTGGACTCATGCATGCATTAAAACACTAAGCTGTTCACAAATTAACTAAATGTTTCGTCAATGTAACATAGGGCAACACGTCAGCTGATTTAGCTTAGATTGGCCAGTAGGACCAGTAGTAGATCAATCTCATGCTGAATGTTTTGTAGATCCTAAAGTCCAACTTCCAAGCGCTTGATACGGACACCTTGTTGCCCACTTGAAAGAGAGAAAAAAATGTCTAAGCGCGTGCAATAGAACTGTTGACTGTGGAATAATACATACATGTACGAGCAAGACGATCCATGGATAAATCCTGTGCTAAGCACTCGTCATAACAAGCGATTGTTCTCCACTTGAAACGCACGGAAAGAAATCACGCGGCATTTCCTCGGAAAATTACCAAAGGGTCTGACTTGAATATAAGTAAACAAAATCGAACACCAGACTCAGACCAACGAACAACAGTGGAACGAAGGAGAGTGTACTGTACACTAGCTGTCGTACTCTATAAGAAATATACAAGTTTTTGACCATGCACTTGAACATAGACCAGATTTGTGCGTCCCATGTAACTAAAAGTCAAACAAGACGCAAAGATAGGCACTAGTGGGAAAAGGCCTATCAGTGGCGCACCTTTTTAGAATTCTATGGCGCACCCGCAACCTAGGTCTTTGCTTACAGCAGCAAAGCAAGCACACAACACACGTCTCGCTTCAACATTGATTTCCTTTGTCGTGTTGATCGGGCGATACTACATCTACAATGACTTGGAATTCTAGTCTACGCGTGCCGGCCCGGAACCAGAGCTACGTGCGTGCGTACAGTTCACTGTGAAGTTCCTATTCATGAATCCATTTTTCAAATTTCAAACAGACGCGCCAAGTCGTCCATGTAAACGAGCACGCACCTTCCGGCCCTCCCTCAATGCAAGGCCCTATATATAACGTCCCGGATGCCTATAGAGGGACCACCGATGCAAACCAAATTTTCAACTAGCTTTACGGTAGTTCTTCACTAATAGGCTTAACTCATGTGATGCACAATTTAATCATGATCTACTTGTTAACTCAAAACATTTGACAAGCATCAAGTTATCCATTTTAGTGATCTACAAGATTAAACAAGTTTTTCCTTATACCAATTACCACATGCAACATTTTCTGAACCAACCAATCACCAATCAATTTATTTCATCAACTCTCCAAACAAATATAAGTGAAGCAAGAGAGTACTTTCTACAAAAGAAAGCTAATAGCTTTGACAAGAGATACATGAAAACAAGAGCTAAAAGCTGAACAGCGCTAGATATGAATACTCAACAAATATAAGTGAAGAATAGGAGTATTCTCATGAAAAAGCGTAGCATGTCTCTCTCCCAATCAAGAATGCTAGGGTCCAGTCAAGCTTTATTGAAAATAAAAGTGCAATACTGAAAATAAAAGCACATAGACGCTCCAAGAAAAGCACATATGATGTGAAAGAATTAAAATATAGTTTCACTAGAGATGACCTGATAATTTTGACGATGAAGAAGGGGATGCCTTGGCATCCCCAAACTTAGACGCTTGAGTCTTCTTGAAATATGCTGGGGAGATCCATGGGAGCCTCCCCAAGCTTAAACTCTTCACTCTTCTTGATCCTATTATATCATCCTTCTCTCTTGACCCTTGAAAACTTCCGTCACACCAAACTCAAAGTAGATCTCATTAGAGGGTTAGTGCATAATCAAAAATTCACATGTTCTGTAAAGACGCAATATGATTTGTTACTTTAAACATTAGCTACAGCCACTGATGTTATGTGAAGCTCTTCCACCCAAAAAAGAATTTCACTCAACACTAGTAAAAGAGAGAATGGGAAAAATAAAAAGGCATAATCTGTCTAAAACAGAACAGTCCGCAAAGACGAATTTTTTCGAGGCACTTACGACGCTCAGATCGAGAAACTCTGAACTAATGAAAGTTTCAGACATTCATAAAGATTACGCACAAAATTTTTCAGATTTAATTAACAATCTGGTGATTTTAGGAATTTCGTACAGTGAACAGCAAAAATCTGTTTCTGCGCAGCAATCAAAATTAAACATCATCTTATCATTAGAGGCTACTCTTGGCACAACAATGCGAGAAAATAAAGATACAAAGGAGTTGCTACAGAAGTAAACAAACTCCTTGACAAAGACTGAAAATAAAAGATAATGGGTTGCCTCCCAAAAGCGCTTTCTTTAATGCCTTTTAGCTAGGCTAGAAAATTTTAATGACGCTCTCATAAGAATAAGAGTGAAAAAACAAAAGAGAGCATCAAGAGGCAAATATCAAACACATTTAAGTCTAACCCACTTCCTATGCAAAGGAATCTTGTAACAAAATAAATTATTGAAGCATAAAGCAACTAGCATAGAAAGATGAAACAAATATAGCTTCAAAACTTTCAACATAAAGAGAGGTGTTTTAGTAACTTGAAAACTTTTACAACCATATTTTCCTCTCTCATAATAACTTTCAGTAGCATCAAACTCAACAATATAACTATCACATAAAGCATGCTTTTCATGATCTACAAACACATAATTTTTATTAAGCTCGAAAACAGTAGGATTATTAAACCCACTTTTGACAATAATAGTATAATTAATATCATTAGGCAATATAGGACCATCATCAAGAGCATTATCATATATAACATTAGGGAGCACATTTTTACTTTCTGCAATTTCCTTTACTTGAGTCAAGGAGGATGTTTTTTCAAATTTATCAAAAAGAGATATTTCAATAGAATCATGACATTCAAATGTATAGCATTCTTCCTCCTCCAAGCTTGGGGAACTAAAAATATCATTTTTATCAAAACCAACTTCCCCAAGCTTAGAGCTTTCCATGGCATTAGCAATAATGGTGTTCAAAGAATGTATGCTAATAACATTGCTACTATCATGATTGTTATGCAAATAAAGTTCCATAGGCTTTTTAATCTTCTCTTCGAACACTTCATGTCCCAACTCAAGATAAATTTCATAAAGCTCTCTCATGTTGTTTTCAGCCATAGGACTAGTTTCAAGGAAAGTAACCATTGATATCAAGTAAAGAGCTAGACATAATAACTAATAGAAAACAAAACTGAAAATAAACTAAATGCAAGTAACTAATTTTTTTGTGTTTTTGATAATTGCAAGCAAACAAGATAAAATAAAATAAACTAAGCAAGACAAAAACAAAGTAAAGAGATTGGAAGCGTGAAACTCCCCTTGCAGAAGACTGCTGTCTCCCCGGCAACGGCGCCAGAAAAATAGCTTGATGACGTGAAACACACGTTCGTTGGGGACCCCAAGAGGAAGGTATGATGTAGTCAGCAGCAAGTTTTTCCTCAGAAAGAAACCATGGTTATCGAACCAGTAGGAGCAGCAACTCTTCAGAAGGTTGTCAACGGCGCCAGAAAAATAGCTGTCGCAGGGAGTCTGGACTGTTGACGTGGAATCTGCACACAACACAATCAAACTATTTTGCCCCAACGAAACAGTGAGGTTGTCAATCTCACTGGCTTGCTGAAAACAAAGGATTAAACGTATGGTGTGGAAAATGAGTATTAAATTGCAGAGAATGAAAAAGGAACAGTTTGCAGTTTGTGGTTGTTTAATCAGTGTAAAAGAATGGACCGGGGTCCACAGTTCACTAGTGGTGTCTCTCCATAAAAGATAACTAACATGTTGGGTGAACAAATTACAGCTGGACAATTGAAGAATAGTGAGCGCATGACAATGCATATACATGACATGTTGACTACTATGATATTTAATTGGGCATTACGACATAATACATAGATCGTTATCCAACAGCATCTATGACTAATAATCCACCGCCGGGTTGTCATCCGAGTCCCCCGTTGGTATTTAGTTGCAACCAACGGATAATTGCATTAAGTAAAGTGCGTAATGTAAACAAACACATATGTCCGTGGACATAGCATGTAGCGTACCTGCACTTTAAAATATGGCAAGGTACCTGTGTATAGTGCAAACCCCTGGATCGTTTCATTTGCACACACAGTTTAAGATGTAGTATCACAACAAGTATCATTATTACATCGAATGATCCAGACTTGGTAAAATATTCATTACAACTTGCATAGCATATAGCTAGCTTGAAAGAGTAAAGCAGCGGAAATTTATTCTTCATGGAGTCTCCATCATCTTCATGTGCCACAGGCGAAACATGTTGGTTGCAGACTCGAAACCCTCAACGAAACTCACTCGTCGTCAGAACAATCTGCAACAAAATAAAATTTTGCAACAGAGTGGGTCAGATACCATTAAAAATGGATCTGGCAAGTGACACTATGTGGACACTTAGTGGAATAACTCTATAGCCTATATGCATATTTGGCTGGTAGAGTTCAAGGCTGTTTTGCATAAAAGCCAATTTTTCCTGTCTCTTTATAAACACTTTTCTTTTGTCAAAACAGGTATGGCATGAAAACCACCCTCTTGTCTACCTCTGTTCAACCTTCCAAATTTTAATTCAAGAAATTGGAATGATGGGAGCCTCCGTTGCATCCTTGATCAGCTGCTCAAATTGTCCGTAACCGGGGACACGGCTAAGTACTTAGTTTTAACTCTCGAGAGGTTGTGCACTTTCACCATGAGACCCAACAAACCCAAACTATCCTCAAGCACTCGATTTGTGCTAAGGAAAAGGAGAGAGTTGAGACGAGACCTTTGGGGAAAAGTCAAGGCAGAGCCATTATACCACATGGCTGCACTGGAAGCATCTTCACTTAGATAAAACTTTGGTCCCTTTGTCCCTGGGTGGCCATCCTCAAGTGAACTCTCAGGTGAGAACCCCCACATACCATGGTCCTAAGTATAGTAAACTATCTTAGGTGAAAACCCTCATGGACATGGTCCTGAGTAGCCACTCAACATAAACCATACAATACCACTTCCACCCAGATGGTAAATTAACTTAGTAGAATTAAGCTTTTCAATAAAACACTTTTGCATAGCATCAATATTTCTACTAAGTTATCAATAGGATTCTAGACACAACTAGTGTACAGGAGATAGTAGTTTCAGCATAGCAATACTATCCAACACATGCTTATAGAAAAATACTCTAAATCATGCATAGAAAAATACTTAGGAAATTTATGAGGATGTGCCACTTGCCTTGGCAAACAGAAGTGTAGTAGTAGCAGTTGCAACCACTTTCGTCTCTCTCCGGAATTTCTAACAAGTCAAATAAATCACAAATAAACACACAATCATAAATGCAACACTTAGAAAAATATGATATGCATTAGATGCAGGATGACACAATAATTATGGTATGAAAGACATGCAAAACAAAATAAGGATAACACATAATACTTAATCCAAAAAGGCTAAGGCAAGGTCAAGACTAAGCAAACATAACATTGCTAAAACAACAACTTGAAAAGTTGTAAGGCTACTCCAAGTCTTCACATGTTTGATCTTCAAACATCTTCTACTCCCTTGTAGTTTCATTGATCTTCAATGGTCTTCAATTAGCACTCTAGGAACTTAGTCATAAACACAAAGGACTTGGTCTATGTCCAAAGTGGAAGACAAAATTAGGAAGGAGGAAAAAGATAGAAAGAAAGATGTAGTAGTTGGTCTTCCAAAGAATCATCTTCAGGCTTCCTTGTCGCTTGCTCCTTGATGTGTTGACTTCATTGAAATTTGTAGACTTGATGGTTCTGCAGACTTGATGGTGTTGGCAGCATCCATGTTCGTCTTGAATATAACCTAGTCACCATGAAGTCTAAGAGAAGAAGGAAGAAAGGGCAGAAAGGAAAGAAAGACTTAGAAAAATGTAGATGGTTGGTCTTCGTGAACTTCCCCTTGATTTTCTTCTAAGTACTTTTACTTCTTGGAGATTCTTCTGGAGTCTTGTTTTCTTGGCTAAGTCCTTCATTGGTTTCCATAAATTCTAACTTAGTGGTTTTTCGACTAGGAGGGTCAAAAGGACTAACATGCATCCTCAATTTTCTAAGGAGGAAAGTCATGTAAGAAGTGCAAAATATTTCTAAGGACTTGATATGCATGTAATGCCATGAAAAATTACTCTAAGGAAAGCAAGGCAAGCAAGATGGACAAAAATGACTAAGGACCAAAGGTCAACAATAAGTCAAAATAATTCTAAGGAAAAGTTAACAAAACTAGGAGGTGCTAGAATTTTCTAAGGAAAAAGTATTGTCAAAATACGTGTCAAATATTTTCTAAGGAAGAAATAGTTTTGTTTGAGAGACAAAATATTTCTAAGTACTTGTTATCAACTAAAGTCATCTAAATATGATTAAGTCATTTATCAGTCGAAAATAAGAAGAAAAATATTTTTAATAAATTTTTGATTATTAAAATAACACCTAAAAAGCATTTAATCAATATTTAATCAAAAATCATTAAAAATAATTTTAAAAAAATACTAGAGTATTCCTACGGCCAATATTTAGGCATAAAAAATTATAGCAAAAGAGTTTGCTCAAAAATCTATTTTTAAACTCAATTTATAGTCAAAATACTAATTAAACCACCTTTAAAAATTAACTAATTTAATTTCGTCAAAACCTAAAAATAACTATGCCAAAAGTTTCTACGTGTCATAAGATTTCCAAAAATATTTTATTTGTAAAATTTGGCCAAACCAATAAAAAGTAGTGATAGATCTAAGATTTTGGGTTTTTCTGCAAAACTGCCGGTCTTCGGTTGACTGTTGACTCTGACCGCTGACGTGAAGGTTGACTCGCTGACGTGGCAGACTGACTGGGCTTTGACTACGAATTTTGACCAAAAATAAAGTTGCTCGGATGGAAAAACATGCTTAATGAAAGTTGTAGAGAATTGCGTCCTCTTTCTAACTATCACAAATATACCATAAGTGGATTAATAGATTGGGCACAAATCGTAAATTACCTTTCTGATCCGAAACTTCAAACTCGAAAATCTCCTAGCTCGCTTGACCAAAAGAGGTGAGGCTTGGGGCAAAAGAAGGGTCTTGATCAGGGGAACAACTTTCGTAACTACGGCCCAAAGTTTTGAGATTGTTTTCTCCTCCGAAATTCGTCAAAAGCAATCTGTATTGTACAGAGAATTCCGTACGTCAAAATCAAAAGAGTGCAATAGCAAAGTTGTAGGCAAGGGTTAGATTTAACTTCTCACCAAAGGAATTTCGATTTGAAGAACCGAGTGCGAAGAGATCTAAGAAATACGACTTCAGATCTAAAGGATGGCGATACGAAATTCTTCCTCCACGGTTGATGAAAAGAGTTGAGGCCACTCGGGATGGAAAGATATTGAACAGATCGACAATATTGCTTCAGGCTCCGGTGCGATTCGAGATCGTTTTGGCGGGTAAATAAACGAAATACGATTTCGCTGGTTAGGGTTTCGGTGGAACGAAAAGGGGGAAAGAGATGCCGGCGGCTACAGGGCTTTATATAGGCCAAGGGTCGGTGGAATAGCTTGGGCTCGAAGTTATGAACGCGTAGGATCAAACGGATCCGGATTTGGAGTTATATTTATCAAGAAAAAGGAGTTTAAGTTGAGAAGATTTGGAAATCTGGAAAAATCCTGAAGATTTCCATCGGATTCGAACCGAACGTTGTTCGTTTGGTCTTGTTGGGCCGGCCTGCTCGCGCTACGCGGCGAGCGGGCGAGCTGGGCTGAGATTAGGCCCAGTTCGGCCGAACTTCATATTTTTTTTAAACGTTTTTCTTTTCTATTTTTTTTCACAGTTTTATTTATAACTTTTGATTTTAAACTCAGAATTGATTCAAACCAGTTTCTAAATTTTTGTAAAATCAAGATCTATTTTCTAGAACTTTCAAATACACTTTTCTAAAACTTTTCAAAATTCGAATTTAAAAATATTGCATATTTGCATGTTTGACACTTTTATGTCAATTTTAAAAATAGGTTTTTAAATAAAATTATTTGTGGTTTATTAAAGTCAAATAAAATACCACAATGTATTTAGACATATATTTTAAATAAAATAAAATAAAATAATCAAATCAAATCAAACACACACAAAAAATATAATAAAAAGGTTTGGCAATATTCCAGAAATCAAAAATATTATATAGGACATAAATGATCCTTTTGATATATTTTCTCAAATATGTTTTCAAGTGGAATTAAAATTCCCACTTTTGAAATATACAAATGCAACAATACAATATGCAGATGAATGCATGCATGATTTTTCTTTTTAAAGCAAAATACATAATAGTTTTGAAAAGTTTTAAATTTTTCTGATTTTTCAACTTTTTGAAAAACCTGGGATGTTACATAGCATCGTTAGGTTATCCCTAGTGGCAACAGCACATCCACAACCTTAGAACTTTCTGTCACTGTCCCAGGTTAAACGGAAACATGAACCCACTATCTAGCATAAATACTCTCTCTTGGAGTTACAAGCATCTACTTGGCCAAAGCATCTACGAGTAACGGAAAGCATGCAAGATCTTAAATAACATATAAGATAGATTGATAATCAACTTGACATAATATTCAATATTCATCGGATCCCAGCAAACACAACATGTAGCATTACAATAATATGATCTTGATCATGTAGGGCAGCTCACATGATCTAAACATGATGGCACAAAGTGGAGAGACAACCATCTAGCTACTGCTATGGACCCGTAGTCCAAGGATGAACTACTCACGCATCACTCCGGAGGCAGGCATGGCGATGTAGAAGCCTCCGGTGACGATTCCCCTCTCCGGCAGGGTGCCGGGAAGAGGTTCTAAACCCTCCTGAGCTAGGGTTGACGACGGCGGCGTCTCTGGATCTTTTCGTGGATATTTGCTCAGGTACTTAGGGTTTTCGCGTCGGGGGGAATAAGTAGGCGAAAGGGCGGCGGCTGCGGACCCCCGAGGGGCCCACACCACCCCAGGGCGCGGCAGAAGGGGAGCCGCGCCCTCGTGGCGTGTGGGGCCCTGGTGGCCCTCCTCTGCTGCTCCTTCGCTCCGTCAGGCGTGTTCTGGAAAAATAGGCACCCCCGTGTAGTTTCGTCCAATTCCGAGAATATTTCCAGACTAGCTTTTCTGGAATACAAAAACAGCAGAAAACAGGAACTGGCACTTCGGCATCTTGTTAATAGGTTAGTCCCAAAAAATGTATAAAAGTGATATAAAGTAGATGCAAAACATGTAGCAATTGGTATAAAACAAGCATGGAACATCAAAAATTATAGATACGTTTGAGACGTATCAGTTACCACTTTGCAACCCACGATATGGCCCATCGTGCGGCCGCACTTGCCGCAACCGCATGCACCACGCACAGTTAATCCCCACGATTAACTAGGAGATCGTGCGGGACGGTTCCGCTAACCGCGCACGCTCCTTGCCCATAAATAGGGGCACATAAAACTCATCTTCTTCCTCCTCGCACCCTTCACTCGCACTGCCCACCGCGCTCATCTCCGCCGCGCAGCGATCTTCGCCACCGCACAACGCCGGAGCACTCCCGCCGCCGACGACCGGAGATTCTTGCGCCGCCGCCGAGTCCGCTTCTTCCCCGCCGCCACCGCGACTCCGGTAGGATCGTCGCCCTTAACATTGCCGATGAACACGTTCATCTCCCCGATGAACTTGTTCATCATCTCCGATGAACTTGCTCATCCTCTCCGTAGATGCTCTTAAATCCAGTTGCCTAGATCCCCTCTAGATTTTCTTCATCGCGTTTCTTATTATCCTTGCAATAGTTCCTCCGTAGATTTTCCTAAGTTTCAACTCATGGATCTTGCATTTATCTTCTATTTTTCCTTCTCCGTAGATCTTCTTGTTAGCTTCTTGTTTATAGATTCTTGTTTCTCTCCGTAGATTTTTGTTTCTCTTGTGTGCTTCTTTTCCTCCACCACGCAAACATCAAGAGATGCTCACCGCCGGTGAACTTATGTCCTTTTTTGCAGATTCCGCCACCAACACGGGCACCGGATTCTCACTTCCTCGCCGCACTGCCGAGATGTCGGCTAGCAATACTCTGGAGCCTGCCGACATTCCCGCCGAGGAAAGCGAGCGCGCCGGATGGGAAGGCTCGGATGTCTCCCAAGCCGAGATAGATTGGCTGGTCTGGACCAAGCGAATCCCGGCACAAGTGATATGCCGGATTCCCGGCACAGAAGCCGAGCCGGATCTGCAAGCCAACGAACGCGTGGTCTTCGTCGCGCACTTCGAGCGCGGCTTCGGACTCCCGGCGAGCCCATTCTTCCGGGCTTTCCTCAACAAGTTTCATCTTCAACCCCACCATCTCCCAGCGAACGCCATCACCACTCTCTCGGCGTGCGTCTCTTTCTCCGAGGGATTCCTCGGACTCTGGCCCACCGTTGAGCTTTGGGCCAAGTACTTCCAACTCCGGAAGCAGAGTGTCCCAAATCCGGACAAGACCCTCCCCAAAGAAATGACTCCTTGCGGCGCTGCCACAATTATTCCTCGGAAAGCCTCCATCTTTCCTCGGGTTCAAGGCCTGGAGTCATGCCGGAAGTGGCAGCGCACGTTCTTCTACGTGAAGAGCCCGGACAATGTTGATCTTCTGAACCTGCCGACATTCAGTCTCGGTGCCCCCACGGAGCAGTTCCAATGGAACTTTAACCCGAAAGATACGAACCTCGAGATCAATCAAATTCACAAGATCGTCGAGGAGCTTGTGGGGGCAGGTATAACGAGCGATGATCTCTTGAGGACCTTTATCAGCCGCCGAGTCTCCCCCCTCAAAGCCCGGGTTCACAAGATTTGCCACATGAGTGGCCAGTACGATCCAACTCGGACCAGCACCCACGAGCTGACCAAACCCGAGGTCAGAAGACGTGTCAAGGCAATTGCCCGAACGACGATGACCGAGGAATGGGAATGGGGTCTAAAACCTCATGATAGAACTCGGCTTCCGGAGCAAGTATGTAACTTGCATTTTATACCGACATACTTTTTCCTGCCGAGATAACTCTTATGTCGGCTCCATACTTGGCTCCTAAAATAACCCGACTCTACTGCTTCTGACTTGCGGAGGTTCACTCGGCAAAGGACTAAAGATGGAGCAGATCCCTCCGCCAAATGGGGCAAAGATCTGCATGCCCCGGCCGTCACCGAGGTAGATGACCCGGACGATGAGGATCAACTGCCGATTCCGGCTGCTAGCGCCCCTACCTCGGGTAAGCTTCGAGCCCGAGCCTCCATCCGAGATTGGTCAGACGACGATGATTGCGAAATGTTAGAGGTACTTGATGTTTGTCCCATCGCCTATGCTCACCCATTAACCTCGGCCTCAGCTAACCCGGGCGGCCCTGCTCCGAGTACACGCCCTGCTACTACGGGCAAACAAGTCGGATCTCGCAAGCGTGCAGAGACCGGTACCTCGAATACCGGGACCTCCACATCCTCAGATCCAGCAGCACCGAAAGCGAAGCGGCAGAAGAAAGGAGCGGTTAAGCCGCCACGGGTCAAGAGGACACCGCCAGTTTCTCAAGGGTAAGATACTCTTTGCCGACATACGCTCGTTTCCCTTTCTTCCCTTTTCCCGGGATAATCTTTCCCCGAGATAACATCTTTTCTTGTTTCAATACAGTGATGCCCTTGAGGTTAACCAGAGCGCCTCCTCCATGCGCTCACCCCTTCCGACTGCAGCGGAACCTCGGTCAACTGACTCCGGGGTACACACCACCCCATCCGTCATACTGCTGCCGGCTTCTGATGCCGCACTTGGAGGAGGCCAAAGCACTCCCGAGGTCGTGGTCCTCGACCGAGATGTTGGCTCCGGTGCCCCCACCGCGGACTCCGACATTCCGCGGGCCGACACTTCGATAGAACCGGATCCACAACAACCACCACCATGATGGCTACGTGTTGGTGAACCCCAAGAGGAAGGTTATGATGTAGACAGCAGAAGTTTTCCCTTGAGAAATCTACCCAAGGTTATCAATCCAGTAGGACTTGACGATCTATCGGAAGGTTGTTGATGTTGACTCCCCCTGGCGCTAGGGAGCTTGCACCAACGTGGAATCTGCACAGACACAAACCAGAACTTTGCCCAACACGAAACAGAGAGGTTGTCAATCTCTCCGGTCTTGCAGAAACAAAGAGTTAAACGTATGGTGTGGAAAACAGCAGGAAAAACAGCAAGTAACAGGAAACAGATGATTGCAGCAGGTTGTGTAAACAGTATGAGGAAATTGGACCAGGGTCCACAGTTCACTAGTGGTGTCTCTCTCAGAACAGATAACTAGCATGTTGGGTAAACAAATTACAGCTGGGCAATTGACAAATAGAGAGGGCATAACAATGCAATACATGCCAAGATGTCTACTATGAAATCTAGTTGGGCATTACAACAAAGTACATAGACCGTTATTCCAACCGCATCTATGCCTAAATAATCCACCTTCAAGGCAGCATCCGCATCCTGTTCAGTATTAAGTTGCTAACAACAGATTATTGCATGAAGTAAAGTGTGTAATGTAATCAATACAAGTGCCCTTGGACACTGCACCAATGTTTTATCCCTAGTAGCAACAGCACATCTACCATCTTAGACCTTTCTGTCACTGATCCAGATATCTAGAGACTGAACCCACTATCGAGCATAAATACCCCCTCTTGGAGTCACAAGCATCTACTTGGCCAAAGCATCTACTAGCAACGGAGAGCATGCAAGATCAAGAGCACATAGATAAACAACTTGAATAAACATGGTATCAATATTCATCGGATCCCAGCAAACACAACATCTAGCATTACAATAAGATGATCTTGATCATGTTAGGCAGCTCACAAGATCTAAACATGGAGGCACAAGGTAGAGAGACAACCATCTAGCTACTGCTATGGACCCGTAGTCCAGGGGTGGACTACTCACGCATCACTCCGGAGGCAGGCATGGTGATGTAGAGCCCTCCGGTGATGATCTCCCCTCCGGCAGGGTGCCGGGAAGAGCTTCAGAACTCCTCCGATCTGAGATTGACGATGACGGCCGCGACGGAACTTTTCGTGGAATATGATCGACCGTAATAGGGTTTTCGCGTCGCGGAGAATATATAGGCGAAGAGGCGGCGTCGGTGGCCGAGGGGGGCCACCACGCCATAGGGGGGCGCGGGCCCACCCTGGGCCGCGCCCTAGTGTGGCGTGGCCCCCTGGTGGGTCTGCTCCGACTCCCCTTTGGACTCCGTGATCTCCTCGTGATATTATTGACGATGTCTTTTGTTTCGTCCAATTCCGAGAATATTTCCTTAATAGATTTTCTGAAACCAAAAACAGCAGAAAACAGGGAACTGGCACTGTGGCATCTTGTTAATAGGTTAGTCCCAGAAAATGCATAAAAATGATATAAAGTAACCAAAACATGTAGCAATTGATATAATACAGCATGGAACATCAAAAATTATAGATACGTTTGAGACGTATCAAGCATCCCCAAGCTTAGTTCCTGCTCGTCCTCGAGTAGGTAAACGATAAAAACAGATAATTTTTGAAGTGACATGCTACCAACACAATCTTTGATCAAATAACAATGTAATGCACATGATCTGAATGAAGTGATCCAAGCCAATGGTCTATAGTTTGCAAGCAAGTAAATAAAGAGTAAACATAAGTGATCACACAAGTGCAAACTTTCATGAATAATACTATAAAACATTTAGAGATATAATAGTCTAACATAATAGTTAGCTCACAGCAGCAATAATTTCAACATGAAAGTGTTTGTATCAACACAAAGGAAGATAATAGCTTCAGCTTTTGCTTCAACTTTCAACATGTATATCATATAGATAATGTCAATGCAAAGAATATGATCAACCAAACACAAAGTTATGTAAAAACTGTTATACTGGAGTTGACAATGATGTTTGCTTAAGTAGACAGAAAGAAGTGGGAAAACTGACTCAACATAAAAGTAAAAGAATGGCCCTTCGCAGAGGGAAGCAGGGATTAACATCATGTGCTAGAGCTGTAGTTCCCGAAGGCATATAGAGAGCATAAAATATTGTTTTGTAAGGTAATGGTGTATACAGGTGTCAACAAATCAGCAAATAGGCAATACTCTACTTCACTAGTTGATCAAACTTTACAAGAGCGGCTCCCATGAAGGACGTTATTTCTACCAGCGGGCAGATCATCCCTCTTCTCTTTTGTTTACACACTTGTGAACATTGCTTGACTGACGAATCAGGGGCAAAAAGATGTGAAGAGAATTGTTTGGTTAAAGTTGTAATTAATTGGGACTGGGCACCCCGTTGCCAGCTCTTTTTGCAAAATTATTGGATAAGCGGATGTATATGCCACTAGTCCAGGTGTGTAAAATTTGATCAACCAGGAAATAAAGACCACCTATCTACGTCCTTATGAGCTTTTCAAGTAGTGACACAAAAAGGATAATTGTTTTGAGTAGTTAGTAGATAGCACATGAAGAAATTTACTTGGAATGGTGAAAACACCACATAATAGGTAGGTATGGTGGACACAGGTGGCATGGATTTGGCTCAAGGTTTTGGATGTACAAGAAGCATTCCCTCTTAGTACAGAGTTTAGGCTAGCAAGGTTATTATAAGCAAACATCATTATCAACTGGAATAGCAAGAGTGTACATAAAACACAAGGTTTGACGAACCATAGACTCCCACTGTCTTCCTTGTTAACACATAGCCTTCATCCAAAAATTATCTAGACTACTATGGACTTCCAATTATGCAACAGATTATTATAGCAGAAAATCCTTATAGTAGTTCTTCATTAATAGCCATTACTTACATGATGCACAAGCTTAAACATTAATTACTTGACAGCTCAAAACAATTGGCAAGCATCAAATTACTCAAGACAACGATCTAAAAAGATTCATGTAAGCATTTTATACCACTACCACATGCATAGCATTTTTCTGGTCCAACCAAACACCAATCAACTTATTTGACAACTCTCCAAACAGATATAAGTGAAGCAAGAGAGTACTTTCTTCAAAAGAAACTGAAGCTCTAACAAGAGATACATGAAAAACTGAGAGCTAACAGCAATAACAGCAACTAGACAGGAATACTCAACAAGTATAAGTGAAGCACAAGAGTATTCTAATGAAAAAGTGGAGCGTGTCTCTCTCCCAAACATGAATGCTAGGATCCAACAAGTATAGCACAGCAAACAAAACAAAACAAACTGAAAACAAAAACACACTGACGCTCCAAGGAAGAGTACACTAGTATGAAGCAATAAAAATATAGCACCATTAGAGATGACCTGATAATTTGTAGATGAAGAAGGGGATGCCTTGGGCATCCCCAAGCTTAGATGCTTGAGTCTTCTTGAAATATGCTGGGGAGGTAAGCCTCCCCAAGCTTAAGCTCTTCACTCTTCTTGATCATGTAATATCATTCTCCTCTATCAACACTTGAAAACTTCCTTCACACCAAAACTTAACAGCTTTTCTCATTAGCAGGTTAGTGCACTAAAAGATAATACTTCAAAGTTCTAGCAAAGACAAAACTCACAAGCCAACTATTTTAAACATTAGCCACTGTTACTAGGCTCAAGTGGGCACTTTTACACGAAAAGAAACCACTTAAAAACTTGTAAAAGAATGCAAAATAAAAGACAGAATCTGTCAAACCAGAACAGTCTGTAATGACGAATTTTTTCGAGGCACTTACGATGCTCAGATGAAAACTTTTGAAATAATGAAAGTTGCGTAACATCATCAGGAACATGCACAAAAAGTTTCAGCATTTTTCGATTTTTTCTGATTTTCTACTGAATTAAACGGTGACGAACAGCAATCTGTCCCAATGCAGTCCCGAAAATAAAACCAACTTTGCATTAGTAACTCTCCTTGGCACAACAAAACAGCAAATAAAAGATACAAAGGAGTTGCTACAGAGGTAAACAAGCATCCTTGACTCAAGAAAACAAAAATAAAACAGCAAATAAAAACATGGGTTATCTCCCAGAAGTGCTTTTCTTTAATGCCTTTGAGCTAGGCATGAAGAGATGCATCAAGTATTGTCAAGACCAGAAAATCCAAAACCATAATTTGTCTTGACACTAGTATCATGTGAGTATTTCATCTTCTTCCTAGGGAAGTGTTCCATACCTTTCTTGAGTGGGAATTGAAATTTTATATTCCCCTCTCTCATATCAATAACAGCACCAACAGTTCTCAGAAAAGGTCTTCCCAAAACAATAGGACAAGAAGGATTGCATTCAATATCCACAACAACAACAACAACAAAGCCTTTTTTCCCAAACAAGTTGGGGTAGGCTGATTGCATTCAATATCCAAAACCACAAAATCAACAGGGACAAGATTGTTGTTAACCATTATCAAAGCATCATCAACTTTTCCTAAAGGTTTCTTCATAGAAGAATCAGCAAAGTGAACATCCAAATGACATTTTTCGAAAGGTGCAAGCTTGAGAATATCATATAAATTTTTAGGCATAACCGAAATACAAGAACCAAGGTCACACAAAGCATTGCATTCAAACTCACTCAGTTTCATTTTAATAACAGGTTCCCAATTATCATCTAACTTCCTAGGGATAGAAGCTTCAAGTTTTAATTTCTCTTCCCTAGCATGCATGAGAGCTTTGATAATATGTTCAGTAAAAGCCATATTTATTTTACTAGCATTAGGACTCTTAGCTAGCTTTTGCAAGAACATGATGACTTCAGTTATGTTACAATTTTCGAAATTGAAGTTGTTGTCATCAAAAACAATGGAGCAATTATCACCCACACCTCTAAAAAATTCAGCACTTTTACTAGGAACAAAAGTAGTGCTATCAGGCAATTTAAACTTTTTTGTAGAGGTAGTAGAGACATTTCCAACACTTATTATCTTTTCACTAACAGTAGGGGGCGCATTAGCACTAGAGGCTACATTTGTTTCATTAGTAAAAATAGTGCAAACTCTAACAACACTATTTTGTTCAGCAATTTCAGCTTCTCTTTCTTCTCTCTCCCATCTTTCATGAAGTTCAGCAAGCATCCTAATGTTGTTATCAATTTTAACTTGGATAGCATTGAGTGTTTTACTCTCTCTAATATCACTAGGAATAGCTTTTATTTTCAGCATTTCAACATCATGAGCAAGACTATCAACTTTAGCAGCAAGAGTATCAATTTTTCCTAGCTTTTCCACAACAGTTTTATTAAAAGTAGTTTGTGTGCTAATAAAATCCTTAAGCATGACTTCAAGATCAGAGGGCACACTTCTATTGTTACTGTAGGAATTTCCATAAGAATTACCATAAGAGTTGCTACCATTAGCAGGATATGGCCTATAATTGTTGCTACCAAAATTATTCCTATAGGCATTGTTGTTGAATTTGTTATTTTTAATGAAGTTTACATCAACATTTTTCTCATCATGAGCAACCAAAGAAGCAAGAGGAATATTATTTGGATCCACAACACCATGTCCATTCGAAAGCATAGTCATAATAGCATCAACTTTAACACTCAAGGAGGAAATTTCCTCAACAGAATTTACCTTCTTACCAGTTGGAGCCCTTTCAGTGCGCCATTCAGAATAATTTACCATCATATCATCAAGAAGCTTTGTAGCAGCTCCCAAGGTAATGGACATAAAGGTCCCTCCAGCAGTTGAATCCAATAAATTCCTTGAAGAAAAATTCAGTCCTGCATAAAAGGTTTGGATGATCATCCAAGTAGTCAGTCCATGAGTGGGACAGTTTTTAACCAAAGACTTCATTCTTTCCCAAGCTTGGGCAACATGCTCATTATCAAGTTGCCTAAAGTTCATAATACCACTTCTCAAGGAGATAATTTTAGCAGGAGGATAATATTTTCCAATGAAAGCATCTTTGCATTTAGTCCAGGAATCAATACTATTTCTAGGCAAAGATAGCAACCAATCTTTAGCTCTTCCTCTTAAAGAGAAAGGAAACAATTTCAGCTTAATAATATCACTCTCTACTTCCTTATACTTTTGCATATCACAAAGTTCAACAAAGTTGTTTAAGTGGGCAGCAGCATCATCAGTACTAACACCAGAAAATTGCTCTTTCATAACCAGATTTAACAGTGCAGGCTTAATCTCAAAAAATTCTGCTTTAGAAGCAGGTGGAGCAATGGGTGTACAGATAAAATCATTGTTGTTTGTGCTAGTAAAGTCACACAACTTAGTATTTTCAGGATTACTCATTTTAGCAAGCCTAAAACAAGCAGCAGGGCAACTCGAAATTAAAAACTAGATGCAGGAATTTAATTTTTTTGGGTTTTTTATTTTTAACAGCAAGCAAAACAAAAATAAAACAAGACAAAAACAAAGTAAAGAGATTGGAACTGAGAGACTCCCCTTTCCAATAGCCTCCAAGTCCCCGGCAACGGCGCCAGAAAACAGCTTGATGGCTACGTGTTGGTGAACCCCAAGAGGAAGGTTATGATATAGACAGCAGAAGTTTTCCCTTGAGAAATCTACCCAAGGTTATCTGTGAGGACCCCGGATTAGGTATCCGAGATACTCGTTATGTTTCCTGCAACAATCCCATGATCAGTCTGTTGTTGCACATAACTTGAATTGGCATCACAGAACACCCATAAATACCGAATAAATATACTTACTTGATTGAAGTCATAACTTCAACAGGTACTTGCAGCGGAAATCACCAAACAGCGTGGAGCCCAAGTCATTCGCCTTAACCCTACAGGCAGCTGACTGGGAAGCGCCCTAGTTCGCATTGACGTCATCGAAACCTTCTTCTTCGAACTGCTCTTCTTCAAAATCTGGCTAAGACAATAGCCAGGGACGAAACCAATATGAGTACATTTGAATGTACTCGCAAACTACCCCCGGAATGAGCATGCACTACTCTTTTTATTGTTTAAATAAAACTTTGTTTGCTTTGAAAACTCTATATCCTTGTTGAAAGGAGAAGGATATACTTTTGTTTATTAAAACTTTGTTTTGAAATCTCTATATCTTTCTTGAAAAAGAAAAGAAGGCTTTTAGAACTTTTCCCCATAAACCTGTCTTTGTAATAAGTCTCTTTTAAAACATTTTCCCGGAAAATCACCATTTTGTTTATTTCCCCAAAACTCCTCCTTTTTCGACCATAACCCTTCAGGGTCATTCAACCCCAACAACTTCATACCGGCCCTTTGGTATAGTTGCATAAAACATTTTTCCACTTTTAAATCACAAAACTCTGCACTTCTCGACCATAGCCCGTCATGGTTAATCATTCTCCAGCAACCTCATACCAGCCCGTCGGTAGAGTTACAGATACCACACATCTCCATTTTATTTTCAAATCTCAAAACTTTGCAAAACTTGCACATGGTCAGAGGACAGCCTCCCAACTGTCCATATCCAAGGACTCGGCTATTCGAATAGTTTTACCCTCTGCAGAGGTAGCACGCTTTTCCCACACCCATCCGGTAACTCATCGTGTCAGCCACGTCCCGCCATACAAGGTGTATGCGAAGTTGAGTCACCGACCATAGCCTGTCCTTTGCTCGTGCTAGTATAGGACCCTACCGCTATGAAATTTTCAACCTTTCCATCGACACTCAGTCCAGATTCCCCGTCGGGAAACCTAAGTGTGAGAACTCGTAGTTCTGCCCGGCGAGCGAACCCTTCAATCCTCCCACCAACGTGTTAGGACCCAGGTCAGGGGGTAGGTCACCAAACCATCCCCTCATGGAACGAGGTCATCCTCGTTGTTGAGGCATCCCATACTAATACGAGCAAATTATATGACTACGCCCTTGCCCATATGTGGGTAAATGTGGTCGCACAGGTTATCGGCTGGTCGTCATAGTACAAAGACACAATGTGCATTTTTCATAAACACCACCATTCTCCAGTTCTCCACTTCAACACCGACATCTTGGTATTCCATGTCCACACAAGTATTTTCAAAGGAGTTTTGAGTAAACAATATTTTTCCCATCCTATAGTTTGAAAAAGAATTTCCATCTAATATCTCCATATAGGGTGTCAAAATAATATACTTGTATTTTGGAAAAGGATTTTCAAAATCATAGCTTTAGTGGCAAACACCACATAAATCACTTATGCTCTTTATAAGTAAAACATGTGAACCAAAATAGATGTATATAGATGCAAGCTCAGAGAATAGCTTGCCTTGCTTAACAAAGTGGCCCTGGTCTTGCTCTTTTTGTTCAACAGAAACACCCTCCTTGAATACTCCGGCAACGCTCTCGTCTAAACGTCGTAAAACAACAAGACACACAATCACCACACGATTCGACCAAGCAATACTAACACTCAAGCTGATCATCTACAAACACCTACTGTTCTATAGGAGTCCAAACAATTGAATTTAGTTCAATTTAATTTGTTACTAATTCCACACACTTTTATCAATTTAAGAATCTAGTTAAACATCATTTAATGCCTTATTTAATCTCTGTTGCTCACAAATATACAATTTAAAATTCCATAGCTAACCACTGTCATCTAGAAGGTTTCTTAATTGGATTTGAGTCAATGTGAGTTTAAATAATTTGATTAACCAATATTTGAATGTGTTTAAATTTATGGCAGAATCTAGTTATTCATGTTTAATTGCCTAACTCTTGTTCTGTTGATCACAAAAATACAAACTAAAATTCTATAGAAAGCTACTGATGTGTAGAAGATAATACAATTGGGTTTGATTCATTTGGAGTTATTAAACTCCAAACATAATTGTTTTAATTCAGAAACTTATTAATCAAGTTTTCGTTACCATTTAAGTTCTGTTGCTCCTAAAATTAATTCCTTTTAGGGGTAACTAACATTGCTTAAATGTGATCTAGCAAAATTGGTCCTAACTCATTTGGATTAACCAATCATTTTCTATAATTGTTTTAGTCCAGAGAGGTTTGGTAATGTTTAATCTAATGCCAAATAATTAATAATGCTCAATTAAATCTACAAAAATTAGGGGAGCTAGGTGATCACATCACTAAGCTAACAAAACTGGTTTCATGTCATTTGGACTAATATAACTCCAGAAACAATTCATATGGTGTTTTAAACCTTCTGTGGCATTTTAAATACCACATTTTAATTATTAATCTAAATGAGATGAAACCACTTTTGTGAGTTAAAGAATTTCATTAGCTTTCCAGAACATTTGAGTTTGATTTATTTGGATTCCTAAATCCCGAGATATTTAATTTTAAAGTGAGGTCCAGTACTAGATTTTCAATGTTCTAAATTTAAACAGAGAAAAAAGCGAATGGGTATGGCACCGTTGGATCGAGATCCAACGGCCCACGACGAATCCATTGCCGACGACCAAGCAACAGCGGCGCTGCCGTGGCCAGCGACGGCGAGGTGGATGGAGGGGCTCACCTAGGGCTTCTGCGGACGCGGTGGACGGCGGAGGAGAGTGCGGGGAACGTGGGGGAGTCGATGGCGTGGATGGCGAGGCTCGGGAACGACCAGGGTGGCGACGGTGAACTCGGCGGCTGCTCCGGTCACGGGCTCTGCGACGGCGAGGTGCTACGTGCGTCCCTGTGCTCAGGAGAGAAAAGAGGGAGGGGCGGTGAGTTCCTGGGAGTAGGAAGAGGGCAGAGAGGAGAGAAAAAGGGGCAGGGCAGTGCACTGCCGTGGTCGTCCTCAACCTTGGAACGGCGTCGACGGCGGAGCTCGGCCTGGCAGCAGAGGGACGGCAGTGGCGTTCCCGCCCTTCTGGCAGGGGAAGAGAAAGGTGGGGAGTGAGGGAGAGAAGCCGGGAGCGAGCGGAGAGGGGAGAACGAGAGGGCTCGGGTGGGGGGTTTTTATAGCCGGCGGAGGTGGTGCACGGTGGGCGTGGCGCACCGAGGGGCTCTGGCTCGAGCTGACAGGTCTGCGGGGTCCGGGCGAGGAAGGGGAGTGGATGGGCGGTGCTGCGCTTGCCGGGGTGCAGAGGGGACAAGGATCGGCCGGCGTCGGCGTGCTCCGGTCGCGGGGATTTAACGAGCTGGGGACAGCGGGGGAGAGGGGACGCGGTCGCGGTGGAGCACGGTCGCGGCGACGCGGTGTTCTCCTCGCAGGGCAGAGGAGGGAAGGGGCCCGGGCGGCGACACGGAGGCGCGACACGGCCGCGAAGAACACGGCGCCGTGCCGTGCGGGAGGAAGATGACGACCATCTTGCAAGGAACCCCCTGGCAAACTTTCTCCAATCACAGATAGGTCCCTTTTCCATTTCTTTTATTTCCTTTTTAGAACCAGTAGGTTTTTGGGGATTTATTTGGGGCACTTAAGTATTTTATAAAAATTTGAGAAAATTCAGGTAGCCTCCCATATACATGTAGAAGCTCCACAAAAATTGGTTTTTGAAAATAAAATGTTTCGGACAATTTTTGTTCATAGGGTTCTAATATGTTATTTGTGGATAAAAACCAATTTGACAAATTGAAATATCTTTGTAATTTGGAGATTAGATATTTTGAGGAGAGAGTAATGTGATAATGAGATGGTTATCATCTCACTCCTGGATTTTATAAGATAAGATAATTGTTGAAACAAAATAGAGAAATAGGTAGAGAGGGAAATTGAATAAGATCATTTCTTTAATTCATAATCTTAATTTCCATTTGTTTGATAACTTTGAGGAGTTTGTTTTAAATTTAAGTCACATTCCAAATTTGTTGTCAAGTTTGTTTTATTTTAGTATTAAGCACAATTGAGGAATTATCCTCACAAGCAACAAGCACAACAATATCCACACACAACAATATCAACAACACAGTTCAAGACCACACAATTCAAACCACAAGAATAAATCATACCACCATTTCCATAATTAACAATACTATCTTGTAGAAATGATCACACTCAATTATAACAAGATGACGTTTTAAAGAATATCTCAACTCATAACTTAATAGTTTTCAAAAGATTTGATAAAGAGAAATATGTGGGTAATATATTTCCCACTAGTGTTATTTTAAAATGGAGTGGAAATAAGAGTGTATAAAATGGGAGTTGCATACACATGCAAAATATCAAGGTTGAAATATAGATAGGAGCTAACATATAGATCTCCATATTTTTGGGAACACATAATTTTGGAAATCACTTTTACCTTCTCAATAATGGATGTTTTGGTTGTTGCCAAAACCAAGCTTCATTGAAATGAACTTTGGTCAAAATAAGAATGGTAAAGATATATGGAATCTATTCTTGTCATAACATGATCACCAAGATTAATATGTCTTTACTTAGATTGGGTTCTTGGGTTGATATTTACTAGTCAAACAACTTAAACACAAGTCACCCAAGTTCCAACATAGCAATGGGAAGAGAAACACAATCATCAGTGAAATATTTCAAAAAGTTTTTGTTGATTCTGAATTTTGGGTCTGGTAAAACTAAGTTTTTCTTAGTTCCAAAATTTGGGATGTTACATTATCAATCCAGTAGGACTTGATGATCTATAGGAAGTTTGTTGATGTTGACTCCCCCTGGCGCTAGGTGAGCTTGCACCAACGTGGAATCCGCACAGACACAAACCAGAACTTTGCCCAACACGAAACAGAGAGGTTGTCAATCTCTTCGGTCTTGCAGAAACAAAGAGTTAAACGTATGGTGTGGAAAACAGCAGGAAACACAGCAAGTAACAGGAAACAGATGATTGCAGCAGGTTGTGTAAACAGTATGAGGAAATTGGACCAGGGTCCACAGTTCACTAGTGGTGTCTCTCTCAGAACAGATAACTAGCATGTTGGGTAAACAAATTATACCTGGGCAATTGACAAATAGAGAGGGCATAACAAAGCAATAAATGCCAAGATGTCTATTATGAAATCTAGTTGGGCATTACAACAAAGTACATAGACCGTTATTCCAACCGCATCTATGGCTAAATAATCCACCTTCAAGGCAGCATCCGCATCCTGTTCAGTATTAAGTTGCTAACAACAGATTATTGCATGAAGTAAAGTGTGTAATGTAATCAATACAAGTGCCCTTGGACACTGCACCAATGCTTTATCCCTAGTAGCAATAGCACATCTACCATCTTAGACCTTTCTGTCACTGATCCAGATATCTAGAGACTGAACCCACTATCGAGCATAAATACCCCCTCTTGGAGTCACAAGCATCTACTTGGCCAAAGCATCTACTAGCAACGGAGAGCATGCAAGATCAAGAGCACATAGATAAACAACTTGAATAAACATGGTATCAATATTCATCGGATCCCAGCAAACACAACATCTAGCATTACAATAAGATGATCTTGATCATGTTAGGCTGCTCACAAGATCTAAACATGGAGGCACAAGGTAGAGAGACAACCATCTTGCTACTGCTATGGACCCGTAGTCCAGGGGTGGACTACTCACGCATCACTCCGGAGGCAGGCATGGTGATGTAGAGCCCTCCGGTGATGATCTCCCCTCCGGCAGGGTGCCGGGAAGAGCTTCAGAACTCCTCCGATCTGAGATTGACGATGACGGCCGCGACGGAACTTTTCGTGGAATATGATCGACCGTAATAGGGTTTTCGCGTCGCGGAGAATATATAGGCGAAGAGGCGGCGTCGGTGGCCGAGGGGGGCCACCACGCCATAGGAGGGCGCGGGCCCACCCTGGGCCGCGCCCTAGTGTGGCGTGGCCCCCTGGTGGGTCTGCTCCGACTCCCCTTTGGACTCCGTGATCTCCTCGTGATATTATTGACGATGTCTTTTGTTTCGTCCAATTCCGAGAATATTTCCTTAATAGATTTTCTGAAACCAAAAACAGCAGAAAACAGGGAACTGGCACTGTGGCATCTTGTTAATAGGTTAGTCCCAGAAAATGCATAAAAATGATATAAAGTATAGCCAAAACATGTAGCAATTGATATAATATCAGCATGGAACATCAAAAATTATAGATACGTTTGAGACGTATCACACCACAACAACAGCAGCCGCACCAACAACAACAGCAGCAGCAACCGCAGCAACAGCAACAATAATAGTAGCAACAACAGCAGCAGCCACCGCCGAAGCCCACCACAAAGTCCACCGAGCTAGTAACTCGGAAAGCTACTCCACCGCCCAAGCCGGCACAAAGTCAAGTGGCCACCGGGAAACAACTTGTCAACCCGGAGAAACAAGTGGTGCTGACTCCAACCACTACACCGGCCCACCAAGCTCTCACTGCCTCCGTCTCCGAGTTTCCACTGGCAGCTGGGGTTTTCCTCAGCTCCGAACTCGAAGCGGACATAGCTTGGGCTCGGAGGAGCAGTACCATATGGACTGGAATGCCGCCGACACTGGCGAGGTCTCTTCTGCGAATCCGGCCACCCAACATCCAGCTGGACCCAGCGCACTTGCTCAGGCCATGCACGACTTGCAACTTTCGACCCTTTGAGCCAGCAGGCTTGCCGAGGTATTTTTTCCTCAGCCAGGCCTTTCTTTCCTTTGTAATAGATGATAAACATATATAATCCCCAGTCCCCGAGATTCGGGTCGAGTGACCGACGCTCGCCCGAGTAAAGATCATTCGGCGCGAATCTTCACAAAATTTCCATCATTAATTTCAAAAAATCCGACACCAGTCCCTGAGATTCTTGTCGAGTTTTACTCGGCATGATTCTTCAAAAAATCCGACATCCAGTCCCCGAGATTCTTGTCGAGTTTTACTCGGCATGAATCTTCAAAAAATCCGACATCCAGTCCCCGAGATTCTTGTCGAGTTTTACTCGGCATGAATCTTCAAAAAATCATACTAACCCTTTGCTCTTTTTAGGAGCGCACCAACGCCCGGACTGCAGTATTCCAGAAGCTGCTTCTGGACCACAACAAACTCAAGAGCTCCCACAAGCAGCTTCAGGAGGTGCTGAAGAACAAGGACGCCGCGCACGCCACTGCCCTCCAGAAGGAACGAGACGAAGTGTCTCGGCTCCAGAAGGAACTTGCTCGGGTCCAGGGCGAGAAGACCGACATTGAGAAGGCCCTGATGCAGAGGGAGGAAGCTGCGCAGAAGCACAAGGAAATCCTCGAGGAGACCGAGGTTCGCGCTACCTCGGCACAGGAAGAACTGGATGCCCTCAAGGCAAAATGCGACATCTGGCTGCGCGAGCTCATCCGGCTTAACAACGAGATGGACAGTAAGTTTCATTTATCTTCTCTCTTCATTTCTTTTGCCTTTACCGACACTAGATTTATGCCGGTAAATAACTGAACTTGGTGGTAGCTTTTCTTTCTTCTTCAGAGCACTTTGCCCACTCCAAGGCCGCTGCTATCAATACTACCAACAAGGTGCGTGAACAGAGGGCAAGAACTGGCCCGATCCCAGAGGAATGGGACATTGAAGACCATCTGACTGCTCTTAACTCTCGAATTTCTCCTCTGAAGCTCATTGGCACCGATCTCCTTGAAGCTGGGATCCGGGTTTACCGGGTTCTATGGCCGGGGTGCACACCTCCAGTCACCGTTGCCGAGTTATCCCAGTGTCTGCTGGGCGCGGAGGCAAGACTCCGAGAGTGGAGATCTTCCTCAGCACGTGCCGGCGCAGACCAAGCTTTGACTTTCGTGCTCTCTTGGTACAAGTCAATCAACCTTGATGCCGTGCGGTCCCTGCGCCAAGGCTCAAAATGGACTTCAGATCCGACACTGATCGAGAGCCGCAAGGAGGCAGCCTCCTTCATGGCCAGCTATGCTCCCACTCGAAATTTCCTTCCTGGTCCAGCCTACTCGGAGGATGAAGAGGATTACGAGGGTGATGAAGAGGGTGATGACGAGGAAGATGACGTTGATGAGGAGATCGAGGTCGAAGCTCCCGACACTTCTACTGCCAGAGCAGCCGACACTGCTGCTGCCGGAGCAACCGATATTGCCACTGCCGGAGCAACCGACAGTGCTAAGCCGACCGCGACCGACACCTCTGAGAAGCCGGCAACCAACACCTCGGTCGAGCCTACGACCGAGATATCTCCTGAAACTCGCGCTGCTCCTACTGTTCCGAGCTCCTCCGAGGCAGCTGCTTGAACTTATCATAAGCTGAACCATTAAATCCCCGGAATGCCGGGTGCAGATGTATATATACTATTAAGTATTTCACAGTGCTACTTTCATTTTGCTACCCTTATTGAAAACGGCTTAATGCCGGATCACTTTGCATCAAGCCCCCGAGTTTACTTTCTTGTTTACTATACTTAGTAATCTTTGCTCTTGTCTACCATTTCGGCGTTCGACAGTCGTGTCACAAGACCAAAATTATAGCATACAGTTCTTGTAAAATTTTGAGGTAAGATTCAGAGTCATCCGACACAAAGAAAAGGAAAGAAAAACCGGGTTAGTAAACGACATATGTCGTATCTTTTTAGGACCGAGTCCCCGAGTCCATTTTCATGTTTACCATTTCGGCGTTCGTCAGTCGAGTCACAAGATCACAACAAAATAGCATACATTACTTGAACTTTGAAACGAGGTCTCAAAACCATCCGACATATGAACAACATAGATAAAATAGAGATAAAACACATGCATATGGACAAGGCAGTCCCCGAGTTTCTTTCCGGAGTGCCGGCATTTATTCAAAGGAAAACCGAGATACATACATTGCGCCCTTATGAGTAAAAGGGTCGGAGTAGAGCTACATTCCAGGGTCTTTTGGTCTCCTCTCCGGATTTGTCCATTACATTTTTCCTCGGTGCCTGCGCATCTATAAGATAGTATGAATCATTGTGTAGAGCCTTGCTCACAATGAATGGTCCCTCCCATGGAGGTGACAACTTGTGTCGGCCTGCACTGCGTTGCACTAGCCTCAGCACCAAATCTCCCTCTCGGAATACCCGAGGGCTGATCTTTCGGCTATGATAGCGTCGGAGATTTTGCTGATATATAGCTGACCGAGATAAGGTCAGTTCTCGTGCTTCTTCGAGCAAATCAACATCATTTTCCCGAGCTTCTTTTGCCTCGGTTTCAGTGTACAGCGCCACTCTCGGCGAGTCATACTCCATGTCGGTCGGCAGGACCGCTTCTGCTCCATAGACCAGAAAGAATGGCGTATAGCCAGTTGAACGATTCGGTGTGGTCCTTAGACCCCACAATACTGCTGGTATCTCCTCTATCCAGCATCCCGGAGTTCGCAACAGTGGTTCAATCAACCGGGCTTTGATACCGGCCAATACCAACGCATTTGCTCTTTCCACTTGCCCATTTGCCTCTGGGTGTGCCACCGAGGCTATGTCCAACCGAATTCTTTTTTCCGCACAAAACCGAGCAAATTCTCCCACAGCAAAGTTTGTGCCATTATCCGAGATAATGCTATGGGGGTAACCATATCTCAAAATTATGTCCTTCAAAAAGGACACAGCTGTGTGACCATCACACTTCCTGATTGGCTTCACCTCGATCCATTTGGTGAACTTGTCCACCATCACCAGCATATGAGTCATGTTACCTCGGGCTGGCTTGAACTCTCCCACCATATCCAGACACCAAACTGCAAAGGGCCAAGTGATTGGAATTGTCTTGAGTGCCGAAGCTGGCATGTGGATCTTCTTAGCAAATCTCTGACATCCCTCACACTTTCGGACGATATCTTCTGCCTGATTCAAAGCACTGGGCCAATAAAATCCATGCCGGAATACTTTAGCCACCAAGGCTCTTGATGAAGCATGATGACCACACTCTCCCTGATGAATCTCCAGGAGCATCTCTTGCCCTTCCTGCGGCTCGACACAGCGCTGCAGTACCTCGGTCACACTTCTCTTGTATAACTCCAGGTTGATGATGGTGTATGCCTTGGATCTTCTTTGCACTTGCATGGCCTCAACTTCATTACTTGGCAAACTCCCGTCCATCATATACGCCAATATTGGTTGTGCCCACCCCAGCACAGGACGCACAGGAAAGACCGGATCATCCACCTCCATGAGATCAACCGACATTGCTTCTTTCGATATTGAGTAACCAGTCCCCGAGTTCTGCCAAGCAGTCCCCGGGTTCTCCCAAATGCATCCGACATCGACGTCCATGGGAACAGCACCAGACTCCGGTTTCGCCTGGATAAAGATTGACTCGGACTCGGACGATGGTTTGATTGATGGCTTCCTCAGATGCTCCAAGGATATGCCGGATGGAATTGGATCCCGAGATGAACCTAGCTTGGACAGTACATCGGCGGCTTCATTTTCAGCCCGAGGTATATGCGTGAGCTCACAACCTTCAAAGAACCCCGAGATCTTCTGGACATGAAACCGATATAATGCTATGTTGGCGTCTAAAGCATCCCAATTTCCCGAGACTTGCTGCACCACCAGATCCGAGTCTCCGAAACATTCTATCCGGCGAATACCAATTTCCTTGGCCACATTGAGCCCATGAACAAGTGCCTCATACTCGGCCACATTATTAGATGCCGCAAAATGAATCTGCAACACATATCTCAGTTGATCCTGCTTAGGCGAGGTAAGGACTACCCCGGCACCTAAACCAATTTTCGTCCTGGAACCATCAAAGTGCATTCTCCAGTAATTGGAGTCAGGCAATGGTGGCTCATATTGCATTTCGGCCCAATCCACCAAGAAATCCGGCAGTGCCTGAGACTTAATGGCATCTCTTCTTTCATAGTGAGGAGTGTAAGGGGACACCTCGATGGCCCACTTGGCTATTCGGCCAGTTGCATCTTTACACCCAATGATCTCCGAGATAGGAGCCTCACATACCACGGTGATTGAATGCTCTTGGAAGTAATGTTTCAACTTCTTAGCAGCCAGATAGACACCATATGTCATCTTCTGGAAGTGAGGATAGTTCTGCTTGGATAACAAGATCACCTCGCTCAGGTAATATACCGGCCTTTGCACAGTTTTGCCATCTTCTTCTCGCTCCACTACTAATACGACACTCACAACCCGGTTTGTGGCTGCAATGTAGAGCAACATCGGCTCTTTGGGTAATGGTGAGGCCAGTATCGGCGCAGTTGCCAGCATCTTTTTTAGCTCGGTGAACGCCGTATCTGCTTGCGGGGTCCACACGAAGTGGGTGGTTTTCTTCATGAGCTGATACAAAGGCAATGCCTTTTCTCCCAACCTGCTAACAAACCGACTTAAGGATGCCAAACATCCAGTGAATTTCTGCACGTCCTTGAGACATGTCGGTAACCTCATGCTTTCAATAGCACGGATTTTTGTCGGGTTCACCTCGATATCTCGGCTCGACACGAGGAAACCGAGTAACTTGCCTGCCGGCACACCAAATGTACATTTGTTCGGGTTAAGTTTTATCCGAAATCTCCTTAGATTCACAAATGTTTCTCTGAGATCATCAATCAGAGTGGATTTCTCCTTAGATTTGATGACGATGTCATCGACATACACCTGCACATTTTTGCCTATTTGATCATGCAAGCAGATGCAAGTAATCTGGCCAGTTCATCGCCTATCACCTTTCTCCTCTCATCCGAGAGACGTCGCATAGGTTGCTTCACCAGTTTCATATCCGGTCTGACGACAAATGAGTGCTCAGCCAACTCCCTCGGAACACCTGGCAGGTCCTGATTAGACCATGCAAAGATATCCCGGTTCTCACGGAGGAAGTGACTGAGCTCGCCTTCCTATTTCTTCGTTAACCCGGTACCAATGATGACGTTGTGGTCCGGAAACGCGGGGTCAACGTTGATCTTCTTGGTCTCCTTTGGCACCTCGAAAGCCGCATTCTGCTCCGGGTTAGCCATACCCGGCATACCGAGTTGCGCGGACTGAGCCAACGCCACCACTTCATGGATCTTCTTCTTCTCTGCAGCGATAATCAGTGACTCGGCCAAGCACGATCCAGCCGAGGCACACTCCAGTGCACGCTTATAATCACCCGAGATGGTGATGATGCCATTAGGACCTGGCATTTTCATCTTGAGGTAACCCACATGGGTTGATATCATGAACTTGGACAGCGCAGGCCTGCCGAGTAAAGCATGGTATGGACTTTCGAGGTCCACTACCTCAAACTGGATGCTCTCAGTTCGGCAGTTGTCCTTGGTGCCGAACAACACATCAACCCAAATTTTGCCCATAGGTGCACATGAACACCCGGCACTATGCCATGGAAGGTCGTGCTACTCGGTTGCAGCATGTTCATCGAGATACCCATTTTCACCATGGTGTCTCGGTACATGATATTGATAGCACTCCCATTATCAATGAGAACTCGGGTGAACCGGACATTGATGGTGGGTCCAATGAATGTCGGATCCACCACCAATGCATAACCTCCCGGAGTTGGCATAACTCGGGGATGATCCCTTCTGCTCCAACTGATCTCTTGCTCGGACCAGTGCATATTTCGGCACTGCCGGCATAACTGCGTTCACCTCCAGTGCACGCCGATGCAAGCTCTTCTTGTCAGTTGGCTCGGTCACAAAGACCACATAGCTCTGATGAGCTTCTCTGTAATCTCCCTGGGGATACTCTCCCTGCCTACTGGGACCAGCGTTGTTGTTGTTCCCTCCGACATTCACCTGATTCACAGGTTTCGGATCTGCTTGCCTCTGAGCTGGCGGATTCACCGGGATAGCATTTTCCCCGGTGAGCGGTAAGTTTTGCCTCGGCGGAATTCTCTGAGGTGCCCCGCCTGATTTCCTCCGGCTCTGGCTCCTTCCCCCCTTGTGCGCTGATACCAGCTGCACTGCCGAGTTGTATGGTTCGCCGGCCTGCGGATGTCTTGGGTGTGGAAGCTGCAAGGTCCATCCAACATAGCCTCATAAGTGAAGGACTGCTTCTGGTCACTCCATGGCTTCTTCCCTTCTTGATTCTGGCCCCATGCTGGGCCATTGTTCTTCGGACGCTGGCTACTGCCGGCATCTGGTTGGTCTTGGTTTACGCGGCAACCTGGTTTGAGCCATACCGGTAATCCGGCTCTCTCCTCTTGTTGCCGAAGTCCTGGCGATCGTTCTGCCTGACTGGCCCGGGTCTGTTATTCACCGGGTATCTTCTACTCGGTTCCACCGAGTTCAGCAAGGGTTGCATCGGATCACCCAGTGCATAGCTATCCGCAATCCGGATTGTCTCGGCCAGGGTGGCCGGCATCTCCCTCTGCAACTTCTGCCAGAGCATGGAGCCGTGTCGGCACCCCTGGGCAAACCAAGATATGGCCTGCGCCTCCACAACTCCTTCACAGGAATTGCGAATAGTACTCCACCGGGTCAAGTAATCCCGGTCAGTTTCATTATCCCTCTGCTTGCACATCGCAAGCTGCTGAGGACGATTCGGTCTCTTGTATGTGCTGGAGAAGTTGCTAACAAATGCTTCTTCAAAGTCCAGCCAGCAATCAACGCTGCCCTCTCGCAGGTTGTTCAGCCAGATCCGGGCTGGCCCTTCCAACATTTGCGGGATATACCTCACCGCCCATCGGCGGTTTCCTCCCGCGATATGCACTGCCGACACATAATCTGTCAGCCAGTCTTCCGGCTTAGTACTGCCGTCATATGTCTTTGCGCCTCGGTTCAACTGAAAGTGCCGCACCGGTGGCTCCCTCATGATCCGAGGTCCAAAGCATGCAGGGCCAGGTGGACCTTGCTCTTCCAGCATCTCGGACATATAGATCCTGTCCAACTTGTAGCGTGCATCATTTGGTGACAACTGGCGAGGTCCCAACCGGGATCCCAGTGCACCTTCATATCTCTGATACCCGGCTTTCTCCATAGCCGAGTAACCATCATCATAACGGTTAGCCACCTGGTCAACACCTTGTGGCTGCTGGACATGCCGACATTTTGCTGCTGCTGGGCGAGATTTCGTGTCGGATACCGAGGTGGATAGCCTCGGCCAGCCGAGTTAACTACTCCGGCACCTGGACCGCCCGGACCGGGATTGCTTTTACCCCGGCCGGCACTGCCTCGCCCAACTAACTGTTTTCCGGCATATGCCGGATCATACGCCTGTATCTGCTTGTTCTTACCGGAGTTTACACTCCGGTCCCGATCTCCACCGACATGCGGTGATGAAGCTTGCCCCTTAGATCCACTGGCTCCCCTAGCCGAGTGAACAATCTCGGACCCACCTGCAACTGTGTTAGCCTTGCGATAGGCCTCATTCTGCCGGGTAGCCACAGCTACCAACTCATTAACTCGGTCTTGCTGCCTACGGAGAGCTTCTCCGGATAAGCCTGACAACTCGGCTCTTGCTGCCTCGGCAGCTCTAAGAGTCTTAGCAGGGGAACTATACTTCGGCTTTTCGACCGACAAGTGACTAGGAGTCTTACTGGAACTAGATCTACCATCTCTAGCAATCTCGGCATTGAGGCCTTTACCCCTCTTACGCACATCCTCTATGCGACTAGGGCGAGCAGCTACCGGGGTTAAACCATGTGCTTGGTTATACTCACGGAGAGTTATCCCGAACTCTCTCCTCACCTCGGCCATCTCGAGAGCCTCCTGATGTAAGCTCTGACGACGCGACTCCAACTCTGCCTCCATTTGGGCAGCATCTGTACCGGCAGCTACCGGCACAGCCAGTTTCTCGATTATCTCCTCGAGATGAGCCGGCCTAACCGGTACTCGGATGTACCGGCCTGGTCGCGAGGTTCTCCCTCCTCTCCAGCGGCACTTTCGCCGATCTGGTGGTCTTGGGGGCAGGTTGGCCGGTATCTCCTTTGCCGGGTTCTCCTTTGCCGGTTTCTCCTTTACCGGCACCACCCGCAGAGCCGGTCATCATGACCTCTGCGCAGCTCCCGGGGCGAGCGCTACGCCGGCCGCGAGCCGCACAGACAGCAGGAGGATCCTCGGCCACAAGCACCTGCTCGGGGTACTTGCAGACAACCTCGGTGGCGACGTAGGTCACGAAGGCGCCGAAGCTGATGAGGCAGCCGTTCGTCGGGAACGGCCTGCTGCCGAAGCATCCCGCATTGTCGCTGATGAAGTTCAGCGAGCCGAGCTTGCAGATGAGCCCGCAGACGACGCGCTCGCCGGAGTCGATGATGGAACCCGTCCGGATGATCACACCAGCCAACGCCGCTGCTGCCCCACGGTGGGCGCCAACTGTCGTGGTGGTATCACGGCAGATGCCATAGGATGGCTAAAGAGCGGGGCCGATGGGCGCTGGAGGATCCGGGAGAGGGCTAGCACGCTAAGGAGCGTACACAGATGAACACGCAAGCACAAGAACACTCACGATCTACCCAGGTTCGGGGCCCTCGTAAGGAGGTAACACCCCTACTCCTGCCTATGTCTCTGTATATATCTCTCAATCACAAGTACAAGCGGCTCCTTGAGCTGTATGATCCCAACAACGGGGATGAACACGAGGTGGAAGATGAAGCTATGGGGGGAAAAGAGTCTCCAGGCCTCGTCCCTCACGCAGGAGGGGGTGAGGCCCTATTTATAGGCTAAACCGAGTTACGGAAGTACCCCTCACGGTGCACTGTAGCCATGCCAAAGGTATGTCATGATGGTACTCCTGTCAGAGACGGGACGTGGCATGCCCATCTCCTGCAGCACTACGGTACACCTAGAATGTACCCTCTGCTAGAGACAGGACATGGCATGCCCATGCCTATCTCGTAGCCTTTTCCCGGATGTCCCGCGGTCAGCGGTTAGGTGAGGACTGTCACCTCGCTCCTCCTGCACGCTCCCGTGTCAGGCGCTTCCATGCCAGACGCTCCCGTGTCAGACGGGGTGTGACAGGAGCATTGACTGCTCTCCGACACTAAGGCACCTCGCCTCGCCTGATCCGACATAGACATGTCGGACTCTCCTTCGATGTTCACCTCGTCCTGCACATAACAGAAGACAAGAGGATACCGACATTAACGTGTCGGTCGATCTATCTCGGTTAGCATATGCCGGTTTGCACCAGCATGGTACCTCGGTTCCTTTTGGCCCGGGTTACCTCGGTTTGCTTATGTCGGTTTGCACAACATCACACCCTGGTCACTTTTGAGGTCCAGGTATGTCGGCTTTCACTGTAACCTGGCCCACACCTGGGTATAGCTTTTACCATACCATGACCCTACCCGGGGGTAGCCCCCCGACACAAGCAGCAGAAAAGTGTTTAATGTGCAGAATTTAGTATTGAAAAATGAACTGAAGAAGGAAGAGTTGAACTGAGGCATTCATTATACACAAACTTTGTAGCTTTAGCACTAAAATTCAGCACCAACTATCTGTTCTTACATAATCCTTTAAATACATAAATTAGGCCAGCCTACTCGTACACTTAGGCCACGAAAGACTATGGTCAGCCCCAAAATCCAAAACACACTATAGTCATCTTTGTCCAAAATACTAGTCAAAATGTCCAAAATACTATCTAACAAGCTTGTACATGTTAGAACAGATCTTCCTCATAAACACCACCAGGGGGAGCCATCAAAAGCTGCGTGTAACTGATGACCATGTTGCTCTCTTGAACCGCCACATTGGCTCTTTTATCGCCATCGTCCTTCTCCACTCTTACTTGAGGTTGTACACCATCATTTTTCTTTTGTTGCAGCCAAGAAAATTCCAGTATTTAGTTTAGCAATGCGTGGTAACAATATATCATGCATAGATTGGAACATACCTTTGCTCCTTTTTTTGGCTGATGCACCTTTAGTTGGCTTGCGCTTCCCCTTGAGTAACTTATCAAGCCAACCTTTCTTTCTCCTCAAGTTTTTTGATTGAACCTCTATTTTCTTGAGTTTTGCGGCACTAAGAAACTCACTAGTTAGTTGCACATTTTGGTCAACATTTTCTTGGTCATCACATGGCTTGTTCGTAGCATTCATAGTTGCATTGAGTTTCTCATCTAGTTGTGGACTAACGCAATCAAGTGCATTTTCTAACATCAAACGACACTCTAGAGAGTTGGCTACTTTATATGCCATAGTGTGAAATTTGTGAGACACTCCCCTGTACCAAAGTTGGCTTCCATCTTTGGATTCTCTACCACAATCCTTCCTTGTCTATCTTGTATGCTTCCATTGCGGGCTTCTCTAGTCCATCTCTTTAAGACATAATGTGTTGGTAATGTCTTTATATTCATCAAGTCAAGAACTTTGAGACCATGTCCACACAATATTCCCGTCCTATTGAACATTCCACAACTACATGAAACTGTTTTGGTCAAAGGATCACCAATCACTATGCGCTCCTCCTCAAATTCTAAATCACCATGCAAACTCCCAATAGCAACCCCAATTTTTTTATTTCCATCCAAGACTCTAGTGCATGCATGTAGCCATGGATCTCTCATATTCACTTTGAAAAGATTCAAAGATAATTGGAGTGTATTCTTTGCTTGCTAGCACCAACATAGGTGTGTGCATCTTAATTCTTGGCAATTTCTTCCTTTGTTCAAATTCAAATTGCAATTCCCATGTTCTTTTTACCTCCACCGTCCTCTCAAAATGCATCAAGAACCGAACAATATGAAAATCTGATTTCAAATGGTTTTCAATGAATTGTTGAAGCTGTCACTAAGTTGTGTACTTCTCACTCCAAACTGAACACATCTCTCATATAACATTCAGCCCATTTTTCTTTCAACTTGTAGATACTATCTAACCAAGTTTGCTTGTGCACTTTTTGTCTCATTTTGTCAAATGCTTCTTGAAATTCTACTTTGTCCTCATAGCCATACATGCATTCACTAAAATCCGTGATAATATGAGACTCTTCCTCGTCTCTTCATCTTCATGTTCACCTTTCCCTTCACCCTCCTCTCCATCTTTATCGTTCCCTCCTTCATCTTTTTCTTCACCCTTCAATGGGCATAAATGCTTAACAACATTCTGCATTATATGAAACGTGCAGAATCCATGATATGATTCTGTGAAGACTTCCTTTATAGCATTCCCCATTGCCACATCTTGATCCGTATAAATAGTTCTAGGTTGCCTCCCATTATGTGCAGCTAGAAAAGTCCCAAAAAGCCATTTAAATGAGTCACATGTTTCATCAAATAGCAAGGCTGCACCAAAAATGGTGGTTTCTCTAAACTGATTGAGCCCAAGGAAAACACCAAATGGTCTATATTCTTTGTTTGTGCCAAAAGTTGTATCAAATGTGACAACATCACCAAAGTGTGCATAGTCAAGAACCATTTTAGCATCAACCCAGGAAATTTAATTTTCTAGAATTTTTTAAAGCTTGAAATTCAAAAATTGCCAAAAATTCATGGTTGAAATTCTAAAGAGTTTAATTTTCTAAATAATTTGGAGATCGAACTCGGGAAGTTAGAAATTTCCCATTTATTGGAAAAACAGCAAGTTTTTGTTTTCTAAATGTTCAAATTCTGAAAGCTTATAAAATTTAAAGTTCATTTTTTTAAAGCTAGGAATTATGAAAATTAGAAATTTCGAAATTTCCAAAGTTCAAATTTTGAAAGTCTGAAATTTCGTCCCTTTGCGTGAAGTATATGTAAGAAATGTGTTTAGATTAACCCATAACAACCGGTGCTTTAGTAGGTCAAATCTCATGCTGGATCTTTTTGTAGATCCTAAAGGCCAACTTCAAGCGCTTGATACGGACACCTTGTTGGCGACTTGATAGACAACAAAAAAAGAATTCTTTATTTTGTGTGGAACAAAGAAAGAATTCTAACTGCGTGCAATAGAACTGTGGACGTGGAATAATACATTTATGTACGATACGATTCATGGATCGATATATGATGTGCTAAGCACTCGGCGATTGTTCTCCACTTGAGCCGTGCGGATTTTTTTTTTAAGTTCAAAATTCTGAAAGTTTAAAAAATTAAAGTTCATTGTTTAAAAATTTAGGAATTCTGAAAATCAGAAATTTCGAAATTTCTAAAGTTCGAATTTTGAAAGTCTGAAATTTCGGCCCTTGGCGTGAAGTATATATAAGAAATGAGTCAGCTGCTTTACCCATAACGACCAGTAGCCCGTAGGTCAAATGTCATGCTGGATCTTTTTGTAGATCCTAAAGTCCAACTACAAGCGCTTGATACGGACACCTTGTTAGCGACTTGAAAGAGAACAAAGAAAGAATTCTAACTGCGTGCAATAGAACTGTGGACTGTGGAATAATACATAAATGTACGATAACGATCCATGGATTGATATGTGATAATGTGCTAAGCACTCGGCATAACAAGCGATTGTTCTCCACTTGAGCCGCACGGAAATAACATCACGCGGTATTTTCTCTGAAACTTGCAAGACTCTGACTTGAATATAAGCAAGTAAACAAAACTGAACGCGTACGAAGCTCTGACCGACGAACAACAGTGGAACTGAGGGGAGCACAACGAACACTAGCTGCCGAACTCTATACGAAATCCAAGCTCTTTGACCAGAAAAGCATGTTGTCGAATAAAGTATACATGCATTACGTGATCATTGACCAGATTTGTGCGTCCCACATATGCAACTTAAAAAGTCAGAGAAGACACAGCGACAGGTCTTTGCTTAACAGCAGCAAAGCAAACACACAACACACGTCGCTTCTACATTGATTCCCTTTGTCGTGTTGATCGGTGATATACTACATTTTTCCTGTCCAATTAAAAAGGTTTTATGCACTAAAACGACTTCGAGTTATAGTCTAGCTACTTGCCGGCCCGGAACCAGAGCTATGTAGGTATGCCGTATGCACATGTGTCATGTCGTTGTGAACTTCCTACTCATCAAGCTATTTTCAAAGTTCAAACAAACGCGCCAAGTCGCCCATGTACACGAGTACGCAGCATCCGGCATTCCCTCGATGCAAGGCCCTATATAACGTGCCGGAAGCCTATAGATTCTCACACACTGTAAAGTTCCATAGACCATAGCTACTTCTTTCTTCCTAGCTAAGAACAGCGATCACCGGATTAAAATCATGGCTGCGGTCAATGCAAAGTTCCTTCTGCTGGTGGTCGTGATGGTGTTGGCGTTCTCGGCTGTGCTCGGCGCGGCGCGCCCGTTGGCCGGAGAGGCGTGGGCCGGAGGAGCCACAGCCGGCGAGTCCGTCGTCACGTTTATCCGGCAGGTGTATCTGCAGCAGCTGCAAGGGCCAGGTCACTCCTGCTCAACCTGGAACCCAAACGGCGGATGTTGATAAGTTCGCACAAACTGGTGATGAAGGTCCCTTGTTGAAACAGTACCCTGATAAATGACGTGGCCCAGCCAAGAACGTGGCATAGTTCATTATTTATAGGTTTACAAATCGGGTTTTAACTGTAAACAGATGTCGCTAAAATATTTCAGTTGTTCTTTGGAGATCTATCTTAATTTATTGTCATTTTAGGGAAACCTATACGTAGAGAAACATTATTCTTTCTTCTTTTAAGGTTTAAAGGACTATAAAAGGTCCCTTGTCGAAACAGTACCCTATTAAAGAAATTTGTATAAGTGGATTGTGAATGTACATAAATATTACATTGCAATTTCTAGCTACAGTTCTGTTACTTCTGTACCGCGACTGTACAGAAATATTACATTGCAATTTGTAGCTACAGTTTTGTTACTTTTGTACTGCGACTGTACAAAAATATTACATTGCAATTTGTAGTTACAGCTATATTACTTTTGTACTTATGTTTGCTTCTCTTTTCACAAATGTTTAATGAAACGGGAAAAAAATGTTTGCCCTAATCTATTAATTAAGAAGAAAGCTTTTCATGAGTGTTTTGACTTTCTTGCTCCACCTACGTTCTTCATAGAATTATTATTCTTTTCTAGATGAACCAGTTTCCCATCTCTACATGAGCTAGTGAGATTTGACTTCAGTACAAGTTGGCAACCCAGCCGAAAATTCCATTTTAGGTGTACTTTTATGACTGAAAGAATACAAATAATAACGGCACCGTAAAGCTTGAAAAAAAATCAGTTAATGCATTCGGAATCAACAAAAACCAAAAGACCGCCAATGTTTCCGGCGATGATTATCCACATGATAGGGCTAAAGAGTTCTAAGGCCCATTCTAAGAGAGTTGTGTGCATGTGTCAATCGATGTAGCGTCGGGAAAAAAAAGTATGTTATAAAAGAAAGAGTGAATTCCACATTTTACCCTATAATTATGCATTTGTGATACTAATTACCTTACATAGTGAAAATTCATCAAGATTACCCATTTTAAAAACTTTTGAGGGGTTCCGTCGGCTTGGCGGTAGGGGTACTGAAAGTATTATATTCATCATTATAATCATCATATAGAGGAGGCATATTATCATCAAAGCAAATTTTCTCCTCCAAGGTTGGGGGACTAAAAAGATCATATTCATTAAAACCGACTTCCCCAAGTTTAATGTTTTCCATAGCATTAGCAATAACGGTGTTCAAAGAATGCATACTAATAAAATTGCTACTATCATGATTGTTATGCAAATAAAGTTCCATCGGTTTTTCATTTTTTTCTTCAAACACTTCATGACCAACATCAAGATAAATATTATAAAGCTCTCTCATATTTTTGTTGTTTTCTGCCATAAGTATAACTAGTAAAATCAAAACAAGAAATAAAAAGATAAAATTGCAAGATCTAAAGAAGATACCTTCAAGCACTAACCTCCCCGGCAACGGCGCCAGAAATAAGCTTAGTTGTCAGAGGATGTTAGTGTCGTTTAACTCACCTCCCCGGCAACGGCGCCAGAAATAGGCTTGATGTCTACTACACGCTTCTATTCTTGTAGACTCTGCCACCAAGCGCAGAGGTTTGTAGGACAGCAGCAAATTTCCCTTAAGTGAATGACCAAAGGTTCATCGAACACAGGGAGGTGTAGGTTGAACGTATCCCTCTCAAGCAATCCTGCAATTAAGATATAAGAAGTCTCTTGTGTCCCCAACACACCTAATACAATTGTCAGTTGTATATGTGCACTAGTTCAACGAAGAGATAGTAAAATATAGGTAATATGGGTGGTAAAACAAGGTTTTATGAATCTGAAATAAAAATGGCAGCAAGGTAACAAGTAGCAAAACTGAAAGTAAACGGTGTAACAATTGTTGGAAACAAGGCCTAGGGTTCATACTTTCACTAGTGACTACTCTCAACATCATTAACATAAATTTTGTTTTTGCGTATACATCATTAACATAATTAAACACATGATATACCCCTCCGGAAGCATGCATGGTAGACGTTAATCGGAGATCACTCTTCTATGGATCAAAACATGATGAGAATAGTGTAGTGCTACAAAAGCACACCTTAAAATTCGTATTCCACATATATGGACTCCCCACGTTGTCACTTTGAGCATCCAAAGATTGTACTAACAAACAGCACAAAATATCTCTTGAATAGTATCTTTCTAATACATCCACGGCACCCGCAGTGTCACCTTGCACCATGGATATCATACTAAATACAAGCATCTAGAAACCTCATGATTCCATTATTCAACCACTAAAGAGGAACAGACTCACGATAAATATCCCTCTAATCTATTATCCATAGAGTCCCTGTCACGGCTCCGAAAATTATACTAGATATCATCAATTGATTCAACTAGATTAACAACGCTTATGATCAAAATGAAGATCACACCATGGGAGTGAGAGATAGCCACATAGCTACTTGTACAAGCCCTCAACCCGATGAGGAACTACTCCCGCATCATCATGGGAGGCAGCAACGTCGATGAAGATGGCTCCGGAGGTGAATCCCTATCTCGGCAGGGTGTCAGAACAGAAATTTTTGTCCCCCGAACTAGGGTTTTTGATGGCGGTGGAGCTCGGAATCGTATTTGTAAAAAACCTCCGGGGTTAGGGTTTTTTTCATCGTGAATAATATATAGTCCGAAGGGCATCGTGAGGTGGGTTAAGGACGCGACCCCCCCCCCCTCCTGGCCGCGCCTACAGGCCGTCTGGGGGCTGTGGGCCTTCCGTCGACTTGTCCTTATAGCTCCCGGAGTTTTCTGGTGAATTAGAATTTCTGTTAAAAATTCAGATTTTCCGAGTACTTTCATTTTTGGGCCTTTTCTGCAATGTACAGACAAATAAACAGACACTTCGTTAATAGGTTAGTCGATAAATGTTATAAAATCATAGTAAAAACATGTAGCAATGATACAAAAAAAAAAGAATGGAACAATAAAAAATTATAGATACGTTGGAGACGTATCAATGATCAATGCATGCTTTGTTATGTCGCTTTCTAAATTGTGCTCCACCATGAACTTGTTTATCATGCATTTCTAAACTTGTTCTTATGTGCCGTAGTGGTATGTGTTGTATAGAGGCAGGGTTCTAGGAGTCTACGATTTCCGAGACCCTTACTCTGCTCAAGTGGAAGGTTTATCCCACCGGTGCTGCAAAAGGTTTGCAACTAAAGAGAAGTCAGAGAATGCTTACTCCATAAACATGATGTTTGAGATCTCAATCCTTCCTGAGAGCAGCACTACTGGAGAACGCAAAGCAGATGTGACCACTAATGGAGTGAGAAGGTGAAGCACAGATCGGGTCGGGCCGCCTGAAAGATTTGATGATCATAGTGCAGTTCGTCGTCATTGCGTATTTGTTCTTCGCCTAGTGTGTGTATGATCATATGTGAAACTTTAACTGGTAAGCTCACCACTAGTGGATGATGCAAGGTAACCCACAACGACCCAAAAACATGCACCAAACACTGGGATTAGCCCTTAAACACAATTGTTGGCAACCAATAGCAGGGCATCGTTAGCTTGCTCCCAGCGAAGCAGGTTTGGCTTCCACTTTGTGGACAACCAAATAGGCTGCACAACGTGGTTTAGGACTCATTTTTTTATTGCAGACCCCTGGAAACCACGGATGCAAAAAAGCCCAAAAAAATAGACGGGTAACCAAACACAAACACGCCCTTGTTAACTGTAACTGGCTAGCTGCATCAAGGCCCGAGCCCGTGTGAATATCCTACTATATATAAAAGTAGGTCAGAATCGCACCCCCCACCAGCCTCCACGTCGGCTTTTTTTTCTGGCCGTTCGATCATCCCGTGCGACGGCCCAGATTCCCGCAAGCTACAGTAACACTGTAGCAGGGCAATTTCTACCAATGAGACGCGGACACGTCGCGCTGGCAGCGACCCTTTTGCCAAAAACCGCCCGCAAAGGACCTGTCCGCAAATTCGAAAAACAATAAGGACCTCCGTGTAAAAATGACATCGCAGCCCCCCCACCCATCTTCTTCTCCCGCGACGTTCGGAGTCGCCGGCGCCGCCGAGCCTCGCGCCGCCGCCAGGCTCTTCCGAACTCAGATCGACGGCCACGGGCGGCTCCGCCGTCGCCGCCTCCACTTCCTGGCCGAGCGCCGCGTGCCGGGACGACGCGGCCGCGCGGAAATCGCCGCCGTCGCGTCCGCTGCCCTCGCCGCGTCCGCGGACCGCCGGCGACGCTCCGGCGACCCAGAGGCGGAGGCGCGCCGATCCCGTGCAGCCCGCATCGCGCGCGTCCAGCGCGACCCCGCGCGCGTACTGCCTCGCCGTCGTTCGACGGCGGCGCCGACGCCGCCGCCGCGGCAGTGGCAGCGCAGCCCAGGGCACTGCTGACGTCATTACGACGTCAGCGTGGGCCCAGGCTGCCAGTTTTTTTTAAAGAAAAAAATCCAAAAAATGTGAAATTCCTGTCAAGTGGGCCCACTTACTTACAAAATTTTCACAAATTCAAAAACTTTAAATTTAATTTATACATTTCAGTCTATAATTCAAAATAACAATTACAAAAAATACTAAAATTCAAAGAATGCATATCTTTAAAACAACAATTATAAAAAATGTTGAAATTCAAAAAAATGCGTACCTTTCAAACTACACTTCAAAATACAAACAACAATATATAACAATTATAGAAAAAATACCAAAACTTATAAATTTCAATCTCTAATTTTAAATAATAATTATAAAAGTACTACAATTCAAAAATTCATATATTCAAAACTCCAATGCAAAATAATATAAACAACATATCAAAAAGAAATTCTAAATTTGAAAATTTGCAAATTATCAAGCTTACCACACAAAAAAACCATTCTAAAATTTAATTTGCTACAAAAAAAAAAAAGATACTCTAAAAATATAAATACCTCACATATTATCTCACATAAATAATGGATGCCTCAGAACCAAAAATAAATAAATATAAGCACATAAAATAATTCAACTTTAATTTGCTAAAAAAAACAACAAAAAAAAGAGATACTCTGAATATAAATACCTCACATATTATCTCACATAAATAATGGATGCCTCAGAATAAAAAATAAATAAATATAAACACATATAAATAATTCAACTTGCTAAATATTTTAAAATATGCAGTATTACATCGAAATGACCGTAAGAAGTGGTCCAAACTTACACAAGTTTAGAACACCACTAATTTTTACCTATTTTCCAAACGTATTTCCCAAATTATATTTCTCAACTTTTAATAAAATTGTTACAATCTTACAATAACATAAAAATATGGAGCTCCTCACATTTTTAGTTTTAATTTCATAATTTTTTGTACCACAACAACAATTAAGGAAAGTTATGAATTTTATACAAAACTCTATTTATTTAGACATGATATTCACATCAACTACAACATTTCGAAGTACACAAAAATTTTAACCATCAAAATTTCTTTGCATTTCAAAAAATTTCAAATCTCCACCTATTAAATATCAACATTTTAAATTTAAATTAACCAAACACGCGCGGCATTGCCGCGCTAAGATCCCTAGTAGGTATCGATGGATCGACTATGACACTGTAGATGCATGCCCGCGCGTAGATGCATCGCAGCTCTGAAATGGTGCGTCTCAAAATAACCGGTCGGTTAGACATGGCTAGCCATAGTAGCTTGTCCCTACCAGATATTCCAACAGAGACTCACCACTCAAACACGCAGCCCACACGAAAGGATAATTAAAGCTTTGATCGATCGATATAGCTCAACATAGACAACACTGTTAGTGCCATCTCTTGGGCTTCCATGTCCACGATGATGAGGAAGCTTGTAGTGGTAAGAGCATGTCCACCGGGGGCCTCCAAGTGACCCCAAAGGCCCATTGGGGGTCCGGACGACCGAAAACGCCACCAGCGGCACCCCCAAAGGGTCACCCGAGCAAAAAATGTCAGGCACCCCCGAAGAGGCATCCAAATTTGGAGGCCCTCTCGGGGGTGCCGGACATGGGGGCAGACATGTGTCTGACAGGGGAGGACCGCCCGTCATAGAGACAGCGCGGCGCGCCCAAATTCCCCTTCGTCTACATTGCCGCATCGGCGCCAAAATTCTCAATCTTCCCTCCATTTCCAAAAACCCTTGCGCCGCCGCGAGCTCCTCGCCTTCCGCCACCATGCCGCCAAAGCCCGTCGGCCTCGCGAAACCAAGGGGGGTCGCAAGCCGCCGGCTTCGTCGCAGCCGAAGAAGAAGCCGATGAAGCGGGAGCCGCAGGAGTATTCGTGCCACTTAAAAAGGTGCCACTAATGATTTTAACTTAATTAACCAGCAAGCTTTACCATCTAAATACCTCAAAACGTTTGCAAAGAATCAGATTATCAAAGTTCAATGATCTACAAGATTATGCAAGTTTTTCATTATACCACTACCACATGCAAAAATTTCTGGACCAACACATCAACCAAGCAACTCTCCAAATAAATATAAGTGAAGCAAGAGAGTACTTTCTATAAAATAACTAATAGCTCTGAACAAGAGATACATGAAAACCAAGAGCTAGAAGCTAAACAGTGCGAAAATGAATACTCAACAAATATAAGTGAAGAATAGGAGTATTCAAATGAAAAAGCGGAGCGTGTCTCTCTCCCAAACAAGATAGATAGGATCCGACATTGATATGATCAGAGAATAAAACTAACAAACTAAACACAAAGACGCTCCAAGAACAGCACATATGATGTGACCGAATTAAAATATAGTTTCACTAGAGATGACCTGATAAGTTGATGATGAAGAAGGGGATGCCTTGGGCATCCCCAAGCTTAGATGCTTGAGTCTTCTTGAAATATGCTTGGGTGACCACGGGGGCATCCCCAAGCTTAGGCTCTTCACTCTTCTTGATCACAATATCATCCTTCCTCTTGACCCTTGAAAACTTCTGCCACACCAAACTTCTCATAAACTTCATTAGAGGGGTTAGTACTCAAAAACATTAATCCACTTTTGGTTCTTAGTGACACATTGCAATACTCAATAAAACATTAGCTACAGCCCTCCACGTCTAGAAAGCCTTACTTAAAGTCCACAAGAGACAATGCAAAAAAACAGAGACAGAATCTGTCAAAACAGAACAGCCAGTAAAGACGAATTTTTTCGAGGTACTTCCGTTGCTCAAATCGGAAAAAGTGAAGTTAATGAAAGATGCGTACATATCTGAGGAAGATGCGTGATTTTTTATAGAATTTTTCGAGTTTTCTCCAGGGAGAAAAGCTCAAATTCGTGACAGCTAAAAATCTGTCCCTGCGCAGAATCCAAATCTAGCATCATCTAATCATTAAAGGCTCTTCTTGGCACAACAATGCAAAAATAAAGATACAAAGGAGTTGTTACAGAAGTAAGCAAGCTCCTTGACTCAAAAAGCAAAAGAAAAATTACAGAAATAAACATGGGTTGTCTCCCAAGAGCGCTTTTCTTTAATGCCTTTTAGCTAGGCTTGATAGTTTTAATGATGCTCTCATGAAAATAGAAAATGAAGCAAAAGGAGCATCAAGAAGCAAATTCAAAACACATTTAAGTCTAACCCACTTCCTATGCATAGGAAACTTGTACACAAATAAATTCATATAGAACAAAGTGACAAGCATAGGAAGATAAAACAAGAGTAACTTCAAAAGTTTCAGCATATAGAGAGGTGTTTTAGTACCATGAAAATTTCTACAACCATATTTTCCTCTCTCATATAATTTTCAGTAGCATCATGAATAAACTCAACAATATAACTATCACATAAAGCATGCTTTTCATGATCTACAAACAATATTTTTATCAAGCTCATAAGTAGTGGGATTTAAAATTTCGAACCCACATGTAACAATTTTATAACAAGATGATTGATCACTCTCAACATATATGGGACTAGATAAAGTCAAGACTTCTCCAATCCCATTTTCATTAGTGGTACAATTAATATTATCAAGTAACATAGGACCATCATCTAGAGCTTTATCATAAACATTTTCTAAGCAAAACTCTTTAGTACCATGCATTTCGATATCAGCCACAAATAAAGGATTATCATAAGATTTATCAAAATAGCATGGATTATCATAATAACAGTAGCATAATTATTCTCACAAGTTTTACTCATAGGAAAAATTTCAAGAGAATCAACAGGAACATAACATTCATCCTCCTTGGGTAAGCATGGAGGGCAATCAAATAATGTAAGAGATGAAGAGTTACTCTCATTAGAAGGTAGGCATGGGTAGCTAATCCATTCTTCCTCCTTTTGTTCATCACTCTCCTCTTTTTCATCTAATGAGCTTTCAGGTTCAGCAATTTCTTCTTCCACAGGTTCCTGCAAATTGTGAGTGCATTCTTGTGCATTAATGAGTCTCTCTTTGTAATCAACGATATAAGGATTATTGCTGTAATGTTCTATGCAATAATCAAGGATAGAAGAGACATAATCTTTAAGGTCCTTACAAGCAATACAAGTTTCATAATTTTTAGCCATGAAAGATTCTATCTCAGAGGCTCCCATAAATAAAACAAATTGTTCTACTTCTTCGAACCCAAGATGAATATAGTTATTCCAATGATAGTTCACAATTAAAACTTCTTCACTAAAGCACATTGGAATTTAAGATGTTTAGTATCCTGTTTAGAGCAACAGTTTATATCATGGCGTTTAAGCAAGATATTAGCAATTGTATTCAACTTTCTAACACAGCACTCATGACTTCACCCTTTTTTGATTCTCTATACTTCATATATAATTCTATAAGCTCCTATAGGTTGTGGGTTCTTCCATAACAACAGTTTTTAATTTTTGGTTTTTCAAATTTTTATGGATTTTCGAATTTATAAAAAAAAAAACAAAACAAAATAAACAAACAAAAGTAAACAAAACAAACTAAACAAATAAACTAAGCAAAATAAACTAGACAAAGTAAACTAGACAAGACAAAATAAAATAAAAACAGAGAGAGAGGTAGAGTGTACTCCCCAGGTGAACTTATGAGTAGAGCTATGCTCCCCGGCAACGGCGCCAGAAAATAGTCTTGATAACCCACAAGTATAGGGGATCGCAACAGTCTTCGAGGGAAGTAAAACCCAAATTTATTGATTCGACACAAGGGGAGACAAAGAATACTTATAAGCCTTAACAACTGAGTTGTCAATTCAGCTGCACCTGGAAAAGCACTAGTAACAGGGGTGATGTGAAAGCAGCAGTAATATGAGAGCAATAGTAACAGTAACACAGCAGCAGTAACACGGAGGCAATGGCACCAGAAAATAGTTGATACTACTTCTAATGACATATAGGACCAGAGAGCAATGATGATGACAAATGGACCGGGGTTCCCAGCTATCTACACTAGTGGTAACTCTCCAAACAAATAACAGGTGTTGGGTGAACAAATTACAGTTGGGCAATTGATAATTGTAAGGGCATGACAATGCATGCTTATGATAAGATAAGGTTTACTGTAGTATTTAATTGGGCATTACGACAAGGTACACAGACCGCTATCCAGCATGCATCTGTGCCTAAATAATCCACCTTCCGGTTAGCATCCGCACCCCTTCCAGTATTAAGTTGCAAACAACAGATTATTGCATTAAGTATTGTGCATAATGTAAACAACACATTCATCCTTAGACAAAGCATTGCTGTTTTACCCCTAGTGGCAACAACACATCTACAACCTTAGAACTTGCTGTCACTATCCCAGGTTAAATAGAGGCTGAACCCAACTATCTAGCATAAATACTCCCTCTTGGAGATACAAGCAACTACTTGATCAGGGTAACCACAAGTACCGGAGAGCATGCAAGATCTTAAATAAACAATAGTATGATAATATGATGAACAATCTGATCATAATGTAACAATTCATCGGATCCCAACAAACACAACACCAATTACATCATATGGATCTCAATCATGTAAGGCAGCTCATGAGATCATTGTATTGAAGTACATGGGAGAGAGAGTACCAACTAGCTACAGCCAAGAACCCGTAGTCCATGGGGGAACTACTCACAAACCATCATGGAGTCGAAGTGGAGGCGGTGGAGTCGATGGAGATGGCTCCGGGGGTCAATCCCCGTCCCGGCAGGGTGCCAGAACAGGAACTTCTGACCCCCGAAACGAGGTCTCGCGATGGCGACGGCGCTGCGGAAGTCTTTCTGGAGTATTAGATATATATTAGGGTTTTCGCGTCGGGGTGACTAAATAGGCGAAGGGGCAACGTCGGTGGGTCCCTGGGCCCACCTTGCGGCGCCCTGGCCCGCGAGATGTGGTTTGGAGGCCGTGGGCCTCCCCCTGGCTTGCCCTTCTGGCTCCGTGTGTCCCTCGGAAAAATAGGAGGTTTGGCTTTTGTTTCGTCGAATTCCGAGAATATTGCCCGAACAGCTTTTCTGGAACCAAAAACAGCAGAAAACAGGAACTGGCACTGTGGCATCTTGTTAATAGGTTAGTCCCAGAAAATGTATAATAATGATATATAATGCATATAAAACATGTGACAATGATACATAAAACAAGCATGAAACATCAGAAATTATAGATACGTTGGAGACGTATCAAGCATCCCCAAGCTTAGTTCCTACTCGTCCTCGAGTAGGTAAACGATAAAAAGAAAATAATTTCTGAAGTGACATGCTACCAACATAATCTTGATCCAATAATAATGTAAGGCATGTGAGCTGAGATCAAATCATTCAAAGCAAATGTCTATAGTTGATATAAGAGATAATAAAGCAAGAGTCAAACAAGCTAAAAGTTTTCATGAACTATCGCTTTAAAGACATGAAACCGTACAAGGTTCATTAAAGATGGTTTAAGTATCCAGCGTAGAAGTTCTATCCTTCAATC
>CAMZMU010000087.1:28264065-28647444 GCA_947311845.1 Poa pratensis
GTGTCCATGGACGCCCCCGACGCTGTGCTGTGCTCCAATCGGCGGCATGTGGTATCCCTTCCCGCCGGAGTTTTCGGGGAAGAGGACCAAGCCCAGTATATAAGGAGCCAGTGTACGACCTAGGAGGGGATCCCGCATTCACAACCATTCCACAACCAAGGAGCTACGTCTGAGAAGAAGACGGAGCTCATTCCACCATAGTCCACCATAGCCACAGCAGTGCCCTCGGCAAGCACACTTGTACTGTGAACCTCTCCAAGCAGTGCAATACATCTTAGCAGGACGTAGGGCTTTTACACCTCACGGTGGGCCTGAACCTGGGTAGCGGCTCGTGTTACCTCTCTGTCGTGATGTTCCTCACCGAGCTCGACGAGCACCGTCGCCGAGGTTGTTGAGGATTTGTTTGACGTTGTGTTCAGCCCCTTACTCGTTTCCTGGCACTTGAGAGACACCCCTAGTTCCTGGGACTAGTCTCCGACATTTGGCGCGCCAGGTAGGGGGCTGAGGCGCGTCTTCAACTTCTTCAACCTCTCCGCGCCATGACTGACACGCGAGCTGCGCGTCTCGCGCGACGGACGTCCGGCAGGGCCAACACCGAGCCCGCCGCCAACCACAACCCGCGTGGTCGCCCACGCGCCAACCGCGCTTCAGAGCGCAACGCCGAGCCGCGCGTCGAGCACCCTGAGGACGACGAACGGCAGGCAACGACGGCGGCATCGACGGAGGACGAGGGAGCTTCCTCCTTGCACCCATCCAGGCGCGAGAGCGCCTCCACGATGGGCCGAGCAGCGCCCAGTCCAGCCACCGCGCTGCTGATGGCGCAGAGCTGCTGCGCTACCGTCCCACGCAGGCGGGCCATGACAACTGGCTGGGGCGTCTCGAGGAGCTCATCAACGCCGCCGCCGTTCCTGCCGCCACCACTGCAGCACCAGCACCCTCCCGCTCGCTGGTGCGCCACTCCGGACGCGAGGGGAACATAGCGCACGGCGCTCCTCCTCCCCTCCGCCTCCGCCACCTCCTCCAGCTGCAGCTCCGGCAGCAAACCACCGCGCCGCGTCGCACGCATCCTCGCCGCACGACTGCCAGATCGTGCAGCGGACTCCGGCGGACGCCCGCGTGGAGATCGAGCGCCAGAGGGACCGCCACAACCGCGTCGTGCAGGAGATCGCCGCTGCAGGTCGCCAGAACCGCGGCGTACTCGCTGGTGGCGCCGTGACGTACGCCACGGGCTGCACCGCCTTCACCCGCAACCTGCGCCGTGTCGTCTGGCCTGTGAAGTTCAAGCCAGACCTCCCTCCACGCTACGACGGCAGGACCAACCCTCTGGAGTTCCTGCAGCTCTACACCGTCTCCATCCAAGCTGCAGGAGGCGACGACAAGGTGATGGCCAACTGGCTCTCCATGGCGCTCAAGGACTCCGCGCTCTCGTGGCTCATGAACCTCCCCGAGAACACCATCGACACGTGGGAGGACCTCTGCAAGGTCTTCGTCGCCAACTTCAAGGGCACCTACGAACGCGCGCTCACCTACAACGACCTTCGCGCGGTGCGCCAGAAGCCTGACGAGACCCTCCGCAGATACATCCAGCGCTTCAGCCAGGTCCGCAACAAGATTCCGAACATCCCGGACTCGCACGTCATCTCCGCCTTCAGGGAGGGCGTCACGAACCACAGGATGCTCGAGAAGCTCGGCATCCACGACACTCTCCTCTGTGGTGAAGCTCTTTGATCTGGCTGACAAGTGCGCCAAGGCTGAAGAGGGCCTCCTCTTCGTCAAGAAGGAAGTGGAGGAGGACCCTCCAGAGGGGTCCAGGAGCAAGAAGAAGCCCGCAGAGAAGCGCAAGACCACCGCCATCCTCGCGGCAGAGCCTGACGCAAACAGCCTCGCGAGGCCTCTCCGGCGGCTGAAGAGAAAAAGGCGGACAATCGCCCATACTGCATCTACCACAACAGGCACAACCACGCCACTGAAGACTGCTGGGAGCTCAAGCAGCTCAGCAAGGAGCGGGAGAAGAACCAGGGCCGCGCGGAGGCCGTGGACGCCACAACTTCCAGCACAGGCCTCGGGGGAACAACGCTGGGCAAAACGGCAACCTCCCCGACGAGAACCCTGGGGGCTACCAGGCCCCTCAGGGGGCAATAGCCTGCATCCTCGGCGGGTCCCAAGCGCCCAAGTCCAACAACCACTTCAAGCAATTCTCTCGCGAGGTCAGCGCAGCGCTTCCAGGGCTTGAGGCTTCCCAGCCCCTCAAGTGGTCACAGTACACCATCGCCTTCGACTCCAAGGACCACCCCAAGTCGACCAAGGCAGTAGGCACCATCCCACTGGTGTGCACCCCCATCATCAACAACATCGCCGTCGCCAAGACGCTTATAGATGGGGGTGCGGGCTTGAACGTCATCTCTGTCGAGACCTTCGAGCAGCTTCAAGTGCCCTACGAGTGGCTCATGCCCTCTAGGCCCTTCACGGGGTGACAAGTGGCTCTACCACACCTCTGGGGCAGGTGAGGCTCGCGGTCACCTTCGGCACGCCGCAGAACTACCGCACCGAGCAGATCGACTTCGACGTCGCGCACATTGGCCTGCCCTACAACGCCATCCTCGGCTACCCCGCCCTCGCGAAGTTCATGGCTGTCACTCACCATGCCTACAACATCGTCAAGCTTCCAGGCAGCGGCGGCACCATCGCCATCCACGGCCAAGTCCAGGACGCAATGCGCTCTGTCGAGACCGCCTACAAGGCCGCTGCCGTGGCATTCCCGCTGATGAGGACATGGAGCCCCTCGAGAGGCCCGCGAAGAAGAAGCAGCTGTTCTCACAGGAGCAGGCAGCCACGAAGAAGGTGTCACTGGACGCCAGCGGCTCGGGGGCTAGCGTCACCATAGGCGCTGGCTTGCCTCCCAAATAGGAAAGCGCGCTCGTCGCCTTCCTCAGGGCAAACTCTGACATGTTCGCATGGACACCGTCAGAGATGTCCGGAGTACCGAGGGAGGTGATCGAGCACCACTTAGCCGTGTGTCCAAACGCACGCCCCGTGAAGCAGAAAGCACGGCGCCAGGCGCCAGAGAAGCAAGAGTTCATCATCAAGGAAGTAGAGAAGTTAAAAGAAGCGCACATCATCAGAGAAGTTCCACACCCCACATGGCTCTCCAACACGGTGGTCGTTCCCAAGCACACCGGGGGCGGCAGGCTCTGCATCGACTACACCGACCTCAACAAGGCCTGCCCCAAGGACCCGTACCCCATGCCTCGGATAGACCAGATCGTGGACTCCACCGCCGGCTGCGACCTCCTCTGTTTTCTGGATGCCTTCTCAGGCTACCACCAGATCAAGATGGCGAAGGAGGATGAGGAGAAGACAGCATTCCTCACCCCTTGTGGTGTGTATTGCTACGTCTGCATGCCCTTTGGCCTGAAGAACGCCGGCGCCACCTTCCAGAGGCTCATGAGGAAGGCCTTGGGGGCTCAGATGGGAAGAAATGCAGAAGCCTACGTCGACGACATCGTGGTCAAGACTCGCGAGAGCACACCCTCATGGAGGACCTCGAGGAGACCTTTGCCAGCCTGCGCAAAGTAAGCATCAAGCTGAACCCCGCCAAGTGCGTCTTCGGGGTACCGTCAGGCAAACTCCTCGGGTTCCTAGTGTCTCACCGCGGCATAGAAGCGAATCCTGACAAGATCAAAGCCATAGAAGAGATGCAGCCACCTCGTCGCCTTAAGGACATGCAGCGCCTCGCGGGATGCATGGCCAGCCTCGGCCGTTTCATCTCCAAGTTCGGCGAGAGGGCGCTGCCATTTTTCAAGCTCATGAAGCGGTCTGGCACGTTCAAGTGGACGCCTGAGGCGGACAAGGCATTTGAAGACCTGAAGAAGTACTTGGCTAGCCCACCTGTCATGGTTGCCCCAAGGCCCGGCGAGCATCTGAAGCTGTACCTATCAGCCACTCCACAAACAGTGAGCGCAGCCTTGGTGGCAGAAAGGGAAGAGCCAGTCCTCGCCAAGAAGGACACCGCCACGCCAAGCCCAGATCCCCCCGACAAGGAAACATCCTCTTCAGGCCCTGAGCCCCTGCCGAGCCCGCACAACCAGAAGGCACCCTCGACGAGGGTCCACCTCTCGAGAGGCTCGACAAGGCTCCCGAGGAACCCAGCGCTGCGTCACCATCGACACCCTCGTCGAGCATCCCGTCTACTTCGTCAGCACTGTGCTGCGAGATGCTCGCGAGCGGTACACTATGCAGCAGAAGCTCCTCCTCGCGCTCCTCATCGCTTCCAGGAAGCTGCGCCACTACTTCCAGGGCCACCCCATCACGGTGGTCACATCATTCCCTCTGGAGCAGATCCTGCGCAATCCAAACGCCACTGACCGCGTCGCAGGGTGGAACATTGAGCTGCAACCTTTTGGCCTGCGCTTCGACACCACCAGGGTCATCAAGGGGAGAGCATTGGCTGACTTCGTCGCCGAGTGGACAGACACGCAGCAAGAAGAGCCTCATGAGGCAGAATCCACGCCAGCAGGAGACACGGCGCCAAGCCACTGGACCATGCACTTCGACGGAGCATTCGCATGCCAGAACGCTGGGGCTGGCGTCGTCCTGACCTCACCCAAGGGCGACAAGCTCTACTACGCCGTCCAGCTGTGCTTCACGACAGACAAGGTCTCCAACAACATCGCCGAGTACGAGGGCCTCCTCGCCGGGCTCAGAGCCGCAATCGCCCTCGGCATCAAGCGCTTACTCATCAAGGGCGACTCCCAGCTCCTCGTCAACTTCTCCAACAAGAGCTACACGCCTAAGGACGGCCATATGGCCGCTTACCTCGAGGAGGTCCGCAAGCTCGAGAAACACTTCAAGGGGATGGAGCTCAGGCACATCCCACGAAGGGAGAACCAGGAGGCCGACGACATCGCCAGGCGAGCATCACGCAGAGAAGCCCAGCAGGCGGGCGTGTTCGAGGAGAGGCTCACCAGGGCATCGGTGAAACAGCCAAAAGAAGCCGTTGAAATGAACATGGACGAAGAGCTCCCACCACCACCAACATCTGGAGCACCAGGCTGCGGTCCACCCACAGGGGAACGCCTGCTGCTGGCCATGACACACCAAGAGACGGGCTGGATCGATGAGCTCAAGGAGTACCTCAGGGACGGAGTCCTCCCTGAAGAGGACGCAGAAGCAGAGAGAGTTGCTCGCCAGGCCAAGTCATACTGCCTTCACGAGGGAGACCTGTACCGCAAGCGTCCAAATGGAGTTGCACTAAAATGCGTCCCCCCTGAAGAAGGCCGCCAGCTGATCAAGGACATACACAGTGGAGAATGTGGCCACCACTCATCATCACGCACCCTCGCAGGGAAAGTCTTCAGGAGTGGTTTCTATTGGCCCTCAGTACTTCAAGATGCAACCGCGTTGTCCAGGCTTGCGAGGCATGCCAGTTCCACGCCAAGCAAGTCCACCAGCCCGCACTGGGGCTCCAGACCATCCCCTCTCCTGGCCCTTCGCGGTCTGGGGGCTGGACATCCTGGGACCTTTCCCACGCTCCAGCGGGGGCTACCGCTACCTCTACGTCGCCATCGACAAGTTCACCAAATGGGCGGAGGTTGAAGCGGTGCGCACCATCCCGGCGAGATCAGCGGTGAAATTCATCAGAGGCCTGGCCTGTCGCTTCGGCGTGCCAAATCGCATCATCACCGACAACGGCTCGCAGTTCACCAGCGGCATCTTCAGGGCCTACTGCGAGAGTCTCGGCACACGGCTCTGCTTCGCCTCGGTGGCTCATCCACGAAGCAACGGGCAGCTGAGCGGGCGAACGCAGAAGTGCTCAAGGCCTCAAGACAAGAAGCTTCAATCGCCTCAAGGCCCACGGCAAGAACTGGATTGAAGAGCTCCCCTCCGTGCTCTGGTCCATCCGCACCACCGCCACGAAGCCCACTGGAGAAACGCCGTTCGCTCTCGTCTATGGCGCTGAAGCAGTCCTCCCCACCGAGATCAAGCATGGGTCCCCACGGATCCTTGCTTTCAACGAGGACAACCAAGAGGAGCTCCACAACGACGACTTGCTGCTGCTCGATGGACTACGTCGCCGTGCCGCCCTCCGAGCGGCAAAGTACCAGCAAGACCTGCGCCGCTACCACAGCCGCCACATACGGCCGCGCACCCTCGAGACAGGCGATCTCGTCCTCAGGAGGATCCTCTCCAGAGAAGGCCTCCACAAGCTCTCACCCATGTGGGAAGGCCCCTACAGGGTCGCGCACATCGCCAGGCCTGGCGCGGTGCGGCTCGAGACGGAAGACGGCGATCCGATCAAAAATCCATGGAACATCGAGCACCTACGCAAGTTCTACCCGTGATCACGTCGCGGCAGGCATTTTTTGTCTCAAGAGGGAAGCACGCGTCTTCACCTCCCAGCTTCACCAAGCTTTCCCTTCACGAGGGCCATCTCCACTGAGAGTTTCCTACAACGCGTTGCCACGGGCCGCGGGAAGCCTCAGCCACTCCATGTGGAACCCCATGCCCAGACATGGCGGACTTTGTCTTGGCCTCGCCAAGTGTAATGAACAATTTCAGGTCATCATGAACCTATTGCGCTTCGGCGCCGTTATGTAATATTGCTTGGTGAGTTTGCTTTCTTACATTTCATTCGCGCTCACATTTTTCCCCATGCGCACCTCGCGAGCGGGGGCTGAGCACGGTGCCTGTGTCTCGGGAGCATCCCAGCAGCATCGTAAAATCCAAAGGATCCGAGCTCTAACTCGTGGCTCTCCGCCCACGACCGTTATCTCACCAAAGAGCTCTGACTCGTGGGTTAGCTCCCATGCACGTCACCTCACCAAGGACCTTGGTGCTTATTCTCCTCGTGAGATACCCATGAGGAAATCTATGAGCGCGCATGAGTTGTACAACTATGCTTTGCTTGTGGGTTCGCTCTCTCTCTCTCCAACACAGGGAACAAGACGCCTTGCAGGGCTCCAAAAGCTCCAAGCCAGTCTCAGGCAGCCTCGAGAGGGAGAACACCTCACCAGGAACACAACACCCTCTACAAAGCAGGCGTCTCGCCAGAGCTAAGTCCAGAACTTACGCCTCATGAGCTCTTTTTCCCTCTCGCTGGTTTTGTCGCCCCTCGAGCCTCTCTTTTCTCTCTTACGCCTCATGGGCTGCTTGCACGTCAAAGGGGAGCCCCTGAGCATCGCGCCTCGAGGGCTCTTACCTCTCTAAGCCTTACGCACCCCCCGGCCTTGTCGAGCCCTGACTCCGGCATACCGAAGCGGCGGTGCTATTTGCGCTAAGAGCAGGGTCCTAACGACGTAGAGCGAAAAAGACATGAGGGAACAGATAAAAGGCCTCCCGAGGGGCACCACACTTGCACAAAGTTAAAGTGTCTTTACAAACCAGCACGAAATAAAAGTGACAAGTCTTAAGATAACTGGTGCCCTTGGCACATCTCTCTACAGGGGCAACCTAAGCAGCGGGGTTGTCGTCGTCGCCGTCGACGTCCTCGTCGTCCACCTCCTCAGCACCAGCCTCGTCGTCGCTCTCCTCAACCTCGACCCTCTTGAAGCGTTGAGTGTACTTCTCCACGTCGTCCCACACCGAGGCGTCCAGCTTCTCGGCGAGCTCCTTCTCCAGAGGCTCCATCACAGACGCGAAATCGAAGCCGGGGTGGAGGTGTGCAAGGTTGGCGAAGACTTGGCCGATCGCGACGCCAAGGAGCTCGCGGCTCTCGGTGTCGACCAAGTCGTCGAGGTTCGTCACGACCTCTTCAAACTTGGTGAGGAGCTGCTCGAAGAAGCCAAGGTAGACGGCGACGTCCTGGTTCCCCTCGACAGAGAGCCTGGGGGCTTCGGTCCCCAGGCGGCCGCGACGCACGCGCACGCCTCACCAAGGAAGCAAACATGCGCTCCCGCTGGCGCGACAAGACCTGCGCAGTCAGAGCGCTCCGCCGAGCTTCCTCGACGAGTTCCACAACAGGCCCCACCTGCTGCTGCATCTCGTTCATGTCCTGCGTCAAGGAGGCAAGGTCCTGCTCCGCGTGCTTCCGAGCCTCCACAGCGTCATGAAGGCGGGAGTCGAATCGCTGCTTCTGAGCCTCAAGCTCCCTGATGCGGGCCTCGAGCTCGTTGCGTCTCTTCGTGAAGCGCGCCTCCTGCTTCTTGGCCTTGTCCGCGAAGTCCTTCCTGCAATTGTCGCGGAAGAGCTGCTCCTTGGTCGCGGACTCCGCCGCCAGCTGCTCCTCCTTCTTGCGGAGGTTCTCGTTGGTCAGCGCGAGGCGCTTCTGGTAGAACGCCTCGTCTTGAGTGACTTTGCTCTCGCGAGACTCCAGGTGCTCCCGCTGCGCGGACTGATCCTTCTCGATCTGTTCGACCTGTTCCTCGCGCTTGCGCAGCTCGGTCTCGCGGGCATCAAGTTCTGCCCCGCGCTGCACCATCTGGTTCTCACGGACACGCAGGTCCTCGCGGAGCTTCTCCAGGCCTTGCCGCACGGTCTCCGACTCGGCAATGATTCCCGCCTCGCGGTCTAGGAGCTCCTTGTGCTTGGTGGAGACCGCCGCCTCGCGCGCCGCCAGCTCCTGATGCTTGGCCTCCGTCTCCGCCTCGAGAGCCTCGCGCTTAGCGCTCAGGACCGCAAGGGTCTCCTCGACCTCGCGGACCACGCTGAGGCGGATCTCTTCAGCAGAGCGCAGCGCCGCCTCGCGTTGCGCCTGGGCTGCCTCGTCCTTCCGGCGGCAGCGCTCCACGGTCTCCTGGAGGCAAGCCCAGCCCCGCGCAAGCTCGGCGACCTCCTCCGCCCTGGTGCGGTCTTCCTCAGCGAGCTGGGCCTCGAGCCCATCGAGCACCTCCCTCGCCGAGCGAAGGACGGCCTCTCGGCGAGCTGCGACAGGGCGCCGACCCAGCAAGGCTAGGGCCCACGATTCTCCAGAGGGCCTGGAAGCGCCAGCGCCTGCTGAGGACTCCGGGGCATCGCGCCTTGGGCTCTGGGTGACCTCGAGGCGCGCCTGGGGGCTCTGCTGGGAGCCTCCCTCTTCTTCCGTGCAAGGGGCCTTCTGGGGGCTCTGGCGAGAGCCCCCCTCGCCTTCTGCGCTGGGAGCCTTCTGGGGGCTCGAGGCGCCCCCACCGTCAGCTCCGCCATTTCCCTGCCCCTGGGGAGCACTCTCCTCCTCCTCAGGAGCAGGGTTGGCCTTCTCTGCTGAGGCCGTCCCCGCGGCAGCCTCAGCGCCCACCGTAGGCCCTCCAAGGCCCGAGCTCGGTGGAGGCGACGGCACCGTGGTGTCCTCCATGTCGACGTCAGCGTGCGTCTCTGCAGACGCAGCTGTTCCCGCCGTGCCCTCCTTCGCCGGCGGCGTGGTCCTTGCCGCGTCCACCTCCGGCGTCTTCTCTTGCTGCGCGGGAGAGGCATCAGGCCGCGAAGGCGGCGGCGTCGTCACTCAGCCTCCTCCTCCCTCTCCTCGTGGCGCTCCTCCGCCCCAGGAGGTGGCGTCGCAGCCTCGGGAGAGGAAGCGGTGGCCTCGTGGTGCACCTCTTCAGTTGTGGGCGTCACGGACGCCGCGGCAGAGCCAGAGATCTCTCCAAGTCTCCGGAGCCTCCGCCTCTTTGGCTCCTCGGTGCGTCTGGAGAGGAAAAGACTCAGAAACCCCTCGAGAGGCACACCAAGAACAACATCAAACAGGAAAGGAGTACAAAAACTTACGCCGCGGTGTCGACCCACTTCCTCTTCTTCCGCTTCGCGGGCGGAGCACTGGGCCCGCGCTCGTCCGTGCCTCTGTCTCCTCCTGGGCCCCGGCGTTCCTGTCGTGGATCGCCTTGGAGCGAGGCTCGCAGTGGCCCGACGAAGCATCGTCATCGTCGCTATCCTCCTCCCCCTCAACACGCCGCGAGGGGGCAACCACGAACTCGTCGCCGCTGCCTGAGGAGACTCGTGGACCTCAGCTTCAGGCGCCGCACTCTTCGAGGCGCTCGAATTCCCCGCCGAGGAAGCAGCGTCTCCCGAGGCGCCGGTCGCGCCCGCATCGGACTCTGCGGGCGTCTCCGTCGTCTCCTCGTCGCCCTCAACTGGCGCCCCCTGCGCCGCAGACTCCGGGTCCTCGCGAGGCCCAACGTGCCCCTTAGGCACCAGGCCCCACTGATCGAACTTCGGCATCGCCTGCACATGCGAGACGCGGCGCCCGAGATCGATCCGATGAAGCGGCACAGTCTGGTCAGTGGGCACGGGGATGTCGGAGACGTGAAGAGAGTCTCCATGAGGGCGTGCAATTCCTCCTTCGTGTAGAGGGTAGCGCTCAGGCGCATCTTGTCCCCTGGTTGGAGTACAGCCACATCGCGTCCGCGTGCCTCTGGAGCGGAGCGATGCGGCGCCTCACGAAGTCCTTGGCCACCATCTGCCCGGTGAGGCCGGCCTCGCGGAGGTCCCTCAAGCGCCTCACCACAGGGCCAAGCGTCGCGCCCTTGAGCCCTTTGGAGGCCCAGCTCGCCCTCTTCGTCGGAGGCGCTTCAGGCAGCTCGAAGAAGGCGCTCTGGCTCCCGAACTGCATGAGGAACCAGCGCTTGCGGAAGTCCTCCACCTTCTTCGTCACGCTGGTCACGATGTCTCGCCGTTCCGCGCGATGGGGATGTAGACGCCCTTCATGCCATCGGTGATGCGGAAGGACACGCACCCTGACCGCTCCTTGTTCGCCGTGAACCGGAGCGCGTAGAAGCTGCGGAAGAGGTCCACCGAAGGCGGAATGCCGATGTACGCCTCGCAGAGGTAGGCGAAGATGGCGAGGACGAGGATGGAGTTGGGGTGAGATGGAGAACCTGGATCTGGTAGCGCTCCAGGACCGCCAGGAAGAAATCGGAGAAGGGGGAACGAGCCGGCGAAGAGAGAGTGCATGAAGATGGGGTAGAAGCTGCCGTGGGAGTTGCCCGCGCGCTTGAGCACGGTGGCGCCGTGCTCGTTGGTCTTCGAGGCCGCCATGTGGCGCACCTTGTCCAGCTGCGCCTCCGTCTCGAAGCGGGAGCCGCTCAGAGCCGGCTCGAAGTCGCCGTCCCGCTGCGCTCAGCGGACTCGCCGCCCTGCGCCACTGCCTTGCCCTTCGAAGCAGCGGTGGCTTTCTTGGGCGCCATTGCAGCAAGGTCGCGAAGGAGAGATTGGGGATTGAGCGCTGGGAGGAAGGAGATGAAAGGGGAACGAATGAAGTGATGGCCGCCTGCGCCGAGCTCTTCGCCTTATATCGGCTCATCGAGCCGTTACAGGGACGTGGCGGGACCCACCACCACGCCCGTTACTTCAGAGGAGATCGTGGGATCGTGCCGGCCGTGCGCTCCACGTGTCTCGGGCTTCGCAGGCTTCTTTGGGCCCACGACGATTCGCCTCCGCCTGAGGAGCTCCAACGTGCCCATCGCGGGCCCGGGGGCTACTGTCGGCCCAGTGAAAACCAGGGTGTCATGGGCCGGCCTGCCACAGCCCTCGAACGCTCCGCAGGAATTTCTGCTAAGGACCAGGCTTCAGCCTGGCGAGCCTCGCGAGGCATTTTCCCTCGCGAGGGCTTATTTGCTCGACCGAGCATTTCTGCTAAGGACCAAACGATCGGCCTGGAGGCCTCGAGAGGGACCTCTGCCTCGGAAGGCCTCTCCTAGAAGATCTTCAGGCCCTGGCGCGTCTCCGCGCCACCCTCGGGAGGTTTTCCCTCGCGAGAAGTCAACGGCTACAGAACCTCGGCGAGGGTTCAGGCCTCGCGGGGTTCCTTCAAGTGGAAGCAAGCTCCTGCGCCGCTGCAGAGCGCACATGGGCTCTGCGCCCGCCGCAGAGTGACGCGCGCGCCTGCGCGTGATGACGAAGACGCCGCAGTTGCCATTCTCGTGTATAAAGTGGTCAAAGGAGCTGCGGCAAGCAAAGCGGACTCCAAGACTTGCCAAATTGGTGATAAAGCGGCCGGCCGCCGCTACGCTCCAACTGCGACGTCACCGTGGGGCGCGCCCCAAAGCTCTGCAGCGCCAGCCCACCGTCCTGGTTGGACGGTGGCTTTTTCTGCCAAGACGACGTGCTCCCTGCCATGGACCGTGTCCATGGACGCCCCCGACGCTGTGCGCTGTGCTCCAATTCGGCGGCATTGTGGTATCCCTTCCCGCCGGAGGTTTTCGGGGAAGAGGACCAAGCCCAGTATATAAGGAGCCAGTGTACGACCTAGGAGGGGGATCCCGCATTCACAACTCATTCCACAACCAAGGAGCTACGTCTGAGAAGAAGACGGAGCTCATTCCACCATAGTCCACCATAGCCATAGCAGTGCCCTCGGCAAGCACACTTGTACTGTGAACCTCTCCAAGCAGTGCAATACATCTTAGCAGGACGTAGGGCTTTTACACCTCACGGTGGGCCTGAACCTGGGTAGCGGCTCGTGTTACCTCTCTGTCGTGATGTTCCTCACCGAGCTCGACGAGCACCGTCGCCGAGGTTGTTGAGGATTTGTTTGACGTTGTGTTCAGCCCCTTACTCGTTTCCTGGCACTTGAGAGACACCCCTAGTTCCTGGGACTAGTCTCCGACAGTGTGTCTTGATTTAGGAAGCAATGGTTCTGAAGGGATTTTACAAATTATTTTTATAAATATCATTTTCCTTTTTCTAAGTGCAAAAATTGACGTTTTTTGTGAACCAAGTACAGAAAATATGGGCAAAATGGCACCCATCTAAATATCATGAAGAGTAGTCCACATTTGATGGATAATCCCCAAGTATTAGCAATTTTCTTGATTTCTATCTAATTTCGCCTAGTTAAATGAGTTTATGTTGATTTTCTGAAATTAATTCAAATTTGAACTACAAGTGTTTGATAGTTTGGTATGAATTTTTTTAAAAAATCATTTTTAGGTACACAACTAGTGGTTATATTACAGAAATATTGATAGTTTTAGAAAATTTGAACTCTTTCGATGATTATTATTCACAGAAACATCAAGTTACACATGCCAAGTTACCCCTGGCGGGCGCGGCACGCCAGCGGTAATTTATGGGCCTAGCTGAGCAACTACCGCTGGCGGGCACACAACACCGTCCGCCAGCGGTAAGTCAACTATCACTGGCGAACACGGAATCCGTCCGCCAACGCTAGTTCGCCCCGCCTACGGGCCCTGCGCGATACTAACGCTGGCGTACAATTCTGGCCGCCCGCCAGCGGTAGTCCAGATACCAGTGACGGGCACTGTAAACCGTCCGCCAACGGTACGAGCGCTGGCGGACGCCCACGGCCGTCCGCCAGCGGTAGCGTGGTGGCTATAGGCATATTCCTACTAGTGGATGATGGATCAATGGGTCTATTGTAATGGAGTCTTGCCTTGAGAAGTGGGGAACTCACAACGTACGTCAACAAGGAAAGCTCCACATAAACAAGGAAAGCTCACGTATGTGATAGGAAAAGAATGATGAACCATTCATTAGTACATATCGATATTAAGGACACGGGTGAAATGACTCGTTGGCCAAGGTTTTGAGGTCCATCAACATATTCCTGTAAATGACACGGGACATCAAAGGGAACAGTTCATGAACCGTGATCATGTTCTCAAAAAAAAAATGAACCGTGATCATGGGCGACAGCGGCGTGTTTCGGATACCGGTTCAAAAAAAAATCCGGAGGGGGCCGGTATTTCCGGTAACCGGGGTTACCGAAAATACCGGCCGGTAACCGGCCCAATATTTCGGCAAGAATTTAGGATTTAAACTTAAAACATCGAATTTTTTTGAAATTTAAATTTTTCGAGCACAAATTTATTTCAAATTTGACTAATCCGAGATTTTTCATCCGAGATATGCAAATTCCGGGGGGGTCCGAGAAATCCGGTTACCGGCCGGTTACCGCGGAATTCCGGCCGTAACCGAAACCTTGGACAGGATACAACCATCACCTTACTCACATGCATAACTAACGGATAAACCGTAAACGCCCATTTCATATGTGAAACCATTGAAGAAAAAGCCATCCTCACCGGTTTAGTGCACCGACGACCTTGCCCTTATGTCGAGCTCTTTCGTCTTCCACTCTTCTGTCTCGTCGCATCATCGCCGGTTCCTCCGTCTTCCACCTCTCAGAAACTAAACATAAATTTTCTAATAATACATATGAACTAAACAAAACTAATCTAAAAATGCATATGAACTGAACATAACAAATTTTACAGAAATAAATATGAATTCAACAGAACAAATTTCTTAGAAAAACATAGGAGGTAAGCAGAACTAAAAAGCATGAGTCTAAACAGAGCTAAGCTGAGAAACATATGCACTAAATAAACTAATCTAAAAATCTAAACATATGAATCTTAAAACTACATTGAACTAGTACCAAACAAACTTTAACCCTACATTTAACTAGATCTAAAAAAGATAAACAAAATTTACCGATTAGAATAGGCGAGCTCGTTTGGAGCCAGCGCTAGAGGAGAAGGAGAAGTCCTCCCTCGCCGCCGCCATATGTGGTATCTTGCTATTGGGGCGATTAGAATAGGCGACTCGTTTGGTATCCTCGCTATTGGGGCTCCTGTAATAAAAACTCTTCTTTATAGCACCAAACTTGACGAATTATACTCGCACAAAAAAAGAAGAAGCAAACTTGACAGATAATGCACTTTAAAAAGGAAAAGAAAAAAAATATGATACACTAGAGTTGTTACTCACATTTGTAGTTCTACTTGTTGGAACATCTTACGTTCTCATATTTCTTCTTATGACCTAGAAGAGAAGATCTCACATCACCTACTTGTAGTATAAAACTGGTCCCTTGTGTAGTTTCGAGCATTTACCTGTAGATTTCTAATTAGATGTGGACGTTTTAATCAATGCTCCATTTAACTCCTGGATTTGTCGTCGTTGTTTATTCCATGGAGCCCATGGTTCTAAAGATTCATACTTTCGTGCTTTCTGATATTCTTCACCACCGGTTTCAGCTACCAAACAACAATATGACAACTTATCTTGTGACAGATGTGTCCCCTATCACACTATATATGGTCAATGATACGTCCATTTTGCATCACTATTTTATATCATAATTTACTGCTATTCATCGATATATTTCATATTTAGAAGTGTTACTTATGTTATTTTACCTATTTTGCATGTTTGATGAATAATGGAGAATTGGACACCGAGTCAGGATTCTGCTGGAAAAAGCACCGTCGAGATGCACTATTTCTGAAGATCAATAAATCGAAGGAGACATATGGAAGTTCCTATTTTACCAGAAGATGGAGGAGGCCAAAAGGGGGAGCTGAGATGGGCCATGGTGGGCCCTCCTCACCCCTTGGCGCGGTGGGGCCCCCTGCCGCGCCGAGAGGTGGTTTGGGGGCCCTGGCCCACCTCAGCCGTTCCCCCTTCGCGTACTTGACCCCCTCGGAACCCTAACACACAGAGGAGGGCCATCGAAATATTCCGCCGCCTCCACGAGGCGGAAAACACCAGAGAGCGAAAAGCTCCCCTGCAGGAAGAAATCTGCCGAGGGAAATTCCCTCCCGGAGGGGGAAATCGTCGCCATCATCACCGTCATCGAGCTGGACTTCATCGGATCATCATCATCATCATCTCCACCACCTATACCATCATCACCTCCGCTGCACTCCGTCTCCGCTATAACATCTAGGGCTGAATCTTGTCTATTTCATAGGGGAAACTCTCCCGGTGTTGATTACTCTTGTTATTGATGCTATTGGGTGAAACCATTGGACTAAGGTTTATGTTCAGATTGTTATTCATCATCATATCACCTCTGATCAAGTTCCGTATGATGTCTTGTGAGTAGTTCGTTTAGTTCTTGAGGACATGGGAGAAGTCTTGATGTTAGTAGTGAACTATGTTGAGTAATATTTAATGGTTTGATGCTTAAGTCGTGGTGTTATTCTTCTAGTGGTGTCATGTGAACGTCGACTACATGATACTTCACCTTTATGGGCCTAGGGGAATGCATTGTGTATTCGTTTGCCAATTGTGGGGTTGCCGAAGTGACAGAAACCTGAACACCCGTTGGTATAAACGATGCATGAGGGATAGCATGATCTCAAAGTTTAAGGCTGTGGTTAGTTTAACTTAATTACTTTCTTGTATTTGCGGATGCTTGCAAGGGGTATAATCACAAGTATGTATTAGTCCTAGGAAGGGCGGTGCATTAGCATAGGTTCACCCACACAACACTTATCAAAACAATGAAGATTAATCAACTATATGAAGCGAAAGCACTTGACAATACTCCCGTGTGTCCTCAAGAACGTTTGGTCATTATAAGTACAACAACCGCTTGTTCTTTGCTGTAGAAAGGATTGGGCCACTCGCTGCAACTATTACTACTGCATTCTATTTACTTGTACTTTATTTATCAGTCATATCAAAAACTCCTAAAAACTTGTCTGTGAGCATTTACAGTGAATCCTTCATCAAAACCGCTTGTCAACACCTTCTGCTCCTCGTTGGGTTCGACACTCTTATTTATCGAAAGTACTACGATACACCCCTATACTTGTGGGTTATCAGTCAACCACTTCAGATTCTCACATCTTCAAGTGAGCGACGCGTTTGTCTTATGAGGTAAATCCATCTTACACCGTAGTTTGTTGCAATTCTATCCCTAAAATGTGGAGGAATGTCAAGATGCAAAAAAGGAATTTAGAGATGAGACTTTGAAGCATCTTAATTCAACTTTTAAATTACAAATAATATTTGGTGTTGGATTTTGTTTCAGCTATCTCAATATTTTTATAAACTCATACTGAACCATAAAAGCCTTGTCATAGTCCCAAAAAACAGTTAAATTTAGCTGTGGTTATCTGAAAGAGACCAAAGAATAATTAGGGAATGACAGTGAATGGCCAACGGGTGGATTGGACTAACAAAGAATTAATGTTTTGACACATATGGCAGTCGCTTAATCAAATATGCTAAGAATTCGATTCACATAAAAAATATCTTCACACAGATGGCATCCACTTAATCATTTTTTTGCACTTTCGGTGTCTCCATAGTGTTGTACATTAATGGTTGTGTGCATCCTACAAAACATTGAAACTCTGGAAGCTCCGTATGAATCTCATCTCTAGATAACCGAACACACATTCTAGAACCCTCATGGCACATATCTATCTCATGGAATTTTTCCAATATACTTATACATGCTGTCTACTTAGTGTTGAACTACTCTAACAATATATTTTATGACAAATTCCTAATACTCATGATCTGTCTCGGAAATCTTGTAGAGTGTTTCGAAGTATGCATTGATTTTTCTCAACAAATAATATAATTTCTCATGTACTTATCGTAGTTTCACTTGTATTGACACGCTAATAATTGTACATTCTTTGCGCGTACTGTAACTATAGTTGTATACCTTCTGGTGTGCTTATATTAGTTCCATTTGCATAACTCCTATTAAACAATACCTATTAGTGGATGGAAGCAAAGAAAACATTTTAGGCACTTAATAGACATTGCCAGCCTTGTTGATTGAAATACAATCCAAAGGAAGATGAAGTGAATAGGATAGTCGAAATATCTCAATATCTTCTTTTACATAGAACCAATAAATGTGAAAAATAGTGATAGCCATCGCAAATAAAATTCAAAACCCGCATTACTAGTGGAGAGCTCTTTGCTTGAGATAGGCTTAAAATATGATATAGATATATGACCTATAAAACTTCAAGATTGATCTGAGATATATTTTACTTGTCATAACCATAATATTGAAATATATTAACTAAACTGAACTGTAGTAATCATTGGTTGACTAGTCGATGCTTTACCCGTATCATCATCATTTCATGAGCAAACAACCACCAGGACAAAAAACCTTCGCAAAAGCAACATGAGAATGATGTCACAATCTCACTTTTTTTTGTAGCGATGACGTAGTCTATTATTTTTTCGTGTTGTACACAAGATTGACCCATATATCAGATGTCTAGTTATTTTTTGGTGATAGAAGTTTATGTAATAAATTCGATTTCATGTACAAAATATACTATTTTTAAACAAGAAATATCTGACTATTTTAAAATTAGAATGGTAATATCTATTTGCACAATCTGTCTGGCATTAACAGCAAACATAATATTCTTCTTCTTCTAAATGTTTTAATTTTTTTGTAATCCTAATTTATTCGATGCCAGCCATTACATTACATTTCTTTAATATATTTAATGATTACGGTCTACGAGATTTGTGTTGGTAGCAAATTACTTTGGAGAAAAATAGAATTTAATTTAATAAAATAAATTTATTTGCCATCTTTGTTAGTAGACAACATTTTTAATTTGTTACAAGACTATTGCTAATTAAATACTCGAATATATTCCATGGACAAAAAAATCTATTTTATAAAACATTCTTATTTACACACATGATTATTTTTGACATTTATGAGCATTTACCTTAGTTCTCTCTTACGGAAAATCCTTCGTTCAATATTAATTAACATTGTTAAATATATTCATTTTTCTATTGAAAGAGATAAAGCTAGACAGGTCAAAGAGTATATCAACACCCACTCGGTGCCTGCCTCATTCTAAGGTTTTGCCAGTCAGTTCAAGGCGGCTACCAGCCAAAAGTGACTACAGTAGTAATGCTTAACTATAGGAAAAGTATACTTTTCACCCTGAAATCCCACCTTCCGGATACATTTCACCTCAAATTATAAAATCGGATAATTTGTACCCTGAACTTTGCAATACCGGACAATTCACACCCTGTAGTGGTTTTGCACCGATTTGAGCGGTTTTGAGTCAATTTAGTCAATTTTGTGTGATGACGTGGCGCTGACGTGGCGTTGATGTGGCCAAATACAAAAAAAAGTTCCTTCCTGGACGCAGCCTTCTTCTTCCTCCCCGCACCTCACGCAGCCGGCCGCCGACCGCCGGCCGTCGGCCCGCTTCCCCGCCGCCCTTCTAGATCCTCGCCGGCGCGCCGCCCCCGCATCTCCTTGGCGCGCGCCCTGCTTCTCTCGGGCGGGCAGCTTCATATACAGCACCGAAACTGGACATATCCAAGATGGTCAAGGCTCCCGTCGGTGGTGGCGCTGGCCACTCCCAATCTCCATTCCATGACGAGGAGCCTCGATTCCGATGTTAATCTTCGATTCTCGGTGAGGAGATTCGATTCCGATAAATTTCGTGCGAATTCGTGGCATGTGCTCGCCACGCCATGAAAGCACCGCCATGGCCACGACCTCGTCCCTGGAATTGGTGAGATAGCTAGCTCAACTCTTGTAGCTGGCTGCGGGAGATCGATACGTGCTTATGTGCAGCTAGCTGATCGATCTGTCCATGCTGAATTTGTGTGTAGCTACCTAATCGATTGATCCGTGCTAGCTAATGCATCGATCTAAATACTCACGGAGGCGGGAGGCGGGAGACAGTGCGAGTATGGGACGCGGCGCTGACGGCCGGCGGCGGCCAAGGACCCTTTCGCCGGCGGGTGGAGGGACTCCCGCGAGCAGGTGGGGGGCGCGGGATGGTTGCTGCCCGCCCGAGAGAAGCAGGGCGCGCGACAGGGAGATGCGGGGCGGCGCGCCGGCGAGGATCTAGATGGGCGGCGGGAAGCGGGCCGACGGCCGGCGGCCGGCGGTCGACTGCGTAAGGTGCGGGGGGAAGAAGAAGGCTGCGTCTAGGAAGGAACTTTTTTTTGTGTATTTGGCCACGTCAACGCCACATCAGCGCCACGTCATCACACAAAATTAACTAAATTGACTCAAAATAGCTCAAATCGGTGCAAAACCACTACAGGGTGTGAATTGTCCGGTATTGCAAAGTTCAGGTACAAATTATCCGGTTTTAAAATTTGGGGTGAAATGTATCCGGAAGGTGGGATTTCAAGGTGAAAAGTATACTTTTTCCTTGACTATACAAAGTTCAGCCCGCCACCAACTTTAGATCTTTCGTATCCAGCCCAACACACCATGTCAGCCTACACAAGGCCCATAGCTCCAAACCTGAATCTGCAGATGAACTGAACAAATAAGCAGCACTTTCAGTACGATTGCTCGAGATAATCAGCTTCTTCCATCTATGATCTATGTAGAGCGTAAACGGACAAAGTTAGGCTCATTGCGTGACATCCTCTGGCATAGCAAGCTTTATCAACACGGGTTGTAAATTCTGACGTGTGACAATTTCTACTAGCTAAGAGAAATTTTCGAAATCTGGGTACGGGAACCCAACTTTGGAACAGTGTACCTATAGGGTATAGTTGCTACCAATACCAAAGCAACCTGCAACTCAGATAGATGCACTTGATAGACACAGGAGGTTCTACTGAGCTAGAGTGCACCACTCAGTACTTCAAAATACTGCGCCAAATATGCATCTTGGAACATAGCTCAAGTAACAACTTGCTGCATGAAGGGAAAAACAGCATGCCATCTGGTTGGTACTATGGTCCAAGAAATTTGTCTAGAGTATCTACAGAAAGCTGCAGCCTGCCAAGATTGGATAGCCAGAAGTATGCCTTAGAGGCACGGTAGATATCACCCTTGTGTAACCTGGAGGCTACAAACCCAAAATGCAGTATCATCACAGCACGTTCTATACCAGCAATAAGCTAGTCACACAGAAATACAAGAACAATGAAGACAGGTATATATCCCCGTAACACATCGCATGGTGTTGTGTTCTCTCACTATCTTTCCCCAGTGCCCACTTGCCGTGGTGAAGAGAATATATACATAGCACCAGCAGGAGGTAATGTAGAATGTAGCTCAGCTAGCAAGCTTGAAGGCATCGATGAAGAGGCCATATGTGAAACCCATCTTGAAGTTGTTGAGTGCGACGGGAAGGTAACCTTAGGCCGGCTGTACGTAGTAGAACTTCGTCACGTACTCGGTCAGGAGGACGCACACAACTGCTGCTATAACATCATTCACACCCAAAGCACCGAATGAGAGTGAAATCGTCTGCGCAACATACAAGCCACCCAAGAGTGAGATGCCGCCAAATAGGGCTCTCCTAGACCCGCTTTTGAAATAGTTTCTTGAAAGCTCGGGGATGATTCGGATTATGTCAATCAGCCTTCTACGGCCATCATTTCCTGCAGGGCACGGACCTTGAGAAGCTTGTAAGAGCATTTCCGCGGGAAATTCTTGTAGCTCGGTGAGATTATCGTTGCCCCCGCATATAACCCGTAGTTGGGAAGACCAATGGCAATATAATTGGAAGCACACGTCATAAGAAACACTTTCACCTCCTAAGAAAATTTCTATCAGTAAAAACTCATACATGTAATTAGAGATGCTGCCGCATCAATAGCAGAAAACAAGTACGAATAAGTCAAGAAAAGATACCATGCATGCCAGGAAGAGAAGGTACAAACACAAGTAATAGTAGAAAGAAAGAAAGAATAAGCATATCTGAAGTAACCAATGGCGGATCTAGAAAGTTTTGGTTGGGCAGGGCAACCAAGATCTTTTGATGTATCTAAGCTGGATTTTTAGATGTTTTTCTTCTTTACTGATTTATATGCTGTAATGAAATCTTAGGGTGGGCCGAGTAGAAAGAAATAATAAGCAGGAAACCAAAGATGTGATTTCTCAAAAAAATAAACTAAAAATGTCAATAATGGAAAATGCAACATAGTTGGGTGTCCTTTGCAAAGACTGATAATTCAGGTATGTCCTTGACAATCCTACTGTTCGCTATGGCCATTTCAAACAGCTGAAAATGCTAGCACCTGACGGATGCATCAGCATGCTAACAACTCTAGAGTCCAAACCACTGGGGGACACTTGGAACGGTTCACCTAGGAGAAGTGCATTGTAATTTTGGTCTTTGTGGATCCGATCGACCTCTAGTCCTTCGGTTATCAGAGAGCTTTGTGGCGTGGTGGCATCAAACCATCCAGTCTGTCCCAGCCACGATGTGGAAGGGCTTACCTTCGGTGATTATGCTCACTTTGTGGTGGATCTGGAAGCAACAAAACATTGCAGTCTTATACGAGGCCGGACAGTGGGTGAGTGCATGGGCGGGGCTGAAGGCGCTTCTCACGGCAGTGCCTAGCTATTAATACAAAGCATTTAAATAACACCAACAGGCAAGTGTGAGACTCAGGCTGTGTTTGGTTGAGCTCTTGCCTATCTGTAAGCAGCTGTGGGCTGCCTCTCTTCTTCGCGTCTCCCTCTAAATTTCATTTTGTTTCCCTCTGTTTCCTGGAATCAAGCACATACGCCTTGGTAATTGCAATCTGGGGAGCGAATTATCAACCCACCACTCGTCTATTACCTGATTTTTTGTGAGGTTGGGCCCACGGGCCATCTGTTCGATGCAATTCCCATGTAGAATCTTCACTACCATTTGGAGTCGGGCAGGTGAGTTTGAAATAGATCCCACAGGAAAATCATGATTCTTCCCTTTTTATTCAGTACTAGCTATTAGTGTTACGCATATGCCATTCACAGGCTCCAGTGTTTGCAAATTCATTGTTCTTTGCACGGTAGTTATTTTTACCTGATTTCTTGTGAGGTTTGGCACGCAGGCCATCTGTTCGACGCAGTTCCCCTGTAGAATCGTCACTACCATTTGGAGTCGGCAGGTGAGTTTCAACTAGATCCCAGAGGCAATCATGATTCTTCCCTTTTTATTCAGCAGTAGCTCTTAGTGTTATGCATATTCCGTTCACAGGCTTCAGTGTTTGCAAATTCACTGTTCTTTGCATGGTAGCTATTTTTGCCAGATCCATCATATTCCATCATGCTCTTGAGACAAAATCACTTGGGGATTGCTCTCTGGCTATAGAATGTTAATTTATTCTTAGTTTATTGGGCCCATGTTTGAGTGATTGAGTCACATTTGAAGTTTAGTGGCATGAATCAAAATGTGCCATACACTGTAGTCGAACAATGCACTATATCCATGTTAACATCCTTTGTGTATGCGAAGTGTTATTTTTCGAGAAAAATTCAGCTTAGATACATCAGAAGATATTGGTTGGGCGGGGCAACCAAGATCTATTGATGTATCTCATTATCTGAGCTGAATTTTTTTCCAGTTCGTTCAAAAAACTTCTCACCAAGACTTATGTAACCTCTCCGATTCAAACATCCCAATGACGTATTTCTAGCATCGACCTCATCTTTGCATATCTCAGAAAAAACGTGGTGTAATGTCCATCCTAAATTACCTTTTACATCTATTTCACATTAAATAACTAGCATATAACGAAAATTGGTAATGCATATGGTGCTGACATTCAAATGGTACTATATTTGTAACATACACATAATCATTTCATAAGCAAGCAAATTAGGAATTTTGTAATGCTGATATACAAGATGCATACACACAATTACCTAATTCGCAAGTAACTAGCATATCTCACGTCACACAGATTTAGGACTTTATTTACCTGCTCCTCGTGGTCCAGCCGGGACGGTGAAGCGGCAAGTTCGGGGAGGACCGGAGGACTCGAACTGCCGCGGCCGGTCGTCGTGCTTGAGTCCCTGTGGAGAGGGCGGCTGAGCAAGATGGTAGGGAGGCGGATACGGGGGCGGCCGGCGGGCACGAGGGAGCTCTCCCTCGACCAAGGCGGCTGCGCCCCACCCTAGTCCGTGCGCGAGAGAGGTGTGAGGAGTCGGGACGGGAGATTGGTGATCAAGAGGGGAGCTGCTTTTACACCGCTCCTTAGCGGCGGTTCAGGCCTCCACGTATCTGGTTTTCGTCCGATTTTATAGAATTGGATTGGATGACTCTCTTCTTTTGTATGAACAAACATAGAGCTTCTGCTGTGTTTAAAAAAGAGAGTAGATAAGTATATGCACTTAATTATGACCATTTATGATACTGATGCATGTAAAATGAATACATGAACTTTGCATGTTATTACTAGATATTCCTACATATTTGCAACTTATATGATGTTATATTTATGTTTTATAATGATTTCGGAGATTTTCTAAACAATCCCCCCTCTTTTGGTTCTAACTCTGTTTTCCAGAAAACGTCTTTTTTAGTGTTTCGGACTTTCCAGGAGCTTCGGGACTCCAAAAAGGGCAAGACCAAAGAGCACATTTCAGAATTTTCGAGACGAACGCAATGGGCTGAAAATGAAGACCAGAAGCCCAACCAGCTGGAAACTAGAGGGCCCCATGCGGTCAGATTCCCTGGCCGTGAGGACCCCTCTTTTCCCCCTCGTGGCTCCGATGCCATCCGTTTTCGTCTCCGTGGCTTCGTCTTGACCTAAAACCGGCTATAAAAATAGTCCCCCGGGGAGTTTCAGGAAGAGGCGGCAGAGAAACACAAAACCACGAAACAGAGAGTCAGAAGGCTGCCGCCGGAGAAGATCAGGGGGGAAACGCTGCCGGAATCACCTCCGGAGGGCTCCACCCCCTCCGGCGTGTTCATCATCAACATCTACAGCAAGATCATCTCCATCTCTCCACTAAACTCTTGGCAAACATGATATATGATGCAATATACTATTCCCTTGATCTATTGTGTCTCCCCATCTATGTTTGAGAAGTGATTTGTTCATGGCAATAGTGAAATAGTTCGTTGATTGGTTGCATACAAGTTTTGTTATCTTTTATGATTGTCTTTATGTACAATATATGAGTGCACACATATGTTGGGGAATGCATGTAAGGTGATCACCGGTAATGTAATGGAGTGAGGGAGACTTGGGAGGACATGTAAACCTGAGACCGAGTCATGAAGTTACTTTATTGGGGGATATATATAGGGGACCTTAGAACTTAAGGCTATGGTGGGACTTTTATGTCTTAATAATTCTTGTGTGCTCATTTACTTGGCCATGAGATCCATCATAAGGGGTTTTAGTTCATTTACTTGGCTACACCTATTTATGGCTCCTTCCTAGAAGAAACAATTAAGACTGAAACATGTGCTTCACTAATTGTGACAACCACACGAATGAAATAACAATTGCTAGAACATTTGCTCCCTTGAGATATTTGCTACTTGCTACTTTGAGAAACTTGCTCTAAGAAACTTGCGTTTGAAACTTGATTGAGAAACTTGTTACTAGATAAACCCATTCCACATCACTTGCTTTCATTAGTTAGTTCCTTTCATATTTAAACTTATTGCTTTGCACAAATGGCCATATAAGAGGGTTATAGGGCTTTAGAGAATAGATAGTTTACCTTCAGCTCCTCGTGGGTTCGACACTCAAATACTTATCGAATTGTGCTACAGTGATTCCTTGCTCTTGGGGATTATCAAGCACTTTTCTGGCGCCGTTGCCGGGGAGCGTTGTGCTAAGCTTTTATTCTTGTTTGCATTGCATACTAACATATAAATCTAAAACATTATTATAAAATGGAAAACAACCAAACAATTATAGAACTGTATAATATCTATCTTGAGTTAGGACATGAAGTGTTTGAGGAGAAAATTAAATTTTATTTGCATAACAATCATGTTTGTAGTACTAATTCGTTGAACACCTTTATTGCTAATGCTAAGGAAAACCTTAAGCTTGGGGAAGTTTGTTTTGATGAATATGATTTTTTAGTCCCCCAAGTTTGGAAGAGAAAATTTATTTTGATGATACTATGTCTCCCATTTATGATGATTACAATGATGTATATGATATTTTCAGTCCACCTACTATTGAGGATGAAAGTGATTTAATTGAGTTTGATGATCCATTATGCTCATTAGATGATAAGTCTTTATGTGGTGATTCTATTCAAAACTATGTGGTTATGTTTAACTTTAATGCTTGCAACTATTATGAGAGAGGAAGAGATAAGAATCCCCTTTATGTTTCTATGTTATTTAAAATGCAAGCTATTGATTATTATATGCATTGGTTACCTCAAATTTGTTGTTATTTATTCATATATAAAATTCCAATGCATAGGAAGAGAGTTAGACTTAAAAGTAAATTGTTTAATATTCTGTGGTGTGTTCCTTATGCTTTAATTTCCTATTCGGTTTGAGCACACCTTTATATCTTTACAACATGTAAAATATCTTTACCTACTGTTTTGTGACAATTAGTTTAAGATTTTCATTTTATATAAAATTTGGGAAAGTAAATGAGAAGGATGAGTAATGGAGAAGTTGGGGTCGACCTTGAACATGTGTTGTTCATGCCAATGGAACCGTTGCAAAGTCTCTATCATTAAAACTTTTCCCAAAGCTAAAACCAAATAAAAAGAGTGTTTATGTTGTATATATTTGCTTCTCCTTTTGCCTTTTGCTAAATCAAAAACAACAAAAATATTTTCCTTCTTCTTTGATTGTTTCTCTTGATTCTTGCTTGGTTCTTTTTGTTTCTTTTTTATTTTTATCTTCAGCTTAAGTTTTGGGTTTTTGAGTCAAGGTGCTTGTTTACTACCGTAACATCACCTTTGTATCTTATTTTTCATCTTAATGGCAAGAATAACCTCTTTTGAGAGGTAGGATTAAACAATAGTGATTTGCTGTCCAGAAAACAGATGCCTGAGCTTCACTGCGAAAAATGTATAAAATCACAGAAGAGGAATTTTGACCTGATATTTTACGACAGCAATATTCAGTTATTAATACACATTTCATTAGTTCAAAGTTTTCTGATTTGAGCAACGTAAGTGCCTCTGAAAATTCACTCTTTATGGGCTGTCCATTTTTGACAGATTCTGTCTTTATTTTGCATTACTCTCATTACTTGTGTTTTGTGTGGTTCTATTGATCAAAGAGCAATACACAACCATAGTAATATTAGCTAATGTGTAGAATCAACTCATGATATGTCTTTGCTGTACCTATGAGGATTTCATTTATGGAGACACTAACCCCTCTAATCAAGTTTTAAGATGAGTTTTGTGTGAAGAGAACTTTCAAGTGGAAGAGTTGAGGGTGATGAATAAAGATCACGAGGGACAAACACTCAAGCTTGGGGATGTTACCCCTAGGCTCACCCTACATATATCAAATAAGTACAAGAATTTAAGCTTGGGGATGCCAAGCCACCTCACTCCAACCATCTTGATACCAAGTAAGTAAGCCTAGCTATATGGCTATAAAGAAAGCGCTTTACGGGAGGCAACCCGGTTGTTTTTACTTTTGATTTTCTTTGTGTCCTCTTGCTGTAACAAGAGACTTAGTTTTTAGTTTAGTTTCTGGAATTCTTAATAAAGTGCCAAGTTTTACCTATTTTGGCTTGAAAAAGTTGCTTTTTGCATTCGGAGATTTTATTCCAGCACGAATCTGTGCACGGTATGATTTTTAATTCCTATTCTGTAACTCCGAATGAGCTGAAATTTGAACTGTGGTTGCAACTTTTCATCCTCTGTGAGCGTGAATTTTTTCAGATTTTTTCGACATATTTTGTTAGGGTAGAAAAATACGTTTTGCTGCTGCTGTTTTTCTGGACGGATTCTGTCCCATTTTGTTTGATGCATTCTTTGAACTTTTAACTTGAATCTTTTTGATCCAATTGAGTTTATAAGTAGGCATACAACATTATACACTTTCTGGACATTGATATGAATTTTTGTTTAAGGATTTTGTGCAGCAAACAATTCATTTGTCTCTCACTACTAATGTCACCCCACAGAAAAGAAATGGGAGAAACGGTGTTTTGAAGTTTTTTCACAGGGATTAGAGGAGATGCACCAAGAGCTATCCAAGGATGGTGAAGACCATAAGCTTGGGGATGTGAAGATAACCCCACTGGACCAACACACTCTCGGTTTGCACACGTCTAACTTCTGTTTTTCGATCAATGCACCCTATCACATAAACTTGGAGCGTCTTTTATTTGTTTTTTATTTTGATTTTTGTTTGTCTTGAGACCAACACTATCATTTATATATGAGAAAGCTACTGGAAATTTGGGTTGAATTAAGTTGGATGCTATTAAAAAGATTGGGAAAGGGATGTTTGAGTTGATTCAAAAAGATACATATAGTTGCATGATTCATGTGCTTTTTAATGAGTATTAATTTGCAAGTGTTTTATCAAGAGCTATCTTTTATTCATGTTTTGATGCTGAATGTCACTTTACTTTGTTTAATGGATTGGTTAGTTCTATGGACACTTATGCATGCATTTAGACGGTCAACTTTCTCCCTTTTGCTAGCCCAAAAAATTCCAACAAGTAAAAACTTGTTTTCCAACACCTTCAACCAAAGTTTTTCCAGTGAGTCCACCATATCTACCTGTTAGCTTTATGCTATTCCAAGTATGTTTATCATGTTATATTGTATTATCTTTGCTTCCAAATTAAAATGCTTATGTTATTGATTGTTATGGGAAAAGTTGGTTAAAAAGCTCTCACGAACTTGATGCACACTTTACTTTCATTGCACTTAATAAACATGAACCATTGTGATTAAAATTATGAAGTTGTGTGCTTGACAAGAGTCTTGGTTGGGAGTTAGCTCATATGTGCTGTCACATGGCAAGCTTTCAACAGTGCTCTTAATTATATTTAGTTGATATCATGTACTTTTGTTTATGGATGCCTAACATTGTGAGAAATAAAAGTGGAAACTTGGTAAGTTTGAGGAGTAAGTATAAATGGCTAGAGAGACTCACCGGGCGGCTAACCCAATCCATGCATCATTCATGGTGGAAATTTACTTACATATCACGGTGGACCTTCAGTGAGGCACTTCACAATAAAAAGCTATAACAATAGTAAATAAAAGAGTGCTGAGATTGTCCATTTTGTTTGTTTGTCTTGTCATTTTGACATGGGCTTGTTCCATGTCCTGGGACAAGAGGTACCCCGGGAGCAACTCTTAATGATGCTATTATTACTTGCAATGACTTTAACTTGAACTTGCTTTGTGACCCGAGTTGAGTAGCCAGTTGGAGAGGTACTTGTATTCAAGGGGCATGAGGCATTCAACCCATACTTTGTCAAGCACATTACTCATATTTGCTTTCACTTTAAACTTTAACCATTCAAGATGCTATGATAGGGGTAATGAGAGGTCCACACCAATGGATACCACATTGCAAACATTAACTTAAGTAGAAGCATTTGGAAGCTAGATGAAACTTATTCATGTTTTACCTCTACTTATTTATCTATCTTTCCAAAGTGTCCACCTTTTATATTCAGATTTACAAGAGTACTCTATGACCATTATAGGATGTTTTTACTTTTCATTATGCATACATTTGGTCCATAGTATTTTCTTTTATGTTACACTTTGTGAATTATCATTGAACATCCTTTCATTGAATATTTGATATCACTTCATAATCAATCTTGTATTTGCTACTCCTTTGAGAATGAATCATTTGACTTTATGTAGCAATAGTAATCATCTTTGATATCCATTGATAGTATTAAAATGCAAAGTCCATGTTAGTTTTATCACATTCATACTCGAGGACGAGTATAGGTTAAGCTTGGGGATGTTGATGCATGTAAAATGCATACATGAACTTTGCATGTTATTACTAGATATTCCTACATATTTGCAACTTATATGATGTTATATTCATATTTTATAATGATTTCGGGGATTTTCTAAACAATCCCCCTCTTTTGGTTCTAACTCTGTTTTCCAGAAAATATCTTTTTTAGTGTTTCGGACTTTCCGGGAGCTTCGGGACTCCAAAAAGGGCAAGGCCAAAGAGCACGGTTCAGAATTTTCGAGACGAACGCAATGGGCTGAAAATGAAGACCAGAAGCCCAACCAGCTGAAACTAGAGGGCCCCATGCGTCAGATTCCCTGGCCGCGTGAGGACCCCTTGATGGCGTGAATCACACACTCGTTGGAGACCCCAAGAGGAAGGTATGATGCAGTTCAGCAGCAAGTTTTCCCTCAGAAAGAAACCAAGGTTATCGAACCAGTAGGAGCAGCAACTCTTCAGAAGGTTGTTGGTGGCCGCACGGCGCAACACGATCACCAACGTGGAATCTGCACACAACACAATCAAACTACTTTGCCCCAACGAAACAGTGAGGTTGTCAATCTCACTGGCTTGCTGAAAACAAAGGATTAAACGTATGGTGTGGAAAATGAGTATTAAATTGCAGAGAATGAAAAAGGAACAGTTTGCAGTTTGTGGTTGTTTAATCAGTGTAAAAGAATGGACCGGGGTCCACAGTTCACTAGTGGTGTCTCTCCATAAAAGATAACTAACATGTTGGGTGAACAAATTACAGCTGGGCAATTGACAATAGTGAGCGCATGACAATGCATATACATGACATGTTGACTACTATGATATTTAATTGGGCATTACGACATAATACATAGACCGTTATCCAACAGCATCTATGACTAATAATCCACCGCCGGGTTGTCATCCGAGTCCCCCGTTGGTATTAAGTTGCAAGCAACGGATAATTGCATTAAGTAAAGTGCGTAATGTAAACAAACACATATGCCCGTGGACATAGCATCGTTAGGTTATCCCTAGTGGCAACAGCACATCCACAACCTTAGAACTTTCTGTCACTGTCCCAGGTTAAACGGAGACATGAACCCACTATCTAGCATAAATACTCTCTCTTGGAGTTACAAGCATCTACTTGGCCAAAGCATCTACGAGTAACGGAAAGCATGCAAGATCTTAAATAACATATAAGATAGATTGATAATCAACTTGACATAATATTCAATATTCATCGGATCCCAGCAAACACAACATGTAGCATTACAATAATATGATCTTGATCATGTAGGGCAGCTCACAAGATCTAAACATGATGGCACAAAGTGGAGAGACAACCATCTAGCTACTGCTATGGACCCGTAGTCCAAGGATGAACTACTCACGCATCACTCCGGAGGCAGGCATGGCGATGTAGAAGCCTCCGGTGACGATTCCCCTCTCCGGCAGGGTGCCGGGAAGAGGTTCTGAACCCTCCCGAGCTAGGGTTGACGCGGCGGCGTCTCTGGAACTTTTCGTGGATATTTGCTCAGGTACTTAGGGTTTTCGCGTCGGGGGAATAAGTAGGCGAAAGGGCGGCGGCTGGGACCCCCGAGGGGCCCACACCACCCTAGGGCGCGGCAGAGGGGGGCCCGCGCCCTAGGTGCGTGTGGCCCCTGGTGGCCCTCCTCTGTGCTCCTTCGCTCCGTCAGGTGTTCTGGAAAAATAGGGACCCCCGTGTAGTTTCGTCCAATTCCGAGAATATTTCCAGACTAGCTTTTCTGGAATACAAAAACAGCAGAAAACAGGAACTGGCACTTCGGCATCTTGTTAATAGGTTAGTCCCAAAAAATGTATAAAAGTGATATAAAGTAGATGCAAAACATGTAGCAATTGGTATAAAACAAGCATGGAACATCAAAAATTATAGATACGTTTGAGACGTATCAGCATCCCCAAGCTTAGTTCCTACTCGTCCTCGAGTAGGTAAACGATAAAAACAAAATAATTTTTGAGGTGACATGCTACTATCATAATCTTGATCATATAATATTGCAAGGCACATGTAAATGAATGAAGTGATCCAAGTCAATGGTCTATAATTTGCTACAAATAGATAATGAGTAAACAATGAATCACACAAGCTAAACGTTTTCATGAATAGTACTTTCGAGACAAGCATCAAACAGTTTTGCATAAGTGTTAACTCATAAAGCAATAGTTTCTAATAAAAGGTATTTAATCAACACAAAGGAAGAATTTAGTTTCAGCATTTGCTTCAACTTTCAACATATTTATCTCATGGATATTGTCAACACAAAGTAGTATAACAAGTCCAATACATTGCATATAACGCATGTTGTAACAAAGTTGACACTAGTGTTTGCTTGTGGAAGACAGAAAGAATAGGAAAACTGACTCAACATAAAAGTAAAAGAAAGGCCCTTCGCAGAGGGAAGCAGGGATTAAATCATGTGCTAGAGCTTTTAGGTTTTTGAAAGCATATAGAGATTGCATAAAATATTTGATACTCCTCCCAACCTTGCTAACACAAGCCATGGCTAACCGAATCCTCGGGTGCCTTCCATCAATCACATACCATGGAGGAGTATCTATTTTTGAGAGGTGTTTGTTAATTGTCAACGAATGGTAGCGGGTGAGAACAGTATTCTACCTGTCGAACGGACTTTTAAGAGCGGCTCCCATGAAGGACGTTATTTCTACCAGCAAGGCAGATCATCCCTCTTTCTCTTTGGTTTACACACATTCAGGTATTTCACTGTTTGTCATTGCTTACTGATGAATCAGGGCAAAAGTGTGAAGAGAATTAATTGGTTAAAGTTGTAATTAATTGGGACTGGGCACCCCGTTGCCAGCTCTTTTTGCAAGTTATTGGATAAGCGGATGTATATGCCACTAGTCCAGGTGTAAAAGTCCATCAACAAATAGAATAAAGAATAACCACACTAATTCCTCATGAGCTAGTAAACATTGACACAAAAAGGGAATAATAACATTTTGAATAATTTAAAGGTAGCACATGAAAAATTTACTTGGAGTGGCAAGGAAATACCACATATAGGTAGTTATGGTGGACACAAATGGCATGGATTTTGGCTCAAGGATTTGGATGCACGAGAAGCATTCCCTCTCAGTACAGAGTTTAGGCTAGCAAGGTACACCAAGTTTTATATGACAAACATATTGCAAACGTTATAAGACTTCATACCGTCTTCCTTGTTAACCAAACCCTGTTATTAGAAAATATCTAGACCTTAGAGATACCACCGATGCAAACCAAATTTTCAACAAGCTTTACGGTAGTTCTTCACTAATAGGCTTAACTCATGTGATGCACAATTTAATCATGATCTACTTGTTAACTCAAAACAATTGACAAGCATCAAGTTATCCATTTTAGTGATCTACAAGATTAAGCAAGTTTTTCCTTATACCAATTACCACATGCAACATTTTCTGAACCAACCAAACACCAATCAATTTATTTCATCAACTCTCCAAACAAATATAAGTGAAGCAAGAGAGTACTTTCTACAAAAGAAAGCTAATAGCTCTGACAAGAGATACATGAAAACAAGAGCTAAAAGCTGAACAGCGCTAGATATGAATACTCAACAAATATAAGTGAAGAATAGGAGTATTCTCATGAAAAAGCGGAGCGTGTCTCTCTCCCAATCAAGAATGCTAGGGTCCAGTCAAGCTTTATTGAAAATAAAATGCAATACTGAAAATAAAAGCACACAGACGCTCCAAGAAAAGCACATATGATAAAGAATTAAAATATAGTTTCACTAGAGATGACCTGATAATTTTGACGATGAAGAAGGGGATGCCTTGGGCATCCCCAAGCTTAGACGCTTGAGTCTTCTTGAAATATGCTGGGGAGATCCATGGGAGCCTCCCCAAGCTTAAGCTCTTCACTCTTCTTGATCCTATTATATCATCCTTCTCTCTTGACCCTTGAAAACTTCCGTCACACCAAACTCAAAGTAGATCTCATTAGAGGGTTAGTGCATAATCAAAAATTCACATGTTCTATAAAGACGCAATATGATTTGTTACTTTAAACATTAGCTACAGCCACTGATGTTATGTGAAGCTCTTCCACCCAAAAAAGAATTTCACTCAACACTAGTAAAAGAGAGAATGCAAAATAAAAAGGCATAATCTGTCTAAAACAGAACAGTCCGCAAAGACGAATTTTTTCGAGGCACTTACGACGCTCAGATCGAAAACTCTGAACTAATGAAAGTTTCAGACATTCATAAAGATTACGCACAAAAATTTCAGATTTAATTAACAATCTGGTGATTTTAGGAATTTCGTACAGTGAACAGCAAAAATCTGTTTCTGCGCAGCAATCAAAATTAAGCATCATCTTAACATTAGAGGCTACTCTTGGCACAACAATGCGAGAAAATAAAGATACAAAGGAGTTGCTACAGAAGTAAACAAACTCCTTGACTCAATAAAAGAAAAATTGCAGAAAAAAAAATGGGTTGCCTCCCATAAGCGCTTTTCTTTAACGCCTTTTAGCTAGGCACAAAGCATGCATCAAGTATTACCAAGTGAAGAAGCATCAACATTGTAATTTGTTCGAACAATAGAATCATAAGGTGGCTTAATCTTCTTCCTAGGAAAGTGTTCCATACCTTTCTTGAGAGGAAATTGATATTTTATATTCCCTTCTTTCATATCAATAATAGCACCTACAGTCTAAGAAAAGGTCTTCCCAGCACAATAGGGCATGATGGATTGCATCAATATCCAAGACAATAAAATCAACGGGGACATAATTGTTGTTAACCATGATAAGAACATCATCAATTCTTCCCAAAGGTTTTTTAATAGTAGAATCAACAAGGTGAACATCCAAGTAACAATTTTCCAAAGGTGCTAAATCAAGCATATCATATAATCTTTTAGGCATAACAGAAATACTAGCACCAAGGTCACACAAAGCATTGCAATCAAAGTCATTCAATTTCAATTTAATGATGGGCTCCCAACCATCTTCTAACTTCCTAGGGATAGAAGCTTCATGTTTTAATTTTCTTCCCTAACTTGCATGAGAGCATTAGTAATATGTTTAGTAAAAGCCATGTTTATAGCACTAGCATTAGGACTTCTAGCTAGCTTTTGCAAGAACTTAATTACTTCAGAAATATTGCAACCATCAAAATCAAAGTCATTATTATCAAAAGTAATGGAGTTATTATCTTCCTTATTGCTAGAAATTTCAGCATCTTTATCAAGGACAGTTTCAGAGTTATCAGGCAATTTAGGACATTTTGCAATAGAAGTGGAAACATTACCAACACCAATATCTTGCCATTAATGGTAGGAGGTTTGTAACACTTGAGTTTGAAGCATTTTCAGAAGTAGTAATAGTATAAACTCTAGCAATATTATTCTTTCTAGCAATTTCATCCTCTCTTTCCCATCTAGCATGCAATTCAGCTAACATCCTCACATTGTTATCAATTTTAACTTGTATAGCATTGAGAGTTTTGCTCTCTTTAACATCATGAGGCATGTTCTTTAGTTTCAATAAGTCAACATCAAGAGCAAGACTATCAACTTTAGAGGAAAGCACATCAATTTTCCCAAATTTCTCCTCAACAGTTTTATTGAAAGCAGTTTGTGTACTAATAAAATCCTTAAGCATAACTTCAAGATCGAGGGTACACTCTTATTATTGTTATAGGAGTTACTATAGGAATTTCCATAACCATTGCCACTATTAGAAGGATAGGGCCTATAATTGCTATTACCAAAATTATTCCTATAAGCATTGTTGTTGAAATTATTATTTTTAATGAAGTTCACATCAACATGCTCTTCTTGAGCAACCAAAGAAGCTAAAGGAACATTATTTGGATCAACATGTGTTTGACCATTTGCAAGCATAGACATAATAGTATCAATTTTGGCACTCAAGGAGAGGTTTCCTCAACAGAATTTACCTTCTTACCTGTTGGAGCTCTCTCGGTGTGCCACTCAGAATAATTAATCATCATATCATCAAAAGCTTTGTTGCAGCACCCAAAGTGATGGACATAAAGGTACCTCCAGCGGCCGAATCCAATAAATTCCTGAAGAAAAATTTAATCCTGCATAGAAGGTTTGGATGATCATCCAAGTAGTCAGTCCATGAGTGGGACAATTTTTAACCAATGATTTCATTCTCTCCCATGCTTGAGCAACATGTTCATTATCAAATTGCTTAAAATTCATTATGCTACTTCTCAAAGAAATAATCTTAGCAGGAGGATAATATTTTCCAATAAAAGCATCTTTGCATTTAGTCCATGAATCAATACTATTTCTAGGCAAAGATAGCAACCATTCTTTAGCACGTCCTCTCAAGGAGAAAGGAAAAAGTTTCAGTTTAATAATATCACCATCTACTTCCTTGAGCTTTTGCATTTCACAAAGTTCAACAAAGTTATTAAGGTGAACAGCAGCATCATCAGTACTAACACCAGAAAATTGCTCTTTCATAACAAGATTTAAAAGTGCAGGTTTAATTTCATAAAATTCTGCTGAAGCAGCAGGTGGAGCAATAGGTGTGCATATGAAATCATTGTTGTTCGTGCTAGTGAAATCACACAACTTAGTGTTCTCAGGAGTACTCATTTTAGCAGAATAAAAACAGTACAGAAAATAACTTGAAAGTAAACTAGATGCAAGTAACTAATTTTTTTGTGTTTTTGATAATTGAAAGCAAACAAGATAAAATAAAATAAACTAAGCAAGACAAAAACAAAGTAAAGAGATTGGAAGCGTGAAACTCCCCTTGCAGAAGACTGCTGTCTCCCCGGCAACGGCGCCAGAAAAAGCTTGATGACGTGAAACACACGTTCGTTGGGAGACCCCAAGAGGAAGGTATGATGTAGTCAGCAGCAAGTTTTCCCTCAGAAAGAAACCAAGGTTATCGAACCAGTAGGAGCAGCAACTCTTCAGAAGGTTGTTGGTGGCACGGCGCAAACGATCACCAACGTGGAATCTGCACACAACACAATCAAACTACTTTGCCCCAACGAAACAGTGAGGTTGTCAATCTCACTGGCTTGCTGAAAACAAAGGATTAAACGTATGGTGTGGAAAATGAGTATTAAATTGCAGAGAATGAAAAAGGAACAGTTTGCAGTTTGTGGTTGTTTAATCAGTGTAAAAGAATGGACCGGGGTCCACAGTTCACTAGTGGTGTCTCTCCATAAAAGATAACTAACATGTTGGGTGAACAAATTACAGCTGGGCAATTGACAATAGTGAGCGCATGACAATGCATATACATGACATGTTGACTACTATGATATTTAATTGGGCATTACGACATAATACATAGACCGTTATCCAACAGCATCTATGACTAATAATCCACCGCCGGGTTGTCATCCGAGTCCCCCGTTGGTATTAAGTTGCAAGCAACGGATAATTGCATTAAGTAAAGTGCGTAATGTAAACAAACACATATGCCCGTGGACATAGCATCGTTAGGTTATCCCTAGTGGCAACAGCACATCCACAACCTTAGAACTTTCTGTCACTGTCCCAGGTTAAACGGAGGCATGAACCCACTATCTAGCATAAATACTCTCTCTTGGAGTTACAAGCATCTACGAGTAACGGAAAGCATGCAAGATCTTAAATAACATATAAGATAGATTGATAATCAACTTGACATAATATTCAATATTCATCGGATCCCAGCAAACACAACATGTAGCATTACAATAATATGATCTTGATCATGTAGGGCAGCTCACAAGATCTAAACATGATGGCACAAAGTGGAGAGACAACCATCTAGCTACTGCTATGGACCCGTAGTCCAAGGATGAACTACTCACGCATCACTCCGGAGGCAGGCATGGCGATGTAGAAGCCTCCGGTGACGATTCCCCTCTCCGGCAGGGTGCCGGGAAGAGGTTCTGAACCCTCCCGAGCTAGGGTTGACGGCGGCGGCGTCTCTGGAACTTTTCGTGGATATTTGCTCAGGTACTTAGGGTTTTCGCGTCGGGGGGAATAAGTAGGCGAAAGGGCGGCGGCTGGGACCCCCGAGGGGCCCACACCACCCTGGGCCCGCGCCCTAGGTGCGTGTGGCCCTGGTGGCCCTCCTCTGTGCTCCTTCGCTCCGTCAGGTGTTCTGGAAAAATAGGACCCCCGTGTAGTTTCGTCCAATTCCGAGAATATTTCCAGACTAGCTTTTCTGGAATACAAAAACAGCAGAAAACAGGAACTGGCACTTCGGCATCTTGTTAATAGGTTAGTCCCAAAAAATGTATAAAAGTGATATAAAGTAGATGCAAAACATGTAGCAATTGGTATAAAACAAGCATGGAACATCAAAAATTATAGATATTTTGAGACGTATCACCCCTCTTTTCCCCCTCGTGGCTCCGATGCCATCCGTTTTCGTCTCCGTGGCTTCGTCTTGAGCGAAAACCGGCTATAAAAATAGTCCCCCCGGTGAGTTTCGGGAAGAGGCGGCGGAGAAACACAAAACCACGAAACAGAGAGTCAGAAGGCTGCCGCCGGAGAAGATCGGAGGGGGGAAACACCGCCGGAATCACCTCCGGAGGGCTCCACCCCCCTCCGGCGTGTTCATCATCAACATCTACAGCAAGATCATCTCCATCTCTCCACAGTAAACTCTTGGCAAACATGATATATGATGCAATATACTATTCCCTTGATCTATTGTGTCTCCCCATCTATGTTTGAGAAGTGATTTCTTCATGGCAATAGTGAAACAGTTCGTTGATTGGTTGCATACAAGTTTTGTTATCTTTTATGATTGTCTTTATGTACAATATATGAGTGCACACATATGTTGGGGAATGCATGTAAGGTGATCACCGATAATGTAATGGAGTGAGGGAGACTTGGGAGGACATGTAAATCTGAGACCGAGTCATGAAGTTACTTTATTGGGGGATATATATAGGGGACCTTAGAACTTATGGCTATGGTGGGACTTTTATGTCTTAATAATTCTTGTGTGCTCATTTACTTGGCCATGAGATCCATCATAAGGGGTTTTAGTTCATTTACTTGGCTACACCTATTTATGGCTCCTTCCTAGAAGAAACAATTAAGACTGAAACATGTGCTTCACTAATTGTGACAACCACACGAATGAAATAACAATTGCTAGAACATTTGCTCCCTTGAGATATTTGCTGCTTGAGATATTTGCTACTTGCTACTTGGAGAAACTTGCTCTAAGAAACTTGCGTTTGAAACTTGATTGAGAAACTGTTACTAGATAAACCCATTCCACATCACTTGCTATTAGTTAGTTCCTTTCATATTTAAACTTATTGCTTTGCACAAACGGCCATATAAGAGGGTTATAGGGGTTTAGAGAATAGATAGTTTACCTTCAGCTCCTCGTGGGTTCGACACTCAAATACTTATCGAATTGTGCTATAGTGATTCCTTGCTCTTGGGGATTATCAGATCCATACAAAAATCAAAAAAATGTTCGGGATGCATACAAAGTTTGAATTCTTATAACTTAAACACGACGATTTATGATATTGTGATTTTGCATTGTTCGCAAATTTTTACAACTTGTTATGAAATTTTAAGAGAGAATTACTTATTTGGCCCTTCCTTAAAATCGTCTTCCCTATTTGGCCCTAGAAAAAAAAATCTTCCCAATTTGACATCTTAAATTCATTTCTTTCCTAATATGGCCCTCTAGTGTATTTTGAGTATTAAAAAGACTCTTTTGCCCCTGATAAATTCTGTGAGAAAAAAAATTCAGGCCGGTCATCTCCTTTCCTCTCTCGTAATAAAAATTCAGAAGGGTCAGCAGCATCTTCAGCGATGTATTTTGTATTCTTCGTCGACCGCTCTCTCTAGTCTCTATGCCTCTCACTAGTAATTAAAATTCATAAAGAAGTGAGCGGCAGCAGCAAAGCGCTGCCCGTGTCGAGCGAGGAGGCCGTGGGGGCTGTGCGAGGTCCAGGTCGCGGCAAAGGACAGGGCCGGCACGGCAGAGGTTTGGACCAGCGGTGCCTGGCAGCGGCGGGCTGTCGCCTTCGTCGTTGATGAGTAGCGAAGAAGAGGAACCCGAGCAACGCAACAACTGCCACGCTGCGGGACCGGCGGAGCGCGATTCCTGCCATCTCCGGTTGCACGTACAGGTCCACCGCGCTGACTGTAGGAGATACCGGCGCACAGGTTCGCCGCGCGTACAGAGCAGCAGGCTGGCTTCGTCCAGTCGCCAAATAATGCTCGTTCCTAACGAAATTAAGAGCCAAACGTGGTTCTGCATCCACTCGTTTCTAACGGAATTAAGATCAAAACTCGTTTTACGAAAAATCTTTCTAAAACGTGGTTTGGTAAAACTCGTCGCTAAATCTGTATCTAAACAACCACGTAAGCATGCATGCATGGTTCAGATCAATGCATCAGCTCATGTACAAGTCGGTACACTAGTCTTTCCATGCAAGCAGATTTAAAATCTAGATAGAGTTAGCAAAATCAATTAATTAGAAGCTAGACTTAATTTATTCAAATTAAATGATAACACGAAATTTCGGGTTATCACACTACTAGTCCACGAGCCTACTCATGTATGCGTAACTCAAATGGCTGATTTTTTATTCTCATTTTTTTTATCCACGAAAGAGGAAAGGAGAGGACCAGACTGAATTTTTTGTCACATATTTATCAGGGGCAAAATGGTCTTTTTAGTGCTCAAAATGCACTAGAGGGCCATATTAGGAAAGAAATGAAGTTAAGATGTCAAATTGGGAAGAATTTTTTTCCTAGGGCCAAATAGGGAAGACGATTTTAAGGAAGGGCCAAATAAGTAATTCTCTCAAATTTTAATGGGAAATCGGATTCCCGCCTTAGAACCTAATTAGGTATGCCCGTGTGAATGAGGATGGGGGTGGGAAGACACTCCTCGGTGAGAGCAGACCCATTGCCACCGATATTCATAATGTATTCTATATCACTTGGTTCAAAGGGTGGATATATATATAGTTCCACCAATTTTATTCAAGTTTTCATTCAGGTGTTTTATTTGATCCAGTTGAAGTGTTACTTACAATTTATTAATTTTTTATACAATGGTCCTAGTTTATGTGAGTATACGACATAAATTCACGAGAGTAGGTCAAGTGTAAGATTTTCCTACTAACATATGTGATCGATTCTATGACAAGGCACAATCCTGAACAGAAAGTACTCGTTACGCGGGTGACTGCCGGGACGGTGTGTCCCGAGAGCCGACTGCGAGGAGGCTCTCTTTCTTCTTTCTCTAGGACAAATGGGCATGCCACACACATGCCCAACATTCTCTCTCTCTCTCTCTCTCTCTCTCTCTCTCTCTCTCTCCCTATGTGTTTACAATTTTTTCTAGAGATATTTTTTTGAAATTTGATTTTTTTTAGAATTTCTGAATGTTTGAAATTCCAAAATTTCCAAAAAAAACTAAAGTTGAAATTCTGAAGAGCTTAAATGTCTACAAATTCTGAAATGAATTCTAGAAGTCCGTATTTTCCTTTTTTTTTTGGAAAAGCATCATTTTTTTTAAAGTTCAAAGTTCTGAAAGTTTAAAAAATTAAAGTTCATTATTTTAAAATTTTAGGAATTCTGAAAATAGAAATTTCGAAATTTCTAAAGTTCAAATTTTGAAAATCTGAAATTGCGGCCCTTGGCGTGAAGTATGTGTAAGAAATGAGTCAGCTGCTTTAATTACCCATAACGACCAGTGCCTAGTAGGTCAAATCTCATGCTGGATCTTTTTGTAGATCCTAAAGTCCAACTTCAAGCGCTTGATACGGACACCTTGTTGGCGACTTGAAAGAGAACAAACAAAGAATTCTAACTGCGTGCAATAGAACTGGACTGTGGAATAATACATAAATGTACGATAACAATCAATGGATTGATATGTGATAATGTGCTAAGCACTCGGCATAACAAGCGATTGTTCTCCACTTGAGCCGCACGGAAATAACATCACGCGGTATTTTCTCTGAAAATTGCAAGACTCTGACTTGAATATAAGCAAGTAAACAAAACTGAACGCGTACGAAGCTCTGACCGACGAACAACAGTGGAACTGAGGGAGCACAACGAACACTAGCTGCCGAACTCTATACGAAATCCAAGCTCTTTGACCAGAAAAGCATGTTGTCGAATAAAGTACATGCATTACGTGATCATTGACCAGATTTGTGCGTCCCACATATGCAACTTAAAAAGTCAGAGAAGACACAGCGACAGGTCTTTGCTTAACAGCAGCAAAGCAAACACACAACACACGTCGCTTCTACATTGATTCCCTTTGTCGTGTTGATCGGCGATATACTACATTTTTCCAATCCAATTAAAAAGGTTTTATGCACTAAAACGACTTCGAGTTAGAGTCTACGTGCCGGTCCCGGAACCAGAGCTATGTAGGTATGCACATGTCGCTGTGAACTTCCTACTCATCAAGCTATTTCAAAGTTCAAACAAACGCGCCAAGTCGCCCATGTAAACGAGTAAGCAGCATCCGGCATTCCCTCGATGCAAGGCCCTATATAACGTGCCGGAAGCCTATAGATTCTCACACACTGTAAAGTTCCATAGACCATAGCTACTTCTTTCTTCCTAGCTAAGAACCGCGATCACCGGATTAAAATCATGGCTGCGGTCACTGCAAAGTTCCTTCTGCTGGTGGTCGTGATGGTGTTGGCGTTCTCGGCTGTGCTCGGCGCGGCGCGCCCGTTGGCCGGAGAGGAGTGGGCCGGAGGAGCCACAGCCGGCGAGTCCGTCGTCACGTTTATCCGGCAGGTGTATCTGCAGCAGCTGCAAGGGCCAGGTCACTCCTGCTCAACCTGGAACCCAAACGGCGGATGTTGATAAGTTCGCACAAACTGGTGATGAAGGTCCCTTGTTGAAACAGTACCCTGATCAATGACGTGGCCCAGCCAAGAACGTGGCATAATTCATTATTTATAGGTTTACAAATCGGGTTTTAACTGTAAACAGATGTCGCTAAAATATTTCAGTTGTTCTTTGGAGATCTATCTTAATTTATTGTCATTTTAGGGAAACCTATACGTAGAGAAACATTATTCTTTCTTCTGTTAAGGTTTAAAGGACTATAAAAGGTCCCTTGTCGAAACAGTACCCTATTAAAGAAATTTGTATAAGTGGATTGTGAATGTACATAAAAATTACATTGCAATTTCTAGCTACAGTTCTGTTACTTCTGTACCGCGACTGTACAGAAATATTACATTGCAATTTGTAGCTACAGTTTTGTTACTTTTGTACTGCGACTGTACAAAAATATTACATTCCAATTTGTACCTACAGCTATATTACTTTTGTACTTATGTTTGCTTCTCTTTTCACAATTGTTTTAATGAAACGGGAAAAAATGTTTGCCCTAATCTATTAATTAAGAAGAAAGCTTTTCATGAGTGTTTTGACTTTCTTGCTCCACCTACGTTCTTCATAGAATTATTATTCTTTTCTAGATGAACCAGTTTCCCATCTCTACATGAGCTAGTGAGATTTGACTTCAGTACAAGTTGGCAACAACCCAGCCTAAAATTCCATTTTAGGTGTACTTTTATGACTGAAATAATACAAATAATAACGGCACCGTAAAGCTTGAAAAAAAATCAGTTAATGCATTAGGAATCAACAAAAACCAAAAGACCGCCAATGTTTCCGGCGATGATTATCCACATAATAGGCCTAAAGAGTTCTAAGGCCCATTCTAAGAGAGTTGTGTGCATGTTTCAATCGATGTAGCGTCGGAAAAAAAAATGTTATAAAAGAAAGAGTGAATTTCACATTTTACCCTATAATTATGCATTTGTGATACTAATTACCTTACATAGTGAAAATTCGTCAAGATTACCATTTCAAAAACTTTTGAGGGGTTCCGTCAGCTTGGCGGTAGGGGGACTGAAAGTATTATATTCATCATTATAATCATCATATAGAGGAGGCATATTATCATCAAAGCAAATTTCTCGTCCAAGGTTGGGGGACTAAAAAGATCATATTCATCAAAACCGACTTCCCCAACTTTAATGTTTTCCATAGCATTAGCAATAACGGTGTTCAAAGAATGCATACTAATAAAATTGCTACTATCATGATTGTTATGCAAATAAAGTTCCATCGGTTTTTCATTTTTTTTCTTCAAACACTTCATGACCAACATCAAGATAAATATTATAAAGCTCTCTCATATTTTTGTTGTTTTCTGCCATAAGTATAACTAGTAAAATCAAAACAAGAAATAAAAAGATAAAATTGCAAGATCTAAAGAAGATACCTTCAAGCACTAACCTCCCCAGCAACGGCGCCATAAATAAGCTTAGTTGCCGGAGGATGTTAGTGTCGTTTAACTCACCTCCCCGGCAACGGCGCCAGAAATAGGCTTGATGTCTACTACACGCTTCTATTCTTGTAGACTCTGCCACCAAGCGCAGAGGTTTGTAGCACAACAACAAATTTCCCTTAAGTGAATGACCAAAGGTTCATCGAACACAGGGAGATGTAGATTGATCGTATCCCTCTCAAGCAATCCTGCAATTAAGATATAAGAAGTCTCTTGTGTCCCCAACACACCTAATACAATTGTCAGTTGTATATGTGCACTAGTTCAGCGAAGAGATAGTAAAATATAGGTAATATGGGTGGTAAAACAAGGTTTTATGAATCTGTAATAAAAATGGCAGCAAGGTAACAAGTAGCAAAACTGAAAGTAAACAGTGTAACAATTGTTGGAAACAAGGCCTAGGTTTCATACTTTCACTAGTGACTACTCTCAACAGCATTAACATAAATTTTGTTTTTGCGTATACATCATTAACATAATTAAACACATGATATACCCCTCCGAAAGCATGCATGGTAGACGTTAATCGGAGATCACTCTTTTATGGATCAAAACATGATGAGAATAGTGCAGTGCTACAAAAGCACACCTTAAAATTCGTATTCCACATATATGGACTCCCCACGCTGTCACTTTGAGCATCCAAAGATAGTACTAACAAACAGCACAAAATATCTCTTGAATAGTATCTTTCTAATACATCCACGGCACCCGCAGTGTCACCTTGCACCATGGATATCGTACTAAAATACTAAATACAAGCATCTAGAAACCTCATGATTCCATTATTCAACCACTAAAGAGGAACAGACTCACGATAAATATCCCTCTAATCTATTATCCATAGAGTCCCTGTCACGGCTCCGAAAATTATACTAGATATCATCAATTGGGCAACATCATATCCACTACATAAAGGGAAACATTCGCGGTATCATATGATTCAACTAGATTAACAACGCTTATGATCACAATGAAGCTCACACCATGGGAGTGAGAGATAGCCACATAGCTACTTGTACAAGCCCTCAACCCCGATGAGAAACTAATCCCGCATCATCATGGGAGGCAGCAACGTCGATGAAGATGGCTCCGGAGGTGAATCCCTGTCCCGGCAGGGTGCCGGAACAGAAACTTCTGTCTCCCGAACTAGGATTTTTGATGGCGGTGGAGCTCGGAATCGTATTTGTAAAAATCCTCCGGGGTTAGGGTTTTTTTATCGCGAATAATATATAGTCCGAAGGGCATCGTGAGGTGGGTTAAGGATGCGACCCCCCCTCCTGGCCGCGCCTGTAGGCCGTCTGGGGGCTGTGGGCCTTCCGTCGACTTGTCCTTATAGCTCCCAGAGTTTTCTGGTGAATTAGAATTTCTGTAAAAAATTCAGATTTTTCCGAGCACTTTCATTTTTGGGCCTTTTCTGCAATGTACAGACAAAATAAACAAAAACTGGCACTGGACACTTCGTTAATAGGTTAGTCCGATAAATGTTATAAAACCATAGTAAAAAAACATGTAGCAATGATACAAAAAAAGTATGGAACAATAAAAAATTATAGATACGTTGGAGACGTATCAATGATCAATGCATGCTTTGTTATGTTGCTTTCTAAATTGTGCTCCACCATGAACTTGTTTATCATGCATTTTTAAACTTGTTCTTATGTGCCGTAGTGGTATGTGTTGTATAGAGGCAGGGTTCTAGGAGTCTACGATTTCCGAGACCCTTACTCTGCTCAAGTGGAAGGTTTATCCCACCGGTGCTGCAAAAGGTTTGCAACTAAATAGAAGTCAGAGAAGGCTTACTCCATAAACATGATGTTTGAGATCTCAATCCTTCCTGAGAGCAGCAGTACTGGAGAACGCAAAGCAGATGTGACCACTAATGGAGTGAGAAGGTGAAGCACAGATCGGGTCAGGCCGCCTGAAAGATTTGATGATCTTAGTGCAGTTCGTCGTCATTGCGTATTTGTTCTTCGCCTAGTGTGTGTATGATCATATGTGAAACTTTAACTGGTAAGCTCACCACTAGTGGATGCAAGGTAACCACAACGACCCAAAAACATGCACCAAACACTGGGATTAGCCCTTAAACACAAATGTTGGCAACCAAATAGCAGGGCATCGTTAGCTTGCTCCCAGCGAAACAGGTCTGGCTTCCACTTTGTGGACAACCAAATGGGCTGCACAACGTGGTTTAGGACTCATTTTTTTATTGCAGACCCCTGGAAACCACGGATGCAAAAAAGCCCAAAAAAATAGACGGGTAACCAAACACAAACATGCCCTTGTTAACTGTAACTGGCTAGCTGCATCAAGGCTCGAGCCCGTGCGAATATAGGTATCGATGGATCGACTATGACACTGTAGATGCATGCCCGCGCGTAGATGCATCGCAACTCTGAAATGGTGCGTCTCAAAATAACCGGTTGGTTAGACATGGCTAGCCATAGTAGCTTGTCCCTACCAGATATTCCAACAGAGACTCACCACTCAAACACGCAGCCCACACGAAAGGATAATTAAAGCTTTGATCGATCGATAGCTCAACATAGACAACACTGTTAGTGCCATCTCTTGGGCTTCCATGTCCACGATGATGAGGAAGCTTGTAGTGGTAAGAGCATCTCCACCGGAGAGCTCCAAGTGACCCCCCAAAGGTCCATTTGGGGTCCGGACGGCCGAAAACGTCACCAGCGGCACCCCCCAAAGGGTCACCCCGAGCAAAAACATGTCCGGCACCCCTGAAGAGGCCTCCAAATTTGGAGGCCCTCTCGGGGTGCCGGACATGGGGGCGGACATGCGTCTGACAGGGGAGGCCCGTCCGTCATAGAGACAGCGCGGCGCGCCCAAATTCCCCTTCGTCTACATTGCCGCCCCCGGCGCCAAAATTCCCAATCTTCCCTCCATTTCCAAAACCCTTGCGCCACCGCCGCCGCGAACTCCTCGCCTTCCGCCACCATGCCGCCAAAGCCTGTCGGCCTCGCGAAACCCAAGGGGGGTCGCAAGCCGCCGGCGTCGTCGCAGCCGAAGAAGAAGCCGATGAAGCAGGAGCCGCCGGAGTATTCGGTGCCGCTTAAAAAGGTGCCGCTGAGCCAGGGCGTCCTGCGCTCTGCCGCCTCCCACCTTCGGCAGATGAGGCGACTGAAGGCGAAGGACAAGATGGTTGGTGAGACCGCCGAGATATTGATCGCCATGAGCCAAAGCAGCTCAAGCCCAGGGGGCGCCGGCGTCTTTTGCGGGTCGCCATCTGCCCCGGGCTTTTTCGACAACACCTCCGGCTACCAGACGCAGCAGTCGCGGATTTCCCCCCGATGCCCTCGATCTGAACGAGGCGCCGTTGGTGTTCAGCGAATCGCCGGCGATGCGGCGGACGGCAGCCACAAACGCCGACACGACTGCTTCCCGCGGCCTCCTCTTCGGCAACGCGGTCGACCAACTCGGCCAGGTGCGTGCTATTTATCTTCCTGATCCGCGCCTATTTATTGTGTTCCCGGCCGATTGTTTGTTGGGCGCACTTATTGCGAGCGGCCGGATGCAAATTGTTGGTGTGTGTACTTATTGCGAGCGGCGGCCGGATACAAATTGGTGTATTTGTGTCGTAGGATGGTGACGCCGAGGTGATGAATGGAATCATTGCTGGTGATGCAACTTACACTAGTACAGAACGACACATCGGAAACGGGCCAAAAACCCCTTTGGCAACGGAGAAAGGGTCCGTGTCCCCGCCTCTGTCACTGATGTGAAGGCCTTCATCGGTAACGGAGGCCAAAAACCGTTTCCGATGAGGTATCCATTTGGCAACGGTTGTGCGCAGACCTCCGTTTCCTTAGTTTTCCTTCATCAGATACGGAGTTTCCCATCCACCCGTTTGCACTGAGCATTTCTCATATTTCGGTTATATGCCATAATACATGAAAGGCTGATTGCACAATGCACTAAAACGTTATTCAATTCATAACATAGAACAAATGCCATCATTACATTGGTATACAATAATATCACCGTTTTTTACAATTTGACTACAATCATATCTATCACACATTGGCATAATGTAATATCACCTATTACACTTTGACTACAATCATGAACTCTAAACCTATAAGCAACTAACCTAACAAGATGGAAGGCTGGCTTAATTAAGCCAGCGTTCCATCTTTGACTTGGAGCTCACCTTCTATGAGCTCTCGGTCGTCGCTGTACCCACTCCAAGACCAGTATCCACGAAATTTCCTTGCCTTAAGGTTTCTGGTTCTCGGAATGATACATTGGTACTTTTATGCAGTGTTGCCGAAATAAACTCCTGCGTGAAAGAAAAAAAACTATTAGCGAAATGTACAAAATACATCTGGATATTAAAAAATCAGTGGCTATTTTCCAGCAACTGCTTTGTTCGGTTGCCATTTTCGAGAAACTGCTAAGATCGACGGCAAATATCCAGGAACTACTCTGTTTGGTGGCAGACAGTTCGCATTCCTTCCTTCTCTTCTTCCTCGTTCCACCCCAATCCCCCACCCGCCATGGACGACCGCAACAGAATAACAGAGACAACTACCGTCCGTACCCACGGCACCGTTCTGAGGTGGTGTACACGAACGAGGAGCATACCGTGGAGCGGATCCTCGACAAGTACGAGGAATGGCTAGCAGAGGAGAAGCATCGGTTCATCGGCCTTGACATCGAGTACACCCGTAATCGTCGGCACATGTCTGTCCTGCAACTCTCCATGCGCCAGCATGTCCTCGTGTTCCACTGGTGCAAGTCCAAGAAGAATTGTCCAGAGTTGGGCAAATTCTTTGAACGCAAGAATATCACCTTCGCAAGCGTGGACATCACCAACGACAGCAAGGTGCTTTCTTCTGCCGGCTTCCACATTCCACCGGAGTACTACGTGGACATCCAACTCGTATACAAAATCAAGGGTGGAGACGAGAGGGACGGAATGGGTGATTAGCGGCAGACCTCATCGACAAATCATACGCCAACATGAAGAAGGAGTTCCCATCTAACCAGCACGATTTTTGGGAGTGGATGCCGCTGCACAAAGTTAACCTCGACTACGCAGCAATAGATGGGTACGTGACCTACGAGTTGTATCGCAAGATCCTAACCTTGAAGGACAGGCTACGTCCAACATGGCAGGAAATGCTCTGCCCTAGGTGCAAGAATGCCCTAGGTGAATTGCAATAGGCTTTGGATGTGGGTGTTTAACTAGTTTGTACAGTTGGTGCTTTAACAATAAGTGTTTGTAATTATCAGAACATGTATGTGTGAATTTGCACTAGGAATTTTTTATGTGATGAAATGCTCATACGTAGAACCTAGTTCATCGGCATCACAGCCGGTCACAGAAAGATTTATACCTTTCACCCGCGGGAGAGGAGGTGCAGGCCTCTGCCAGATGCGCTGAGATGCTACCAGCGCGCTGCGACGCAATCACCTCCTCCTCCTTCTCCTTCGTCGACATCCACCTCCTCCTTCTTCTCCATCACCTACAGATCCTCCACCACCTCCAGATCGGCCACTTCCTCCTCCAGATGGGTTTCTGCTGGTAGATCCGCCGGAGGTGCTGCACCACCACCTCATGAATGACCTCCTCCACATCGGCCTGTCTCAGAAGAAGCCGGGCATCACCGGAGGAGGAGGGCGTCAGATGGTGGCGCTGCCGCATCAGTAGCGGACGCATGGCCGCCTCCAGATCGACCTTCCCCTCACGAAGGGCTGCCGCTAGAACGGTGCTGCCGCGGCGGCTAGAGCCGCGGCCGCGATGGCCGGATCTAGAAGCGCCGACAGAGGAAGCCATTAGAGAGAGTGAGGAGAGTTGAAAGCCACAGTGTGCGGCGGCTAGGGTTGGAAGAGAGACAAGTGAGAGAGTGATAATGAGACCGAGCCGGCAGTATATATAAGCGCCACATTGGCAACGGACATTTTATATAACCGTTTCCATTGATTTTACACCAGCGAGAGAGTAAACTTACTAACAGGTACTCTAAATTACATATGAACGCAGAGACCACTTAGCAGCTAGTGCTACTACATACGGACTTGATAATGAAGTAAACGATTACATATATGCTACTACTAGCTAATGCTACTACTAGCAGCTGCTGATGAAGACTCGGGCTCGTCGTCGCTGTACACGAGTGCGTCCCTCCGGCATAAGGTACCGTCGAAGATCTTGATGAAGAACCCGTTGTCGCCGTCGAACTCGAAGCACAAAAAGTGCCCCTGCTCAAGCTTGTACGCTTGGGCGAATGACTTCCATCCCTGGCCGAGGTACAAATTCCCCCCGGCACTCACGGCCGTCTTCACCGCCCAGCTGCCGTTCTCGCAGTCCTCCATCTTCAGATGCATGGTAGCTGCCACCATGCCTTGGAGCTTCTCTGCGAACGCCCTCGGGAGCCTCAGGCGGCTCTCGATGCCCTTGTACAGGATAACCAAGAACTCGAAGCCGCGCAGCTCCGGGGACATGTCTTCAGAGGACGGTGAGGGCGACACCGACGGCGTGGCATTGCGGCTGCGCCCCCTACCACGGCCGCGCCCTCGTCCACGGCCGCGCCCACGTCCACGGCCGCGACCGCTGATGGTACCTCTCGCCGGGGACATGTCTTCAGAGGACGGTGAGGGCGACACCGACGGCATGGCATTGCCGCTGCGCCCCCTACCACGGCCTCGCCCTCGTCCACGGCCGCGACCGCTGCTGGTACCTCTCGCCATGGATTTGGACGGAGGGGATCTGGCGAAGTTTGAATAACTATAGGCGATGGACTGGGGCTTCAAAGAGACCGCTGCTGGTACCTCTCGCCATTTATACTCGCGGGTCTGCTCCGCCCACCTCCCCATCTGCCCATTCGCTAGCCTCCACGTATCAACATTTTCAACGGTTGGAAAATTATATCCGTTACCATAGAGGCAAATATTGGAAACGGACAATTTTATTAACCGTTGCCAATATAATAGGTGACGGAGATTGGAAAGGGTCCGTTGCCAATGTAGGCGGGCCTGGTCAGGTTTGTACGCACCGGCCGCGCGGAAAGCGCGATTCTCCGTCGCCTAACACCTGCCGTTTCCATAGAGGGGTATCCGATGTGTCGTTCTGTACTAGTGTTATGTCCACGCCGACACAGATCAGTTCGGCCAGGGCGACGAACAGGATGGCGACCACGGCCAGGACCAGGAAGGGGAGGGTGACGAAGAGGACGGCGACGACGACGAAGATGGCGGCAAGAAGGCAGGTTATAGAGGCCGGACTTGGACCGACACGGAGGACGTGTTGTTGTGCGAGGCGTGGATGAATGTGAGCATGTACACCACGAAGGGCGCCAACCAAAAGAGGGATGCATATTGGGCACGCATCCATAAGGACTACACCGAAAGAAGGTCGTATTCACCTAATGATGGTTTGCCCGATCGCAATGTCAAATCGGTTGAGAGCCGTTGGGACGTCATCACGGCTCTCACTAGCAAGTTTCATGGTTGCCATGAGCAAATCATGAATATAGACGAGAGTGGCAAGAATGACGCCGACAAGGTCAGCTTGTCATCTTAACTTGCGGCTTACTTGTAACCGGCCATGTTTGTTGACTTGTAACCGGCCATGTTTGTTAACAGTTTGATTGCTGGACGAGTTCGACACTTTTATTAATGCATGAAACTACTTATTTGCATATCATTACAACTAGAAATTCTGAAAAACTACTCCTCGTCATCGGAGGTGGCATTGGACGGCGGTGTTCCTGGCTCGTCGTCCGCCGGCGCCGCGTCTGGAGGTCCATGCTCCCACTCCGGTGCCACCGCTGCCTGGGGGAGGCCGGTTCTGCATGTGCACCAGCCGCACGGGACGACCACGGGGACCAAGGCTCCCACGGTGAGTACGCAGGGCGTGCCGGTGATGGAGTTGCGGGCTCGGCCTCCTGCTCCTGATCGGCCACGGCGTCCTGCTCCTGATCGGTCACGGCGTCCTGCTCCTGATCGGTCTCGACGTCCACGGCCTCCTTGTCCTGCTCCTGATCGGCCTCGACGTCCACGGCCTCCTTGTCCTGCTCCTGATCGGCCACCACGGGCTCCTTCTCAGGCGATGATATGGCGAGCGAGTTTTGGGCGGTGGTGCGTGGAGAGATTGTGACGGCGTGGATATATCGCTGCGAAACCGCGTGAACGCAACCCCGAAGCGACGCGCCGGTGGTTGCACGTCCACACCAAACCGCCGTGTTCCAAAGCGACGCGAAGGTGAACCGGCGGCGGTTCGTGCGCCCGCAAGGTGTTCGATCTATTGCTCAAAACTAGGGCCATTTGGGGGGTGGGCCTTTGGGGTGCGCCGCTGTGGACGGGGTCAAAAACATGGGCGGACACATGTCCGGCACCCCCTAATTGGGCATCCATTGGGGGGTGCCGGACACGAATTTGGAGGTCCCCGGTGGAGATGCTCTAATAATGCTCTTGTTTTTCATGGCTATGTCCGGTCCATGGACCCAGGCGGATGCGAGGCCGTTGCAAGGTGATCAAGTGTGCGTCGGGGCACCCTCCTCGGGTGGTTCCGTCGACATTGTGGCGCCGACGCCGTCGCCAAACCCTTCCGAGTTAAAGGAGAAGGGACCCCAAGGGTGTCATAAAACGCATGATCCTAGCCCGCCTTGTTCCTCGCCATAGTGATGAAAAAAGAGTAAGAGACACGACAGGCAGGGAGTTGTCGTGGCTTGTATGGGAGTCGCTAGGACGGAGCCTGAAGTTATCTTCGATTTGCAGTGATCAATGTAATGTACTGATCGTTAGGGTTGAGACGTCTCGGGTATTATTTCTTTTGTATTTTCTTCTTATGTTAAGGTTTGTTCCTGGATGTTTTCTTGTATCTTGTCGTGTGCATCTTGATGCAAAATCCGGAAGCTTGGACTCTTATGCGAGCTTATTATCAAGATACTTTTGCGAAGAATCAATAAAAGCTTACCATTTAAACAGTACGAAAGGAAACCAGAAAATCCAAATATCATAGAAATTTAGGATAGTTAAGTTAATTATATCCTATTGACTAGTACTCTCTTGAACGCGATGATCGTGATGGGTGAATGGAGGACTCCGCAAATGTGAAGCTCTCCTCCTCCAAGATCGCCTTCCTCCGCCTCTGGTACGGTTTCGTGGTTCTCTGTTGTGTTGTCAATACTGTTGTGTTCTCAATACGAAAGTTGATTCCGTTGATAAGACGAAGGTGGCGACTCTCTTGGTGCGGTTTCGTGGTTTTTTGTTTGTCATAATGCAATCTACTTAAGTAGGAAGTTACTCTGTTTTCCTCTAATCATCGAAATATAGCTCCATAACATTCCAACGTGCGTAGTCCTAGAAATTATTCATGTAGACAAGGTATTTTTGGTTTTCGATAAATATTTGTTAGCTAAGAGGCGAAAACACGAAAAATCCAGCGTGAAACAATTAGAAATTTCTTTGCTATATAAAATTGAGCCATCAATGCCCCCCCCACCCCCCACTGGTATAATATGTTTTGTCTTCACAAATTCTGAAATCTGAAACAGGATAATAATGATGTTTTAGAGATTGCACCTAACTCAGCTGCCTAACCACAATTTGCCAACAACTAAATCTTATTTTTAGTTCAATTCCTTATAAGTTAGATAAGCTGCGCGGAAAGTCTGAAGCGTCTCTCTTGTGAGAGAAAGACAATTCAAGCACAAGACACTTCAATATTTTATAACATCCAAGAAAAGTACGAACTCGGGTTTACTTTCCTCCACAAAAGTCTCAACATCAGATCTTCTACTCTTATCTTAAGCTCGCAGACTCTAAGTGAACAACGCTTGATATTTATAATGCTTAAGGTTTTTGGGGTCATTATCTTGCATGGGATAGCGATACCACTACCTCCATCTTGGCATTCATGAGGTCTGAATCATGACCTAGATGCGACTGTTCAGAAGGTCGAGCTTCATGCCATAGTGTTCTGCTACAAACACTTATCTACTTATGGTTGAAATCCAGGATTAACCCTGGTAGAACATTCGTACTCAGCTCAGCGGATGGAGTAGTCAAGAATACGATAATCACTCACGGTATATCCGCTCAATGGTCAGCGAAGCAGTTTCCAAGTTCATTAAGATAAAACCACCGAGGTTTAGAGAATTTGTTCAAGTGAAGTAGACTCATGGATTAAAACACTAAGCTGTTCACAAATTAACTAAATGTTTCGTCAATGTAACATAGGACAACACGTCAGCTGATTCAGCTTAGATTGGCCAGTAGGACCAGTAGTAGTAGGTCAATCTCATGCTGAATTTTTTGTAGATCCTAAAGTCCAACTTCCAAGCGCTTGATACGGACACCTTGTTACCCACTTGAAAGAGAAATTAATGTCTAAGCGCGTGCAATAGAACCGTTGACTGTGGAATAATACATACATGTACGAGCTAGACGATCCATGTATCCTGTGCAAAGCACTCGTCATAACAAGCGACTCTTCTCCACTTGAAACTCACGGATAGAAATCACACGGCGTTTCCTCGAAAAATTACCAAGAGTTTGACTTGAATATAAGTAAACAAAATCGAACATCAGACTGACCAACGAACAACAGTGGAACGAAGGAGAGTGGACTGTGCACTAGCTGTCGTATTCTATAAGAAATCCAAGTTTTTTTTTTTTTGCGAAAAACTTCCAATCTATTCATCAACTGTCAAGATAGTACAAAGAACACCTGAAGTAAGAAAAATTACATCTAGGTCCATAGACCACCTAGCGACGACTACAAGCACTAGAGCGAGCCGAAGGCGTGCCGCTGTCATCGCCCCTCCATCACCAGAGCCGGGCAAAACTTGTTGTAGTAGACTGTCGGGAAGTCGTCGTGCTAAGTCCCCATAGGACCAGCGCACCAGAACAGAAACCGTCGCCGATGAAGAGAAGCGTAGATCGGAAGGATCCAAACTGTAGACACACGAACGAAGACGAACGAAGGTCAGATCCAAAGGGATCCACCGAAACAAGCACCGACCGAATCCCGTGAGATCCACCGGAGACATACCTCCACACGCCTTCCAACAACGCTAGAAGCATCGCCGGAACGGGGGCTAGGCGGGGAGAAACTTATTCCATCTTCAGGGAGTAGCCGCCGCTTCATCTCCCTAAATAGGACACAAACCCTAATCAAACACAAAAAAACATGTGAGTACGGAGCCCTCCCGCCGACAAGGACCGGGATCCACCGCGCCACCATGGCCCTTAGGCCACAGAGGCGAGATGGATCGGCGGCGGCTGCCAGCAGGAGGCAGGAACCCTCAGTCGCCTGTCCTCTGTTAGACGCGTACGAAGAGGTATCCTCAAGAAATCCAAGTTTTTGACCATGCACATGAGTAGACAATAGACCAGATTTGTGCGTGCCATGTAACTTAAAGTCAGACAAGACGCAAAGACAGGTCTTTGCCTACAGCAGAAAAGCAAGCACATTCTTCGTGCTGACCGATCAGTGATCCAACAGTTTTTGTCCAATATAAAAGGTTTTCTCTTGACAAAAATGACTTGGAATTCTAGTCTACGTACGTGCCGACCCGGAAGGCCGGAACCAGAGCTAAGTGCGAACTCCAAGTCGTCCATGTAAAGGAGAACTTGCCTGTGGCAAGATGGTTAGGTGGGTGGTTGTACCCCCAGCCCACCAGAGTTCAAACCCCAGGTTTGACGCTGGTGTTTCTCATTTAAGGCGGAATATTCTTCAGTGGGAGGCGACGTTCCCGTCGACAGCGAGGCGCCCGTGGTGACTTCGTCAATCTCAAGACTCGACCCGCCGGCTCAGTCTCTCGGAGGTGCTCATAGGGGTAGGGTGTGCGTGCGTGCGTTCATAGGGGTGAGTGTGTGCGCGTGTATATGAGCGCTTGCGTTGTACTGTGTTTCGCAAAAAAAAAAGTCGTCCATGTAAAGGAGCACGCAGCTTCCGGCCCTCCCTCGATGCAAGGCCCTATATATAACGTGACGGATGCCTATAGATTCTCACACATTGTAAACTTCCATAGACCATAGCTACTTCTTTTTTCCTAGCTAAGAACAGCGAGAAGAGAGGCATACAGATATCACCGGATTAAGATCATGGCTGCCGTGACTGCAAAGCTCCTTCTGCTGGTGGCCGTGATGGTGTTGGCGTTCTCGGCTGTGCTCGGCGCGGCGCGGCCGTTGGCGGGAGAGGAGTGGGACGGAGAAGCCACCGCCGGCGTCTCCGTCGTCAGGTTTATCCGGCAGGTGTATCTGCAGCAGCTGCAAGGGCCAGGTCACTCCTGCTCAACCTGGGACCCAAACGGCGGATGTTGATAAGTTCGCAGAAACTGTTGATGAGGCTAATGACCAATGACGTGGCCCAGCCAAGAACGTGGCATAGTTCATTTATAGGTTTACAAATCGGGTTTTAACTGTAAACAGATGTCGCAAAAATATTTCAGTTGTTCTTTGGAGATCTATCTTAATTTAGTGTAATTTTAGGGAAACCTATACGTAGAGAAACATTATTCTTTCCTCTGTTAAGGTTTTAAAGGACTATAAAAGGTCCCTTGTTGAAACATTACCTTATTATAGAAATTTGTATAAAAGTGGATTGGGACTGTACCGAAATATTACATTGCAATTTGTAGCTACAGTTTTGTTACTTCAGTACTGCGACTGTACAGAAATATTACATTGCAATTTGTACTAGCTTACTTGTGTACTGCGACTGTACAAAAATATTACATTGCAATTTGTAGCTACAACTATGTTACTTTTGCACTTATGTTTGCTTCTCTTTTCACAAGTTTTTTTAATGAAACGGGGGCAAAATGTTTGCCCTAATCTATTAATTAAGAAGAAATAAGTGTTTTGACTTTCTTGCCCCACCTACGTTCTTCATAGAATTATTATTCTTTTTTAGGTGAACAGGTTTCCCATCTCTAGAGGAGCTAGTGAGATTTGACTTCAGTACAAGTTGGCAACCCAGCCGAAAATTCTATTTTAGGTGTACTTTTATGGGTGAAAGAATACAAAATAATAACCGTACCGTAAAGCTTGACAAAAAAAAATCCAGTTAATGCATTAGCAATCAACAAAACCCAAAAGACCGCCAATATTTCCGGCAATGATTATCCATAGAATAGGCCTAAAAGAGTTCTAAGGCCCATTCTAAGAGAGTTGTGTGCATGTGTCGATCGATGTAGTGTCGAGAAGAAAATAAATAAGTATATTATAAAAGAAAGAGTGAATTCCACCTTTTTCCCTATAATTATGCATTTGTGATACTAATTACCTTATATAGTGAAAAATCGTCAAGATTACCCATTTTTAAAACTTTTGAGGGGTTCCGTCGGTTTGGTGGGGGGCTGCCAGATCTAGCCCTCTAGGGCTCCATCGAAGTGCAAGTTCTTCATGTGGCTAGCCCTCCGGGACAATTGCTGGATGGCCGACTGTCTTGCCCGTCGTAGACTTCCTTGTCCGGTGACCAACACGACAAATCCATTGATCACCTGCCGATAGGGTGTGTGTTAGCTGGGGCGGTGTGGGCTAGCTGCTGCCGCAAGTGGCGGTATGAAAGCTGGGTGGCCGTGACTAGATCACCATCCGAAGGGCCCCCAGTCGCAACAAGAGAGATCTTTGGACGATGGTAGCACATGTTTGCTTGTCCTTGTGGAGTCACTGAAATGACATTGTCTTCAATCGTGCTACTCCATCTACAGTGATGGTGGTCGATGCAATCATGGTGGAAGCCGAGGTTTGGTGTTCAGCATGACTCTTCCAAGGTTGCCTTCGGCGAGCGGAATGGTGGGTGGTAGGAGAGTAGTCTGTGTTGAGTGTGGCTGCCTCTAACAGCGTGATGTGCGCGCAGGGCCGGGCCGGCATAATCTCGGGCCCTGTGCCAAACATTGAAATAGGGCCCTACTCTCTCTCTCTTTGCCAAATTTCGGCTACCGGTTTCTACGAAGTGTTGATCGGCAATGGGAAATTGTCGATCGGTCGATCGCACGCATGGAGAAAGTTAGGAAGTAATAAAAGATAAACTAGCACTTGACACGTCTGGTCGGCTTTGCCACGTCGCTAGCCCTATCGAATAAAAGTATCCCTACCATTATCTCTCATTTCCTAGTAAGAAATATCCCTAGCATCGAATAAAAATAGATAATTTTAATTTAAGTGTGATCAAATTGATAATTTATATGCATGTTTTTACTTGTAACTGTGCGGCGTAGCGTCCAGGCATCACTTGTTAGCATGCATGGCCACTTGATCATTTCCCTTTGCGGACCACATCTCCTGGCGCTCGGACTTTCGAATTTTGCGAATTAATTGGTAATTGTTAATTTCGTTCCCTACTGAGAAATAGCGGTACCATTTACAAAAGTAGATAAAGTTTAATTTAAACATTTATAGTTGATCAAATAGATAATGCATAGGCATGTTTTCACGAGTCTGTGCTAGAGGCTAGGCAGTCTAGATCATTTTCCATTGCCGGCGTAAGAAGTTTAATTTGTTTTCGTTCTTAAACATGCAAAAAAAAATCTACGGCTGGTAGGACTTGATCCTTCCACCTGTAAGAATAAAGAATTCGTCATTTTTCCATTGTACTATGGGCTCCTTTGATTCATATGATTTTCAAATGAATTGGGCAGGATTGGAATCCTATGTGATTTTTTCCTTAGAAGCCGTTTGATTCATAGGATCTCGTCCTATAGGAAAAATTCCCATACGAATCTTGTAGTGCAAACTTCATAGGAGAACAACATAACATGAGGTCTAACCTCAGGAAAACAATCCTTCACCACATTCAAAGAAACTTTCTCTTCCCATAGCATTCAACTAGGCATGCAATTTCAATCCTATGAGTTTCCTACTCTTACACTTTCCATTTCCTACCAATCAAAGCTTTTATTGTATTTTCTTCTTATGTCAATGACTTTATTTACAAGGTTTGTTCCTGAATGTTTTGTTGTATCTTGTCGTGTGCATCTTGATGCAAAATCCGCAAAATTGGACTCTTATGCGAGCTTATTATCCAAGATACTTTTGCGAAGAATCAATAAAAGCTTACCATTAAACAGTACCAAAGGAAACCAGAAAATCCAAATATCATAGAAATCTAGGATAGATAAGTTATATCCTGTTGGCTAGTACTCTCTTGAACGCGATGATCATGATGGGTGAATGGAGGACTCCGCAAAAATGAAGCTCTCCTCCTCCAAGATCGCCTTCCTCCGCCTCTGGTGCCGTTTCGTGGTTTTCTCTTGTGTTCTCAATACGAAAGTTGCTTCCATTGATAAGAAGGTGGCGACTCTCTTGGTGCGGTTTGGTGGGTTTCGGTTTGTTAGAATGCAATCTGTTTAAGTAGGAAGTTATTCAGTTTTCCTCTAATCATCGAAATATAGCTCCATAACATTCAAACGTGCGTAGTCCTAGAAATTAAACATGTAGACAAGGTATTTTTGGTTTTCGATAAATATTTGTTAGCTAAGAGGCGAAAACACGAAAAAACCAGCGTGAAACAATAAGAAATTCCGTTGTGGAACTCTATATAAAATTGAGCCATCAATGTCCCCCCCCCCCCCCCACACCCACACACACACACAAAGGTTAAAGCGTTGGTCGCCCAAGCAACTTAAGAGATGAAGTTCTAACCAGTTTGAGATGGTATAATATGTTTTGTCTTCACAATCCTGAAATCTGAAACAAGATAATAATGATGCTTTAGAGGTTGCACCTAACTCTGCTACCTAACCACATATAATTTGCCAACAACTAAATCTTATTTTTAGTTCAATTCCTTAAAATTTAGATAAGCTGCGCGGGAAGTCTGAAGCGCCTCGTTTAGTGACAGAAAAACAATTCAAGCATAAGACACTTCAATATTTTATAACATTCAAGAAAAGTACGAACTGGGGTTTACTTGCCTCCACAAAAGTCTCAGCATCAGATCTTCTACTCTTATCTTAAGCTCGCAGACTCAATAAGTGAACAACGCTTGATATTTATAATGCTTAAATTTTTGGGGTCATTATGTTGCATGGGATAGCGATACCACTACCTCCATCTTGGCACTCATGAGTCGTGACTCATGACCGAGATGTGAGTGTTCAGAGGGTCGAGCTTCATGCCATAGTGTTCTGATACAAACACTTCTCTACTCATGGTTGAAATCCAGGATTAACCATGGTAGAACGTTCGTAGTCAGCGGAGTAGTCAACAATACGAGAATCACTCACGGTATATCAGCTCAATGATCAGCGAAGCAATTCCCAAGTTCATTAAGATAAAACCACCAAGGTTTGGAGAAATTTGTTCAAGTGAAGTAGTGGACTCATGCATGCATTAAAACACTAAGCTGTTCACAAATTAACTAAATGTTTCGTCAATGTAACATAGGGCAACACGTCAGCTGATTTAGCTTAGATTGGCCAGTAGGACCAGTAGTAGATCAATCTCATGCTGAATGTTTTGTAGATCCTAAAGTCCAACTTCCAAGCGCTTGATACGGACACCTTGTTGCCCACTTGAAAGAGAGAAAAAAATGTCTAAGCGCGTGCAATAGAACTGTTGACCGTGGAATAATACATACTCCCTCCGTTACAAATTACTTGACTTGAGTTTGTCAAAATACGGATGTATCTATACTTGTTTAGTGTCTAGATACATCCATATTTGGACAAACTCAAGTCAAATAATTCAGAACGGAGGGAGTACATGCATGTACGAGCAAGACGATCCATGGATAAATCCTGTGGTAAGCACTCGTCATAACAAGCGATTGTTCTCCACTTGAAACGCACGGAAATAAATCACGCGGCATTTCCTCGAAAAATTACCAAAGGGTCTGACTTGAATATAAGTAAACAAAATCGAACACCAGACTCTGACCAACGAACAACAGTGGAACGAAGGAGAGTGTACTGTACACTAGCTGTCGTACTCTATAAGAAATATACAAGTTTTTGACCATGCACTTGAACATAGACCAGGTTTGTGCGTCCCATGTAACTAAAAGTCAAACAAGACGCAAAGATAGGTCTTTGCTTACAGCAGCAAAGCAAGCACACAAACACACGTCTCGCTTCAACATTGATTTCCTTTGTCGTGTTGATCGGGCGATACTACATCTACAATGACTTGGAATTCTAGTCTACGCGTGCCGGCCCGAAACCAGAGCTAAGTGCGTGTAGGGATGAAAACGGTATGGAATATTTCCGACTTTTTCGTAGAAAAACAGAAACGGAATGGAAATACGGAAATGGAAACGGAATTCTAGGGATGAAAACGGTATGGAATATTTCCGACTTTTTCGTAGAAAAACAGAAACGGAATGGAAGTACGGAAATGGAAACGGAATTTTGCGGAACGGAAACGAAAACGGAAACTTTTATGCGGAAACGGAAACGGAATAGCGTATTCCGGCGGAACGACTGCGGAAACGGAAAATTTCCGTTTCCGGTAATACAGAACTGTCTGTTTTTTCTACACGGTGATTTCAAATCGAACAGGCACGGAAATTCTAGTGAGAAAATTTAGGCACAACCCAAGAGCTAAATAAAAATGAAAAGAATGTGAAACTGCCATGTTTATGACCCGTGTATTTGCATATCATCTCTCCCTCAGTTCTCCATTTCGGTGTTATACTAGGGATAGAGATGATAATAGATATTTTTGATCTTGCACACCGTATTATATAATCAGGATATCTCCTTATGATTTTATTTCATCTTAGAAACTTGACAAGTTTGTTGATTTGTTTGGCTTTTCCGTAATTAATTAAGGCGTCTCTCGGTTCCAGAAAATATCTATTTGTGTTCCATCTTCGTACCGTATTCGGTCTGTATATGCTTCCGATAATATTTGTTTCCGTATTTGTTTCCGGGGTTTCTGTATTTGTTTCCGGTTCCGAAAAAATGTGAAAACAAATGTGGCACCACTCAGTTCCGTCCGTATCCGCTCCGTTTTCATCCCTACGTGCGTGCATACAGTTCACTGTGAAGTTCCTATTCATGAATCCATTTTTCAAATTTCAAACAGACGCGCCAAGTCGTCCATGTAAACGAGCACGCACCTTCCGGGCCTCCCTCAATGCAAGGCCCTATATATAACGTCCCGGATGCCTATAGATTTTCACACAGTGTAATATTCCATAGCTACTTCTTTCTTTCTAGCTAAGTACGAGCAAGAAGAGAGAGGCACACAAGATCACCGGATGAAGATCATGGCCCCCGTGATTGCAAAGCTCGTTCTGCGGGTGGTCGTGGCGGTATTGGTGTTCTCAGCGGTTCTCGGCACGGCGCGGCCGTTGGCGGAAGAGGAGTGGACCGGAGAAGCCACCGCCGGCGAGTCCATCGTCAGGTTCATCCGGCAGGTGTATCTGCAGCAGCTGCAAGGACCAAGTCACTCGTGCTCGACCTGGAACCCGAACGGCGGATGTTGAAAAGTTTGCCGAAGCTAATAATCAGGGGCGTGGCCAAGCCAAGAACGTGATATAGTTCATTTATAAGTTTATTATAGATCAGGTTGTAACTGTAAACGGATGTCGTCCAAATATTCTAGTTGATTGTTTTTGCAAACAGAAAGTTCTAGCTACCACATCCAATGAAGGCAGCATGCGCGCAAATTACCCAATCCTGACATGGGGAGGAAATGACAATAAATAACAATACCGGTTCTTTCAAAAATATTTATCGTAATTCCATGTATAGGGGACTTTATCAAAATAAATCCATTCAGGAACATATATGTAAGGGATTATTGTTATTTCTTTTGTTAAGGTTTTAGGAGTTAAAAGCACTGTACAAATATTACAAAGTAATTTATCTTTACAGTTTCGCACTCCTGTTTTGCTTCTCTTTTCATAGTTTCTCGGATAGGAAGACAAAACCTCCTGGTATGTGCATGAGTGCATCATCCTAACAACCTCAGTTATATGTTTTAAAAGGATGTGACGTATTGAGGTTGAACATGCCTCCCGGGCTTCGATCATAGCGGACGATGGCGTCGTATTTGCATAGTTACCTTGTTGAATGCACCGTTGCTGCAACTTCCGCCTTCCCGTCCGGGCTGAGAAACCCTAGATCTGCCACTCCCAGATCGGACGATGAGTCTCAGTGGCAGTTCAGCAGGGTCTTGGCATCATATGCGTGATGGGCGCGCGCATGACATAGGCATTAATTTTCTGACGTCATGGTGGCGTTGATGGCACGCCTAGCACGGTCAATACACCGATATGGCCAATAACCTTCCCTATCGGCTAACGCATTCACCTAGCTGGAAAACGCCGGGCACAACTAGTGGGGTGTCTCGCACTCCCTGCATCTAGTCATTGTCACACTGTTGTCGATTCAAGCCAATAGGATAGTCAAGGACATTGGGCAGATGGGTTGCAACTATATCTGACATTGCCCCATATACGCGTAACACCTAAGGGACGAACACCGATAATCGTACCTCGCTCTTTGCAAGACCGATTCAACCCTCGGAGGAGCACTGCCATAGGCCACTATCCTTCCATAGGACGTCGAAGAGCCGCCTCCGGGTCCATACCTAGATATGTCGGTGACAGCACAAGAAGTCTACGTTTTCTCCTGCATATATGTGATTCTTACCATCTTAGTGTAGCGTACCACATGTTTCTCGCCTCCTCCAAGGATGCATCGGTGTCTCGTCTCCTCCCGGGTACGGCACCTTCTTCTCCTCGTAAGTGCCTTCTCGTCCCCCCTAAGCAGCACCACGACGTCTTCTCTCCTATCTCGACCTCAACAACCATGGGCCAGGTGGACGTCGATTTGGAGTATATTTTATTTGGTGCTTAGTATGTGCTGCCAGTGTGTATCGCTGTACACGGAAGGCAAGTTTCAAACGAATCCATAATCTATTAGGAATGGTTCATTTTTATGTTGCAATTGTATTTCGTTATTGCACGTACATTATTTCTTATGTTTTATGATTTTTTTTCATGTTGCGAGTAATGACAAATATTTTTAATGTTTTGTTGAATCAATGGCTATTTGTAAACATGGAAAAAATGCTGCTTGAGCGTGTTTCAATGCTCCTTTAATTTCTAAAGAAGTCGTTTGGAGCAAGAGCAAAGTAGTCATTACGGGGGGTCTCTCTAATTAATGGAGTCACTATCACTGTGAATGTCTGACTGAACTATGGAGCTCCAAAATGAAAGTCTGACTGAACTATAGACTTTGACTTGAACGGAATGCTCTGACGGGTAGCTACGCCAAATAGACGTAAACCGATATTTAATTGACGTTCACCGGCCGGACTGCTGGCTAGGGTATCTACGGCATATATACTTTTTGGACGAAATTACAGGACCAACTCCAACTGTTTTTAATCTCATTCGACGTCATAAAACAACCACAGTTGATCGGAAAAAAGGCCATAGCAGAACCGCATATTTCGCACCAGTGGCAGGGCATCTGCTTAGAGAGATGACCGATTTTTTTTTTCGAAATGGGGGAGTCCCAGCCTCTGCATCGTGTGATGCATACGGCTTTTTATTGCCATAAAATTCAAAAGCATAGTGTTTACATAGAGATGACCGCGTGTAGAGCACCAACAGAGTTAAGTAACCAAACAATAGGACATCATCACCTCACGACCTAAGATTCACCGGAAACATTCGAATCCGAATATGATTACACTACTGAAACTCGCAGCAGAATGACGCACGATACATAAGAACATGACTTCGCCCGAGACCATTCGAGTAGCTACCTTAGGGCATGTACAACGGGAGGCACTAACCAGGGCGCCAAGACTAATTTCCGGGCAAAAACCAGCAGTGGTCGCTTGGGCTTTTTTTTTTCATACGAGGTGAAGCGTGTATGTCAATAGGTGCAATGGCTTTCGCCCCGTTTTATAAATAAAACTCAACGGACGAACAGATACAAAATGATGAGGGGAACCTCTTACAAAGCAGATCAAAGATAGAAAAAAGTAGAGCACCGAGAGCCAAACTGCCACCAAGGTCACCGGAACGAACCCGACGGGCAGATCTCCACGATGACGTCCCCAAGAGGGTAACGACGTAGCACGCCGCCGACATCGAGACCAGAGGTCAAGGGTTTTCACCTGGAGCCCTAACACGGCGAAAGTAGCAACAATAGCGCCCCCAAGAGGGCAATGATACCCGCAGGCATCGCGACGCCGGAACGTAGAGCTTTCACTTACGATACCCGCAGGCATCGCCGCCGGAACACAGAGAATTCACTCTAAAAACCTTCACACAACATCCGCACAATCGGATCTCCCATTAGCCCTGAGTAGGATCTCCAAACCAGGGAGTTGCTGCCAACAACGCCAGGAACCCTCGCCGCCCGCTCCTTGCCATCCACATGGTCCAAGGAGAGAACCATCACCACTGTCACGTCGCTCGCCGCAGAGACGCCCGTGCAAACCACCTTCCAGAGACGCCGCCCCGGCATGAGCCAACAAGTCACGGGGTCCACGAGGCGGTTGAGTGAGGCCGACGACGGATCCATACCCATGAGGTCGACATCTGCAACATTTAGGACGAGATCTGCCATCCTCCACCGCCCGAGGTGGTCGCCGACCGGACGCAACAGCAGTGCCGGTCAGGCCCAGATCAGGCCCGACTAGCTCCACCGTCGTGCTGCAGCGACAAGGTCACCGATGTTATCCTCCAGAGCGACTCCCGGACGCGTGTACCGGCCAGGACAAGTAGAAACCAGATCAGGCCCGGTGGGCCCAGATATGGGCCGAGCAGCACCGGTCATGGCACGTCCCAATTCGACCCGTCTCCGCCGTCCGTATTGTCCCCACTGCCGCTGCCGTTGAGCCCCGCCGCCGGGCCCGCTGTCCTCCGCAGAGTCGCTGACGTGGCCTTGTTGGCCGACCACCGAGGTGAGGATGTTGCGCCACCCGAGCGCACGCCGCTGCCGATGCGTCGTGCCATCCCAGCCCGCACGAGCCTTGCAGGTCACCACGCCGCCGCCGGGATGGCCGTGCCGCCACGTCACTGCACAACGTGACCCCGTCGACGTCCACGACCCACGCCGAGACCCGCGCAAGAGAGTAGGAGGGCCCCACTGATGACAACAGTCTTCGAGGGAAGTAAAACCCAAATTTATTGATTCGACACAAGGGGAGCCAAAGAATATTTATAAGCCTTGACAGATGATTTGTCAGTTCAGCTGCACCTGGAAGTAGACTTGCTCGACACAGTTTATCAGTAGCAACAGTTTTATGACAGTAGCAGTAGTGAAATAATAGCAGCAGTAAAATAAAGACAGCAGTAATAATTGCAGTAGACAGCAGGATTAAAATACTGTAGGCATAGGGATGGATGAACGGGCGTTGCATGGATAAGATAATTCATGAAATAGTCATACATAGGGCAATTGCAGATAAATAATAATAAGGTATCCAAGTAATAATCAATCATAGGCATGTGTTCCGTATTTAGTCGTACGTGCTCGCAATGAGAAACTTGCACAACATCTTTTGTCCTACCAGCCCGTCGGGGCCTCAAGGGAAACTACTGGTAATTAAGGTGCTCCTTTTAATAAAGCACCGGAGCAAAGCATTAACACTCCGTGAACACATGTGATCCTCACGTCGCAACCATCCCCTCCGGTTATCCCAATTTCTGTCACTTTGGGGCCTCGGGTTCCGGACAGTGACGTGTGTATACAACTTATAGATATGATCCAAAACAATAATTATCATCATGATTCAATAACATGTTCAGATCTGAGATCATGGCACTCGGGCCCTAAGTGACAAGCATTAAGCATAATAAGTTGCAACAATGATAATAAGCACTACCGATGGATACTAGGCACCATGCCCTAACAAATCTCACAACTATTACATGAATGATCTCATCCAATCCCTACCATCCCCTCAGCCTACAGCGGGGAATTACTCACACATGGATGGGGGAGTCATGGATGGTCGATGGAGAGGTGGCGGTGATGATGATGGCGATGATCTCCTCCAATTCCCCGTCCCGGCAGGGTGCCAGAACGGAGTTTCTGATCCCCGAAATAGGGTTTTCGATGGCGGCGGAGCTCTGGAAGTTTTCTGGAAAAAGCGTCGATTCCCCCGAAGTTTTTAGGTCAGAGGCTTTAAGTAGTCCAAAGGGGAGCGTCGGGGGCCACACAGGGGGCCACACCACCCCTGGGCGCGGCAAGGGCCCACCCGCGCCCTGGGTGCGTGTGGTGCCCCTGTGCACCCTCCTCGCTTCGTCTTCTGGCTCCGTGGGTCTTCTGGAAAAATAGAATTTCTGGAATTTTTCTGGAATTTTCCTAAAACTTTGACTTTCTGCACAAAAACAAGACACCAAGGCAATTCTGCTGAAAACAGCGTTAGTCCGTGTTAGTTGCATTCAAATCACACAAATTAGAGGAAAAACAATAGCAAAAGTGTTCGGAAAAGTAGATACGTTTTGGACGTATCAACTCCCCCCAAGCTTAGCTTATTGCTTGTCCTCAAGCAATTCAGTTAACAACTGAGTGCGATAAAAGAAACTTTTACGAACACATTTGCTTCATATGATGTATACATACCTACTATATGATCAAACTTAGCAATTCATAATAGGAACCATGCAAATAATGACACCTAGTAGTTATGCAAATCATGAAAAGATACCAAAGTACTAAGAATGAATAACATAGCATACATCTATCCACAAGAATTGCAATGTTCGTAAAAAGATATGACAAAGTGGTATCTCGCTTGCCTTTGAAGGGCAAAACATAAATGCCAAGGCACCTCTGAGTTCAAGTGAAGACTAGATATAAAATATCAAAGATAAGAGTATCATAGTTATACCTCAATTAATCGTATCCTGGGACAAGCACATTACACTAAGAACGACAGTTATGCTCTCGAAGAAGTGCTCAAAGAAAGGATGGTGACTCAACATAAAAATAAAAGATTGGCCCTTCGCAGAGGGAAGCAGGGATTAACACGTGCTAGAGCTTTTTATTTTAAAAACAGAGGTAAAAATGTTTTGAGAGGTGTTTGTTAATTGTCAACGAATGGTAGCGGGTGAGAACAGTATTCTACCTGTCAAACGGACTTTTAAGAGCGGCTCCCATGAAGGACGTTATTTCTACCAGCAAGGCAGATCATCCCTCTTTCTCTTTGGTTTACACACATTCAGGTATTTCACTGTTTGTCATTGCTTACTGATGAATCAGGGCAAAAGTGTGAAGAGAATTAATTGGTTAAAGTTGTAATTAATTGGGACTGGGCACCCCGTTGCCAGCTCTTTTTGCAAGTTATTGGATAAGCGGATGTATATGCCACTAGTCCAGGTGTAAAAGTCCATTTGACAAATAGAATAAAGAATAACCACACTAATTCCTCATGAGCTAGTAAACATTGACACAAAAAGGGAAATATTTTGAAGTTTTAAAGGTAGCACATGCAAATTTACTTGGAATGGCTTGAAATACCATGCATAGGAATTTTTGGTGGACTCTTTGGGATAACTTGGTTTAAAGGATTTGGATGCACGAGCAGCATTCCCGCTCAGTACAAGTGAAGGCTAGCAATAGACTGGGAAGCGACAACCACGAGAGCGATAACGGTCATAATCATGCTTGCGACAAAATAAAATTAACGGAGGCATAAAGATGATACTAAAACTCTGAGGCAAAATAGATCATCAAGGCTTAATTGACTTTTATTTTCAGTCATAACATGTGTGAGCATGTGCCAAGTCGAATCAAGTGAATTATTCAGAGGAGGATACCAGCCTGCCATACCGTTTTACGAATAGAACAATGCATGTAAATATCTATATGACATGTTATTCGCTATTAGCAATTTGGTACTGGTCATAAGAAGACATGAACTACTAAGTAATCATTAAATAACATAACCACTACCATGATAGCTAAGCATGTTCACATGAGTAGGTATATTTACAAAAATGAAAAACAAATAGAGTTCATACCAGCCTTTTACCACATCCGAATTGTCGTAGATCGTCATTATTGCTTTCACTTGTGTGGCTTGAATGATGTGAAATGATAACCAAGCCAAGTGGAACCACGAAATTTTTGAACTCCTGAAACAACTATACAAAACGGCAGAAGAACAACAAATATTTTTGGGTTTTCGAATTAAAGCAAGCATAGAAAGAAACAAGCAAACAAAGCAAAATCTTTTTGGATTTTTGAATAACAAACCGAAATGAAAAATAAAGTAAACTAGCACTACAAATTCAAAAGCAAGAGAAATAAAGGAAATATTTTTGGTCTTTTGGTGTTTTGCGAAAATGAAATGGATACAAGAAACAAAAGAAAAGAAACAAACTAAAACATGGATATACAAAGTACCGACATGATATGAATATGATAAAATGAGTGAACTTGTCGGCATACCTCCCCCCAAGCTTAGGCTTTTGACCTAAGTGGGAGACCAGTCATCCCCATGGCCGCCAGCTAGGCGCGCCCTCAGTGTATGATGAGGAGGGTTCCTCGTCCGGGTGAAAGCTCGAGGATGCACCACCGTAGTACACGGTGTAATCCTCAGGGGGCGCCACGAACACTAGTGCAGAACGACAGATCGGAAACGGGCCAAAAACCCCTTCGGCAACGGAGAAAGGGTCCGTGTCCCCGACCCTGTCACTGATGTGAAGGCCTTCATCGGTAACGGAGGCAAAAAACCGTCACCGATGAGGGCATAAGTTGGCTACGGTTGCGGACCCATCTCCGTTTCCGATGTATCGGTGCATCAGTAACGGAGATTCTATTTTACTCGTTTGCATTGAGGTTCTTTCAGAAGCCTACAGGAGCAATTCGGTTGCCAAATTACATTCAAAATCTCACAGCAGAAGCACAAAGTTGCTACCAAATCCATTCATAACGTATATAAGAATTGTCATCATTACATAGCATCAAAAGATGAGTTACACATGCCTCGCTAATCCTATCATTCTCATGCCTCACTAAACTTAACTTTTATGACACTCCACTCTTCTCCAGCTCCACGTTCTTCCTCAGTTCCGAAGCGCCGAAAACGGAATTCGACCTAGCAAAAGACTCGAGTAGCGGTTTCATGCTTCTCCAAATCACATCAGCAGCCAAATTGCTACACACATACACAAAATAGATGGAGAAACTAAAGACAAGAAACCACACCGAGCTCGCAAGCCTCCTTAGCAAATTAATCTTGCCAAATTCTTCGAAGCGAGGCTTGCTCCATCTTGGACGGTGTCGCCGAAATATAATAACGTCACCGCTGTGACATTTCGGCCACACTGTCCAAGACACTCTTAATTAAAAAAGTGTTTTGAACAGTGCAGCGAAACGTCACAAAAGCGACGGTTCACGGATATGATCCCACTTTGTATTTAGCTCTTTTAAATCTTGTTTGGATCTGCATGGCGCTTCTGCATATAAAATACATGGATGTCTAGTTAGAAAAGAGCCAAATATGATGCTACATGACATAAATACAATTTAAGATGAAAACAGTTTACACCTTAAGCGCATATATCCGTGTGCTTGCTGTCCGATCGAAACGATTTGGATGCAGAACTTGAAGGTGATGTTACCTTCAATTGCCTCACCATTTTTATGCATTGTCGCCGAAATATACTATTACTTCATACACTAGCTACACAAAATCATAACGAGGATTAGCACATTGACAAAGGGTTGAAATTAATCTATTAGACTTCAAATACTAAAAACAAACACAACACAATACTAGACTTCAAATACTAGACAAGTTGAAGGTAATGTATTCATCATCGGCAGTACTAAAAACAAACACAACACAATACTAGACTTCAAATACTAGACAAGTTTTATATGCTATTTAAAAAAAAATGTAAGATCTAGTATTGAGGGGTGTATTCATCATCGGCAGTACTACAATACTAGACAGAACACAATACTACAATACTAGACAGTACTACAATACTAGATCGGTAGATGCTACTTTAAATAAAATGTAAGATCTAGTGTCGAGGGTGTATTCATCATCGGCACTAGACAGGACACAATACTAGACTTCAAATACTAGACAAGTTTTCTGTGCTACTTTAAACAAAATGTAAGATCTAGTCGGCTACATACCCGGGGAAGATGCACGGCAATAGACCAGTAGATCCGCGTCGGCGACATACTCGGGGAAGATGCGCGGCGGCTCGCCGACGAGCCGCTGGGGGGGATGCGCGGCGGCTCACGACGCGCCGCTGGGGGAAGATGCGCCGACGCGCCGCTGGGGGAAGATGCACGGCGGCGATGCTGGCCGGACGCGCTGCTCAGATCTGCGAGATAAGGGTTAGGTCTGGAGCCGCCGCCACACTATGACTGTGGAGTGAGAGTGAGAGTGAGAGCGAGAGCGTTAGGGTTGCCGCAGTGGCACATTTATAGCATATAATAACATCGCAAACGGAGGCGATAAACAACCGTTTCCTCTAATTTCTTCACTAACACACTGGGCCTACTTACAAAGGATCGATAGAGTAATTGAACTAACTATCTACTCTACATGTTCTGCTTACGCCCTGCCTCCGCGCCATTGTCATCCGCGGCGCGGCGTCGCTTCTTACCGATTGCCTTTTCCTCAGGCGCCTCCTCCTCCGGCGCCTCCTCCGATGCCTCCTCCTCCGGCGCCTCCTCCGACGCCTCCTCGTCGTCGTCGCCGTCGTCGGCGTCGTTTTCTTCCTGGCTAGAAAAATACGGCTCCGGCGGGTCCTCCGGCTCCTCTTCCTCCGGTGACTCGTCTTCTTCGGAGTCGTCTTCTCCTTCGCGTGAAGACGGCGGGTCCGAGTCGTCGGAGTCGTCTTCTACAGAGCGTGAAGATGGCGGGTCTGAGTCGTCGGGGTCCGAGTCCGGCGGCCCGTCTTGATCCCACCATGGAACTTCACCGCGGTCTTCCGCGCTCGTCGCTCGGGACTTCCTCGTTCTGCCACCAGGGTTCCGCCATGGCGGTTGTGCTAGTGTGGTAGATAATGTGGGAGAGAACGAAGGGGAGAATGCGGGACCTGCCTGGCTTTGCGCGGTTCCAGTCACATTTTATTAGCGTCGATCTGGCGGTTCCAATCCCTCGTGAATTAAGCCGCATTGAACAGGCGCGCTTCCAGATTGCAACTGCAATTTCCCAAGCACATCGCAAACGGATATACATAAACAACCGTAGCCATAGAGATACATATTGGAAACGGAGACAAATTTAGGGCCGTTGCCAATACTTTTGGTAACGGAGATATAAAATTCTCCGTAACCAATGTTGACGGACCAGCCTCTGCCAGGCCTCGTCCGCAACGCTAAAATCGTGATTCTCTGTCGCCTAACACCTGCCGTTTCCATAGAGGGGTATCCGATGTGTCATTCTGTACTAGTGGAAGGTCTCCTGTCGGTGCTCAGGGTAGTGCTGTAAATGGAAATCCGGTGCAACGAGATGGTTGTCCAAATCCTCCCTCGAATATGATAGAGGAGCCCTGAAAACACTGAACAAACTAGGCTGTGGAAGCCGGACCTCTAGCTCAGGTCCATTAGCAAAAACAACTCTATACATCAAATGTCTAGTAGATGAATTAGTAGTAACAAAATCATGAAGTTTCATGGCAGCAAGATCAAGTCTTTCCGAAATCAACAATTCATCAGAAGGATCGACAGAAAGACCAAGATCAGCTAAAACACGTGCAGCAATAATGCCTCCAAAGATGGGACCTTTGGCGGCAAGGCGGCGAGCAATCAAGGCACCAAGGTTGTAGGTTTTATCATTTTTAAGTGCATGAGCAAGAAAAGCTAAATGATAGCAAGAAATATTACTAGTGTTCTCTCTAGCAAGGACACTCGTGGCAAGATAGTATGTGAAGTACCTGATGGCTGGAAATTGAATGTTCCTGATCTTACCATGCTGCACTCTACGGTGATCATCATAGCTCAGCTCATGGTAAAGATCCAACAACTCGGGCGGCTGTGATTTGATCTTCCTTGCTGTCCCAGATGGAGCAACACCTATGACCCTGCAAAATCTTTTCAAGTCCATGTTGCATGCACGATCATAAATCTTAAACTCAATAGTGGGGTTAAAAGTAGAGTTATTGAACTTAAAGCTTTCAACAAAAATCTTAGTGAGGTTAGCATATTGTGGCCTCTCATCCTGCATAAATTCCATCAAGCCAACATTGTTAATCATCCTTATGAAGTCATCATAAATCCCTGCATCTCTCATAAAGCTAAAGCATTGAAAAATAGATGGATGAGGAACACCATCATCTTCCTCTTCACCAATTCTTGGTGCCAAAAGATCCTCATTGCACCCTGCCTAGGTGCACCTCTTGATCTTGAAGCCCTTGTTTCTCTTGAGGAGGATGGTGTTTGCCTCTCAAAGATTTCTCCATAAGTGTGTTTATCCATCTTCCTTTTCTGAAATTTTAAACAAACCTCATAAAAAATGATTTTAGAGTGATTAATTCAAGGGAAACACTAAGGAGACTTGCTAGAGGACTAAACATGCATCAAAACTAGTTAATCTAAACAAGAACAAGCACGCAAGCTCTAATAACATGTCACCTGCAGTACCAAAATGCCAAAGATATAAGCAACTAAACAAAATTATATTTGGATAATCGGAGGAGTCACATACCGGAGAGCAATTGATCCAAATTTCAGCAGCAAAGATGGGCTGAGCAAGTAGATCGAAAAATCTCGAGCAAGAGCAGCAAGAACACGAGTTTGAGCAATGGTGGTGTGTTTGGTCGGCAGAGAGAAATGAGTGGGAGAGAGATGAGAGAGTGGAGGGCCAGGTGGACCCCACACCAGGGCAGGGCGCGGCCTGCCCTCCACCGCGCCGTGGTGGCGCGTGGTGGCCTGTTGGGTCCCCCTGGTCATCCTCTGGTACTCCCACGTTTCATTTTAAAAACTAGGACTTGTAGAATTTTTTTCAGAATTTTTTTGAAAACTTTTATTTCTGACATTTTCTGGGTGCTTAAAACAATGAAAACTAGACAAAATGAATTTATGTAAAGACCAAGCATTACTTAACTTTGCAAATTACAGTAGCAAAACAGTAGGTAAAAACAAAGGTGAGAAAGAAAAATATGTTGTTTAGCAATTTATGCATGTAAAACATATTTGTTAACAAGGTTGATCAAGTCTTGCCACCAAATACATTTTATATGACATAAAAGAATTAAACCACATTGAACAATTATGTTACCTTAAATGGTATAGCTATAGATCCAACCATAAGATATTGAAGTTCTTCGAGTAGTTCTTTTGAGTTAGGATCACCCTGTGGCGAGCTTGTTATGTTGAGATCGTGTGACCTTGTTGTCATTAGTATGTGGTAGCCTTGATGGTTGTAAGGCGGCTGTTGTGATTGACTTTGTATTTGTGAACTCATGTGAGTCGTATCGAGACCCTATTATCGAGCTAGTTATCCCATTTGTGCCATGTGTTCTTGCTGCATTTGTATGATGTTCCTGTTTGCATGGTTGGCATGTTTTCATTCTATCCCAAATGTTTTATTTATTATTTGTTTGGAGTTTTAATTCTGCCGTTTTCTAAACTTCAGTATGGCGAGAGACCCACCACCACCACCCGAGCCCACTATGGCCCAGCTGATGCGACTCTTCATGGAGGATCGTGAGGCCGCTCGTGCCGAGAGGACAGCGAACCTCGCCACACTGCAGCACCTGGCCCAGATTGCCGTCAACCGTAATGGTGGCAATTGTGGCAATGGCAATGAGGAAGGCCGTTCCAAGCTGCGAGACTTCCAGAACACTAATCCCCCGGTGTTCTCTCAGAGGGTGGATCCACTTGACGCAGATGACTGGATCCGCTCGATCGAGAACAATCTAGAGGTCGCCCATGTTGGCGACAATGAGAAGGTGGTCTATGCTACTCACTACCTCTCAGGTGCCGCCCGAGCATGGTGGGAATCAGTTAAGGCACTGCTGCCTCAAGGTGAAGTTGTGACCTGGGAGGCTTTCAAGACCAAGTTTCAGAAGCGGTACGTGCCATCGGGTCAAGTCAGCATCATGCGAGAGAAGTTTCTGCGACTAAAGCAGGGTGGTATGTCAGTGGGTGAGTATCTGGAGGAATTCACCACCTTGGCAAGGTATGCACCTGCTGACGTGGACACGGAGGACAAAAGGAAGGAAAGGTTCCTGAACGGGCTGCATGATGAAATGCAGTGCATCCTGGTGGTGATGCCATTCAACGATCTGGAATCTTTGGCTGACACCGCCATCATGATGGAGCACAAGCGTAAAGCATCTTATGACAACCGCAAGCACCGCCAGATGATGCAGCAAGGCAGTAGCAGTGGCAGCAACAACAACAACAACAACAACAACAACAACAACCAGCGCCTGCGCCTCACCCCTTCACCTAGGCCTGCCTATCAGCCGCCACGACCAGCGTATCAGCCATCAAGACCCCCGTCGTATGCACCTCGCCCGAGTTACCTCACTCGCCCACCTGTTCCTCGCCCGGGAGGCGGCTACAACCCTGGTCTCAATTTCACTCGGCCGCCAGCACCAAGACCCACCGGAGGCTGCTTTGCCTGTGGACAGCCTGGGCATTTCTCAAGGGACTGCCCCACCAAGCAACCTGCTGATAGTCGCCCCAATGCGACCAAGATGAACCAGGGATCAGTCCGACCCCCTGGAGGCAAGGCCCCTTACCCGAGGAGGCCTGGAACCGTGACAAGGGGACACCTGAACCATATCAGCGCCGAAGAAGCCCAGGAGGCACCTGACCTAGTGATGGGTACGTTCCCTGTCAACTCCGTACCAGCTACCGTTTTGTTTGATTCGGGTGCATCCCATTCCTTTGTTACGTTGCCGTTTGTTAGAAAAAGTGACTTGAGACCCACGCTTATGGATAGACCCATGCTCGTGCAAATTCCTGGAGCCACCACTAAGACTAACCTTTCTTGCAAAGAGGTGCCCGTAGAAATCCAGGGAGCCCGATTCCATGCTGACCTTGTGTTTTTGGGAAAGCAAGGTATAGAAGTGGTTTTAGGAATGGATTGGATGGCAGTAAACCGTGGAGTCATAGAATGCAACACGAAGACTATCACTCTAACCAGCCCAGAAGGAGACGAGGTTGTGCACCCCTCTTCAATGCACTCCTTGTTAGGGCACTGTCATGAAAGTATAGCTAAGCCTGCCTTGGAGGAGGTGCCAATAGTTTGTGAGTATCCAGATGTGTTTCCCGAAGAGTTACCCGATATGACGCCTGATCGGGATATCGAGTTCATCATTGAGTTAGTTCCTGGAACTGGACCCATAGCTCAGAAGCCTTACCGTATGAACCCCCAAGAGTTAAAGGAATTGAAGAAGCAGTTGGATGACATGCTTAGGAAAGGACTGATTCGCCCCAGTGCCTCACCATGGGGATCTCCAGTGATCATCGTGGATAAAAGAGACGGTACCACTCGCTTATGTGTGGACTACCGGAAGCTGAACGACGTGACCATCAAAAACAAGTACCCCTTGCCAAAGATTGAGGATCTGTTTGATCAACTCAATGGAGCTCGAGTCTTTTCTAAGATCGATCTCCGCACCGGTTACCACCAGCTGAAAGTAAGAGAGACAGACATTCCGAAGACAGCTTTCACCACTCGTTACGGGTTGTTTGAGTCGATCGTAATGACCTTTGGTCTGACCAATGCCCCGGCCTACTTCATGAATCTCAAGAATAAGGTGTTCATGGATTATCTGGACAAATTCGTAGTGGTTTTCATTGATGACATCCTGATTTACTCCAAGTCCGAAGAAGAGCATGAAGGGCACCTGAGATTGGTTTTAGGCACCCTTCGTGAACACCAGCTCTATGCCAAGTTTAGCAAATGTCAATTTTGGCTGAAGGAAATGGCATTCCTTGGGCATGTTATCACGGCCAGAGGGATCGCCGTTGACCCCTCTCATATCAAGGCTATACTCGAGTTCCCGACCCCCACCAACCAGACCGAAGTGAGATCTATCCTCGGAATGGCTGGGTATTACCGCAAGTTTGTCGAGGGATTCTCAAGTATTGCCAAACCCCTCACCCAGTTACTGAAGAAGGAAAAGAAGTTTGAGTGGACTGACAAGTGTGAGGAGAGTTTCCAAGAACTGAAGAAGAGACTAAGGATTTTGTCGTGTATTGCGACACTTCCAAGCTTGGACTAGGTTGTGTCCTCATGCAAGAGGGCAAGGTAATCTCCTATTCCTCGCGACAGCTCCGCAAGCACGAGCGGAATTACCCCACCCATGACCTTGAACTTGCTGCCGTGGTTCACACACTCAAAGCCTGGCGCCACTTTCTGATGGGCAACCGTTGTGACATCTACACCGACCACAAGAGCCTGAAGTATATCTTCACCCAACGGGAGTTGAATATGAGGCAGCGTAGATGGATAGAGCTCATTAAAGATTATGACCTAGACATCCATTACCACCCTGGGAAAGCCAACGTCGTAGCCGATGCCCTTAGTCGACAGCCATGCTCTTTCAACACCATCATCAAGACCCGGCAACCAGCACTCTGGGAGGAACTGGACAAGATGGGGATTGAAGTGGTTAGTTATGGAGCTGTGGATCAACTCATGTTGCAGCCAACACTATGGGATCAAATCAAGAAAGCCCAGAAGGGTCACGAGAGTATCGAAGGCATCAAGCGTAGAATAGCGAAGGAAGAAGTCCCCGGTTTCACCATCGATTCCGAGGGTACTCTCTGGTATGAAGGCCGCATCTGCGTGCCGTCTGACCATGATTTGAAGCAGCTGATTATGAAAGAAGCCCACGAGACTTTATACTCCATCCACCCCGGTGAAACCAAGATGTACCAGGACCTCAAGGAGAAATTTTGGTGGCATGGCATGAAGCAAGAGATTGCATTCTTCGTTCAGAACTGTGATATCTGTCAGAGAGTCAAGGCCGAACATCAACGGCCCGCCGAATTACTCCAACCTCTCAAGATACCCGAATGGAAGTGGGATGAAGTTGGTATGGACTTTATCACGGGGTTACCCCGGTCCAACCGAGGACACGATGCCATTTGGGTCATTGTGGACCGACTCACCAAGGATGCACATTTCCTTCCAGTTACCACCAGACACCGGTCTGACCAGCTAGCCGACCTATACATGTCCCGTATCGTCAGCCTTCATGGAATACCCAAGACGATCGTGTCCGATAGAGGAACCCAATTCACATCTCGTTTCTGGACCAAACTTCACGAGGAGCTAGGGACAAAGCTCTCTTTCAGCACCGCCTCAGACGGGCGGACAGACTGAGAGAGTCAATCAAATCCTTGAGGATATGCTTAGGGCCTGTGTGTTAGCCTACGGATCCAAGTGGGAAGATTGCCTGCCATTCGCTAAATTCTCTTACAATAACAGTTACCAAGCTAGCCTAAAGATGGCACCCTTCGAAGCTTTGTACGGACGGAAATGCCGTACTCCCCTGAACTGGTCACAGACTGGAGACAGCCAAGTTTTTGGAGTCGATGCCCTGCGAGAAGCCGAAGAACAAGTTCAACTAATCCGTGACCGTCTTAAAGCCGCTCAGTCCAGACAGAAAAGTTACGCCGACTCCAAGAGGCGTGATTTATGTTTCAAGACCGGCGACATGGTGTACCTGCGTGTTACTCCACTCAAAGGGATGCAACGTTTTCACGTCCGGGAAAGCTTGCACCCCGTTACATCGGTCCTTTCAAGGTTCTCTGCCGAAGCGGGGAGGTATCTTACAAATTGGAATTGCCCTCTCACCTGTCCGAGTTTCATGACGTATTCCACGTATCCTTACTCCGGAAGTGTCTGCAAGTCCCTGGCGCTACACACGCATATCAGGAGGTGGATCACCACACTATTGACCTCAACCATGACCTCACCTACCGGGAACGACCACTCCGTGTGCTAGCTGAAGATGTCCGTGTGACCCGTAGGCGGAAGATCAAGTTTCTGAAAGTCCAGTGGACCAACCACACAGAAGAAGAAGCCACCTGGGAGCGTGAGGATTATCTGGAACGCGAATTTCCCGGTTTTCTCTCCTCTTCAACTCCGGAATCTCGAGGACGAGATTCTCCTAAGGGGGAAGGTCTGTAACACCCCAATTTTTCCTAGACTTGAATTGTGGTGTTAAGTTAAAATTTTCAGAAACAGCAAAAACTTTTGTTTCATTTCAGTCAACTCTTGCTTGGTGGTCTTTGTTGTTTTCTTATGTTGTTGGTCTTGCTTGAAAACTTTTAGTAGCACTTTTATAAAAATTCCTCTAATTTAAATTTTAGTGATTTTTTATCTTCATGGTTGTTAAAACATAGCTAATCTAGAGCCCTAGATTAAGCAACCCTTGTGTCATTTTTGACATGCAACTTGACCATATTGTTCTCTGAACTTCCTACTTCTAATATGTGCATTGCTTGCCCTCTTTTTAGTTTGTTTTAATACAAATCCATCTGTGTGTTAAGGGCTAATCAAAACAGTGACCAATTGGTCAATTTTCACAACTTGTGATGTTTTAAAAATTCCTTTCTCACTCTTTTTAGCCAGCAACTTTTGCATCACCCCTTGTGGGTCATCCCACTCCTGATCTTGTTTTGTTTGGGTGTTGACCACCTTTGGATTTGTTAGTGGTTTTAGACAAAACATGTTAGTGTTAGCTTAATCTCTAACCCTAGCTAAAACCCAGCCCACCCCTCACTTGTTTCGACTCCTCCCTCACTGCTGGACAGAGAGAGAAGTCCTAGTCAGCTGGAGCCCGCATGTCATTCACCCACCTCCCTCTCCACCACTCCTCTTCTCTCTTTTTCTTCCCTGCCCAATGGAGCTTCACTCCCCCTCTCCTCACTGGCCAGGCCTCGTCACCCCTGGCCACCTCATCCCTGCCCCACTCCCCACCGCCCAAGCCAGCCACTGTGAGCTCTCCTTGGCCCCCTGGTCTGAACGAGCCCGTGGAGGCGCCCCTGTCCAAAAACCCGACCCCGTGCTTCTCTGCTCCCCATTCCTCTCTCAGACCGCGCACAAACACCCCCTCTCTCTACCCTAGACGCCCAGCCCGCTCCCGTGCCCTGTGTTGCTCGAGATCATCCGAAAAGCCAGAAGGTCACCGCCGGCAAAACACGGCCGTAGCCGTCGACTCCCTGCCTCTTTCTTCGCCATTTTTGGCCTGCTGAACTCCCCTCTGCACGAGCTCACTCCACCCCTCTTCTTTTGCCCAGAGAATTGCCGTGGACGCCGTGCTCGAGCTCGACCTGAGAAGAACACCGCCGCCGTCGCCATGGACTCCGGCCACCCCAGCTGACGCCGTCCAAGTACGAGCCTCTCCCTCGACCCCCTCCTTCATCCCAGCCCTCCCCAGTCGCATGCACGGCCCCTAGGTGAGCCCCTCGCCGTCGCCGTTCTTCCCTGTCCACGGTCGCCGTCGGGCGCGTCGCGCCGAAGAAGACGAACGTGAGCCGTTGATCGCGAGATCAACGGCCCAGTTCAAACCACCCACGCGGGCTTTTCCCGCGCGCTGGACTGCGCAGCGCGGCGCAGATGGGCCGGCCCATCTCGCACGCGCGGCGGATCTGCGCTGGGCTCGGCCAGATCTGGCCCGAGCACGGCCCTTTTCTTTTTTTTTTAACCACTGCTTTTAATCTTTTGCAGTTTCTGTTTATTGGTGATCTTTAGATTAAATCTTTTGTGGTAGATCTATACATGCATGTTGGTTAGGAGTATTTTTAGTGGGTGCTGTGATGTTTTCTTAAACATGCAGAAGTGGGTTTGCTCAAAAATATTTAGTATGTTTTGCATGGCGTTAAATCATGTGGAATGTGTCTTTTCTACTGTTTTATTTTTAGCAGGAGCTAGGAGTGTCCAAATTGAGTGAATCCAATTTGTACAGAAAGGTAAAATCCATACCTTTCTATAGAACCCAGTCTTGCATGCAGGAGTTTCCTGAAACAGGAATGGTAGCCATGTTTGTTTTGAGACCGGAAGCATTTATAGGATTTTTAGCTCCTGTTTAGTGATGCTTTTTGATGCAAATCCAATTCCTATATTTTGGTATGACTCTTAGCAGTACTGTGTTAAAAGGGTTAATTTTTAGAAGCATTATTTTAGGACTGGTGGATTTTACCCCAAAAACAGCCACTTTACTACTATTAAAACGTCATATTTTAATTGTTTGTTTTTAATTGTTTGTGTTAGGATTGTTCTAGATGTTTTTATCCAGAGGATGTTTGTGTAATGAAATGCTTGCTGTTTTTTTAGGTACTTTAGATTGTTGTCAACCCACCTCTTAGAATTAACGGTAGTTGCGTTTAAATTTCCGGTACCATAGAACCGCAAGAGGAGGAGCAGCACGTGGGAGTGGAACCTGCCTACGAAGAAGAGCGAGATTAGGGACACGTTGCTGAGCAAGGCAAGCCACCTCACCACTCTAATGAAATCCTATTATTTTTACAAGCATGTTTTGTTTTCAAAATAAAATAATGCATGTTTTATTTCTTCCGTGGCATTTTGCCACCCAAAAACTATTTTTCAAAATATTGTTTTGCCTAAGATATATACTAGTATATAATAGGTTTTATAAAATTAGGTCTTCACTTGAGAAGCCTTCTACTGAAGGCGCTATCAAGAAAATTATATTTTCTAGTAGTATATCCTTATATTCTTATCTCAAAAACTATAGGATGGGAGCCCGGCTTTGATAAAATGTTTTCGGAGGAAAAACTCGAGTTGCTGGGAGCAATCGGCGAGAAAGTGTTTTATAAAACCCGAGTTGCTGGGAGCAATCGGAGATGTTTATGAAAACCCGAGTTGCTGGGAGCAATCGGAGATGTTTATGAAAACCCGAGTTTGCTGGGAGCAATCGGAAGTAATTACGAAAACCCGAGCTGCTGGGAGTCGTCGGAGGTGGAGATGATTTTCGAAAAACAAAATACAGCCCTAGCGGCCGCCCGAACAATTAACCCGTGCAACCACATTACCTGAGATGGGTAGGGCTTAGCCGGAAACTTGTTTATCTTAGTACGGAGCGCCTCAAAATGCTTAGGAGAGCGGGGCTCTCTGAACCAAGTTATCTAAATGCAGGATCCAGTTCGAGTCTGGATCGCTGCTGCTTGCAAACAGTAGGCCTCCTGTCATGGCGCAGTGTTGCTTGGATGTACCGGATCGATACGATGGCCATCTCCACTGGGTGCCGGGAGATTCAGACCCACTGAAGAGGAGGCTCTGTACTAGGGTCGACATAGTGAAAAGCTTTGATCATGTTATCTGAAACACCGCATACGGTCGTATGAGGACCGTGGCTGATCACGGCGGAATGACTGTTTGGTGTGGTGAAAGTGCACCACCTCTGCAGAGTGTAAAACTATTCGAATAGCCGTGTCCGCGGTCATGGACGGTTGGAAAGGTCCCCGATCTAGGCGTATGGGAAATTTTATGTTTTAAAATGAAACAGCTTTTCGGCAAAGGAGAAAGGAGACATCAAGGAGGTACCTGGGAGGTACGGATTTGGGTGAAGATGGCTGGTCTCGGGGAGTCAACCAGTCGGAACCCGGAAAGGAAAAAAGGGCATCCCTATCCTGGTGTTTGAAAAAGTTTTACAAAAGGATTTTCAAACGCGGAGATGGTTTCTGCCATTTCTAAAAGAAGGAGAAATATATCTCTAAATGCCTTTTTTCAATAAAGATATAGAGATGTTGTATTCTCTATGTATAGAAAGCATCGTTTTTCGAAAACTAAGCCCTATAGTATTATATAGAAACTCTCCTAGATTTTGTAAAACCGCTTTCATTGCATTACCATGAAACTTTAAGCCTTGAGGTGGTCTTGCGAGTACGTAATTGTACTCATGGCTGTGTCCCTGGATATTCACATGTCCAGACTTCTACGAGGAGACCTATACCGAGGAGGAGGAGTATGTCGACGACTACGCCGCTTAGCTGTCACCGGTCAACCGCACTTGTGGGATTGCGTCCGTTGGAGACGAGGGCCGACGCTAGCCACGAGCTTCCGCTGTATCGTAGTTAATTCCGTCCTGCGCGACGATGATTTGCAGACTTGGTCATGTGACCACTTTGTGTTGTAAGACTTTTATTCGTACGACTTGAATGATGTAACTCTTGATACCCTGTTGGTTATGTGATTGCGATGCACTGATCATTGGGATCGTGATCTATTTTACATAACGTGGACATCTCGGACTTCGGTACGAGGGGTCCCTACACACTACCGATGGATACTAGGCACCATGCCCTAACAAATCTCACAACTATTACATAAATGATCTCATCCAATCCCTACCATCCCCTCAGCCTACAGCGGGGAATTACTCACACATGGATGGGGGAGCCATGGATGGTCGATGGAGAGGTGGCAGTGATGATGATGGCGATGATCTCCTCCAATTCCCCATCCCGGCAGGGTGCCAGAACGGAGTTTCTGATCCCCGAAATAGGGTTTTCGATGGCGGCGGAGCTCTGGAAGTTTTCTGGAAAAAGCGTCGATTCCCCCGAAGTTTTTAGGTCAGAGGCTTTAAGTAGTCCAAAGGGGAGCGTCGGGGGCCACACAGGGTGGCCACACCACCCCTGGGCGCGGCAAGGGCCCACCCGCGCCCTGGGTGTGTGTGGTGCCCCTGTGCACCCGCCTCGCTTCGTCTTCTGGATCCGTGGGTCTTCTGGAAAAATAGAATTTTTGGAATTTTTCTGGAATTTTCCTAAAACTTTGACTTTCTACACAAAAACAAGACACCAAGACAATTCTGCTGAAAACAGCGTTAGTCCGTGTTAGTTGCATTCAAATCACACAAATTAGAGGTAAACAATAGCAAAAGTGTTCGAAAAAGTAGATACGTTTTGGACGTATCACCCACCGCAGCAGCGCGCGGCTCGCGGCCGACGACGCAGTCCGGCGGCGGTGAGGAGAGGAAGGAGACAGGGGAGTACTCTAGGCAGCGACGACTGTTAGGGTTCCCCCGTCGCCCACGGGAGCGACGCAGGGGAACGAGCGAAAACGATTTTCTCGTTTCTACGTCCATCATTAGCACCTGCCGTTGCGAGCTAGGGTGCTTAGGAAATAAATCTATTATAATGAGGCAAGGCGTCTGTCGGACTACTACGTCGCTCGGGCCATCTCTCTTGTACCTATTAGAGTGGACAAATGGAGGCCGACCTCTATGGAGCCCTTTATTTTGAAAAATTCAAAAATTATATTTTTAAGTTTCAAAAAAATCTGAAAATCCATTGATATAGACAATGTTATATTCTACCAACATAAAAAAATCAAATAGAAATATCTTATATTTTGGGTTGCACAAAAATATAAAGTCTGACATTTGTGTAGAATTATGAGATTGGCGGAATATGATGGTTGTATTATTGAGCCTTATAGGTGAGTATATATAGGAGTACAAGGGACCGACTTGGAGTACAAGACAAGAAACAAATCCTATCTCTACCATATGTTTCCGTATTACAAATATACTCTAACATTCCCCCGCGGTCGTAGCGGTAGTGTCGTGAACAACTGGAACGTCATGGACGGTCAGACTGGAGAGAAACCGAAGTAGAATCCAGTGGGCTGACATCCCCCCCCCCCCCCCCCACAGTGGGAGCGGGAACGTCGTGGACGGTGTCGCGGCGCCGATACTTGGACTGTAGAGGAAGCTGATGAGGAGCTCAAGCGAGGTGATAGCCCTTTCTGCCGATGTCGAGGGAGCCGAGAGCATTGGGCGGTGCAGCCTTGGTCGTGGTAGCCATGCGAGGGGGTCGCCGTGGTCGATGTCGTGGTCGGGTTGCCGGTGTCGAGGTAGACGCACATGAAGCCGCGAGCGCATAGTGCGCTGATAATCCCCAAGAGCAAGGAATCACTGTAGCACAATTCGATAAGTATTTGAGTGTCGAACCCACGAGGAGCTGATCGAAGGTAAACTATCTATTCTTTAAAGCCCTATAACCCTCTTATATGGCCGTTTGTACAAAGCAATAAGTTTAAATATGAAAGGAACTAACTAATGAAAGCAAGTGATGTGGAATGGGTTTATCTAGTAACAAGTTTCTCAATCAAGTTTCAAACGCAAGTTTCTTAGAGCAAGTTTCTCTCAGCAGTTTTCTCAAGCAAGTTTCTCAAAGTAGCAAGTAACAAATATCTCAAGTAGCAAATATCTCAAGGGAGCAAATGTTCTTGCAATTGTTATTTCATTCATGTGGTTGTCACAATTAGTGAAGCACATGTTTCAGTCTTAATTGTTTCTTCTAGGAAGGAGCCATAAATAGGTGTAGCCAAGTAAATGAACTAAAACCCATTATGATGGATCTCATGGCCAAGTAAATGAGCACACAAGAATTATTAAGACATAAAAGTCCCACCATAGTCTTAAGTTCTAAGGTCCCCGATATATATCCCCCAATAAAGTAACTTCATGACTCGGTCTCAGGTTTACATGTCCTCCCAAGTCTCTCTCACTCCATTACATTACCGGTGATCACCTTACATGCATTCCCCAACATATGTGTGCACTCATATATTGTACATAAAGACAATCATAAAAAATAACAAAACTTGTATGCAACCAATCAACGAACTATTTCACTATTGCCATGAACAAATCACTTCTCAAACATAGATGGGGAGACACAATAGGTCAAGGGAATAGTATATTCACTAGTACAGAACGACACATCGGAAACGGGCCAAAAACCCCTTCGGCAACGGAGAAAGGGTCCGTGTCCCCGCCTCTGCCACTGATGTGAAGCCTCACAATGGCAACGGAGGAGATAAACCGTTTCTGATGTATTTAACATTAGACACGGAGTTTTGCTAATAACCGTTTCTAATAAGGGTTACAGGAAAACAAAAAAAACATGGTGACGGGCTGTGCCGTCGATGGAGCCCCGCTCCATGCGACTAGACGGCCGCCCGGTCGTCACCGTATTCCTGTACGCCCTGCTTTTCAAAAGTTCATCAGTGCGCGTGGCTGGAGCTCTGCTCCTATGTCTTCACGGCCGCCAGATGAACATCTACTGTCTTTCCTGCTGCGCAAAATGTACTGCTCCTGGTGACGGCACCGTGTATGGAGCCCCGCTCCTAGGTCTTCACGGCAGCAGCATCGTCACCAAGCATCCACCAAGCCCTTGAAACAACGAATATTCTTTGTTAAAAACAGCAAACAAAGCTAATAAACAGAGCCAATAAGCAGTAAACAAAGCAAACCGAGCTAAATACATAGCTGAAGAGCTAACTAACAGAGCAAACCAAGCTAAATAAGTAGCTAACATAGCAAATACATAGCTGAACAGAGCTAACTAACAGAGCAACCCGAGCTAAATAAGTAGCTAACATAGCAAATACATAGCTGAACAGAGCTAACTAACAGAGCAAACTGAGCTAAATAAGTAACTAACATAGCAAATACATAGCTAAACAAAGCAAACCGAGCTAAATACATAGCTGAAGAGCTAACTAACAGAGCAAACCAAGCTAAATAAGTAGCTAACATAGCAAATACATAGCTGAACAGAGCTAACTAACAGAGCAACCCGAGCTAAATAAGTAGCTAACATAGCAAATACATAGCTGAACAGAGCTAACTAACAGAGCAAACTGAGCTAAATAAGTAACTAACATAGCAAATACATAGCTAAACAAAGCAAACCGAGCTAAATAAGTAGCTAACATAGCAAATACATAGCTGAACAGAGCTAACTAACAGAGCAACCCGAGCTAAATAAGTAGCTAACATAGCAAATACATAGCTGAACAGAGCAAACCGAGCTAAATAAGTAGCTAACATAGCAAATACATAGCTAAACAAAGCAAACCGTGCTAAATACATAGCTGAAGAGCTAACCAACAGAGCAAACCAAGCTAAATAAGTAGCTAACATAGCAAATACATAGCTGAACAGAGCTAACTAACAGAGCAACCCGAGCTAAATAAGTAGCTAACATAGCAAATACATAGCTGAACAGAGCTAACTAACAGAGCAAACTGAGCTAAATAAGTAACTAACATAGCAAATACATAGCTAAACAAAGCAAACCGAGCTAAATAAGTAGCTAACATAGCAAATACATAGCTGAACAGAGCTAACTAACAGAGCAACCCGAGCTAAATAAGTAGCTAACATAGCAAATACATAGCTGAACCGAGCAAACCGAGCTAAATAAGTAGCTAACATAGCAAATACATAGCTGAACAGAGCTAACTAAGAGAGAAAACTGAGCTAAATAAGTAGCAAACATAGCAAATACATAGCTAAACAAAGCAAACCGAGCTAAATAAGTAGCTAACATAGCAAATACATAGCTGAACAGAGCTAAGTAACAGAGCAAACGGAGCTAAATAAGTAGCTAACATAGCAAATACATAGCTAAACAAAGCAAACCGAGCTAAATAAGTAGCTAACATAGCAAATACATAGCTGAACAGACCTAACTAACAGAGCAAACCGAGCTAAATAAGTAGCTAACATAGCAAATACATAGCTAAACAAAGCAAACCGAGCTAAATAAGTAGCTAACGTAGCAAATACATAGCTGAACAGAGCTAACTAACAGAGCAAACCGAGCTAAATAAGTAGCTAACAGAGCGGTCATTTACCTTAGGCGAGGCGGGGTCGCTTTCCGTCGCGGATTGCGTCCCAGGCGTCGGCGCCGGAGCCACAACAAGAGGAGACGTCAGAGGAGACCTCATCCTGCTCGAACACCGGAGCGTCCTCCTCCTCCTCCTCCTCATCCTCCTCCTCCGCCGCCGCCACCGCTGCCGCCGCCGCATCTGGCCCAGGGCCCTGGCCAGGGAGAAGAGAGCGGTCTATGGCCGCCCGGAGCCGCGTCTGGAACAACGCCTCCTCGGCGGCTTCTATCGCGTGCTCGGCGGCGGAGATGCGGATAGCTCTCTGCATCGCAGACACCCGAATGACACCCTCGGCGCTCTCGCGCTCAAAGGAGGCGCGAGAGAGGAGGAGACCGACCTCCAGATCCTCGTCCTCATCGTCCGAGGAGGACGATGAGGACGAGATCCGGGCGTCGGTGGCCGCCGCCGCCGTGGATCTGGATGGGATTTGACGGCTCAGAATGAACTCGCGACCGCAGTCGTCGGGGATCTCGCCCCAGTTGTAGGGGAGATCCGGGCTGCGTCTCGGAGGGTGGGAGGAGAAGATGCTCCATCCTGACTTCCGTCGGCGCCGGAGGGGTTCGCCATCGATGGGTGAAGTAGGAGGAGAGCGTGTGCGGCTAGTGTTAGGAACTGGAGAGAGTGAGACTGAGAGTGAGAGTGAGATACAGTACTGGAGTGGGAGATATTAATACCGGCACCGCTTAATGTGCCTTCACATGGGAAACGGAGATAGACCGATCTCCGTTTCTGATGTGGAAATATCAGCAACGGAGATATTCTTTCCTCCGTTGCCTATATATGAGCAACGGAGATCTTTTCAGCCTCCGTTACCATTGTGTCATGCCCATCGACCGACTAGCGCGCGCGCGCACTCGCGGAAGCGCGCGGAGCTCATTTTTCCGTCGCCTAACTCTTGCCGTTGCCATAGAGGGGTATCCGATGTGTCGTTCTGTACTAGTGATTGCATCATATATCATGTTTGCCAAGAGTTTACAGTGGAGAGATGGAGATGATCTTGCTGTAGATGTTGATGATGAACACGCCGGAGGGGGTGGAGCCCTCCGGAGGTGATTCCGGTGGTGTTTCCCCCCTCCGATCTTCTCCGGCGGCAGCCTTCTGACTCTCTGTTTCGTGGTTTTGTGTTTCTCCGCCGCCTCCTTGCGAAACTCACCGGGGGACTATTTTTATAGCCGATTTTAGGTCAAGACGAATCCACGGAGACGAAAACGGACGGCATCGGAGCCACGAGGGGGAAAAGAGGGGTCCTCACGCGGCCAAGGAATCTGACCGCGTGGGGCCCTGTAGTTTCGAGCTGGTTGGGCTTCTGGTCTTCATTTTCAGCCCATTGCGTTCGTCTTGAAAATTCTGAACCGTGCTCTTTGGCCTTGTCCTTTTTGGAGTCCCGAAGCTCCCGGAAAGTCCGAAACACTAAAAAAGACGTTTTCTGGAAAACAGAGTTAGAACCAAAAGAGGGGGGATTGTTTAGAAAATCCCCGAAATCATTATAAAAAATGAATATAACATCATATAAGTTGCAAATATGTAGGAATATCTAGTAATAACATGCAAAGTTCATGTATGCATTTTACATGCATCAACATCCCCAAGCTTAACCTATACTCGTCCTCGAGTATGAAGGTGATAAAACTAACATGGACTTTGCATTTTAATACTATCAATGGATATCAAAGATGATTACTATTACTACATAAAGTCAAATGATTCATTCTCAAAGGAGTAGCAATATACAAGATAGATTATGAAGTGATATCAAATATTCAATGAAAAGATGTTCAATGATAATTCACAAAGTGTAAAATAGAAGAAAATACTATGGACCAAATGTATGCATAATGAAAAGTAAAAACATCCTATAATGGTCATAGAGTACTCTTGTAAATCTGAATATAAAAGGTGGACACTTTGGAAAGATAAATAAATAAGTAGAGGTAAAACATGAATAAGTTTCATCTAGCTTCCAAATGCTTCTACTTAAGTTAATGTTTGCAATGTGGTATCCATTGGTGTGGAGCTCTCATTACCCCTATCATAGCATCTTGAATGGTTAAAGTTTAAAGTGAAAGCAAATATGAGTAATGTGCTTGACAAAGTATGGGTTGAATGCCTCATGCCCCTTGAATACAAGTACCTCTCCAACTGGCTACTCAACTCGGGTCATAAAGCAAGTTCAAGTTAAAGTCATTGCAAGTTATAATAGCATCATTAAGAGTTGCTACCGGGGTACCTCTTGTCCCAGGACATGGAACAAGCCCATGTCAAAATGAAAAGACAAACAAACAAAATGGACAATCTCAGCACTCTTTTATTTACTATTGTTATAGCTTTTTATTGCGAAGTGCCTCACTGAAGGTCCACCGTGATATGTAATTAAATTTACACCATGAATGATGCATGGCTTGGGTTAGCCGCCCGGTGAGTCTCTCTAGCCATTTATACTTACTCCTCAAACTTACCAAGTTTCCACTTTTATTTCACACAATGTTAGGCATCCATAAACAAAATTACATGATATCAACTAAATATAATTAAGAGCACTGTTGAAAGCTTGCCATGTGACAGCACATATGAGCTAACTCCCAACCAAGACTCTTGTCAAGCACACAACTTCATAATTTTAATCACAATGGTTCATGTTTATTAAGTGCAATGAAAGTAAAGTGTGCATCAAGTTCGTGAGAGCTTTTTAACCAACTTTTCCCATAACAATCAATAACATAAGCATTTTAATTTGGAAGCAAAGATAATACAATATAACATGATAAACATACTTGGAATAGCATAAACCTAACAGGTAGATATGGTGGACTCACTGGAAAAACTTTGGTTGAAGGTGTTGGAAAACAAGTTTTTACTTGTTGGAATTTTTTGGGCTAGCAAAAGGGAGAAAGTTGACCGTCTAAATGCATGCATAAGTGTCCATAGAACTAACCAATCCATGTTAAAAAAAGTAAAGTGACATTCAGCATCAAAACATGAATAAAAGATAGCTCTTGATAAAACACTTGCAAATTAATACTCATTAAAAAGCACATGAATCATGCAACTATATGTATCTTTTTGAATCAACTCAAACATCTCTTTCCAATCTTTTTAATAGCATCCAACTTAATTCAACCCAAATTTCCAGTAGATTTCTCCTATATAAATGATAGTGGTGGTATCAAGACAAACAAAAATCAAAATAAAAAGCAAATAAAAGACGCTCCAAGTTTATGTGATAGGGTGCATTGATCGAAAAACAGAAGTTAGACGTGTGCAAACCGAGAATGTGTTGGTCCAGTGGGGTTGTCTTCACATCCCCAAGGTTATGGTCTTCACCATCCTTGGATAGCTCTTGGTGCATCTCCTCTAATCCCTGTAAAAAAACTTCAAAACACCGTTTCTTCCATTTCTTTTCTGTGGGGTGTGATGCAGGTAAAATGCATACATGAACTTTACATTTTATTACATGTTATTCCATGTTATTTGCATCATATAAGGGTTATATTCATGATTTATATTAAGTTTTGGGGATAATTAACAACTCCTCCATTTTTCTGGAATTAACCCTACGCAGTCAGACAACCCATTTTTCTATATTTTGATGTTTCAGGGACCCAAACGACGTCCAAATGACCTGAAACTTTACGGGGATCATTTTTTTGGAAGGAACGAAACGTAGGCGCAAAGGAATCGAAGAAATGGAGACCAGAAGGCCAAAAGGGGTGGGCCCACGCGGCCAGATTCCCTGACCGTGTGGGGTCCCCCATCCTGCCCTCGGGCCTCCGTTGCCATCGATCTTTCTTCCCGAAGCTTCGTCTTGACCTTAAAACGACTATATATAGACCCCCCAGGGCTTTGGCGAAAGGGAGTGCCGCCGAAACACAGAAACCACGAAACAGAGATCTGGAGCTGAAGATTGGAGGGGGAAAACTCCGGTGAGGCGCTGCCGGTGTGGTCTCCTTCCCCTCCAACAACATCTCCACCGACACCATGATGAAGAGGGAGTAGTCCACCCCTAGACTATGGGTTTGTGGAAGTAACTTATGTATCTCTCCTCTCTATGAGCTTCACTAATTAGTACCGTATGAGCTGCTGAACAGGATTACGGTCATCTATGTAATTCCTTTGTGGTGGATCTTTATTATGAGTTAATACATGTTTTGAGATTGCAATGGTTTTGTTTCAGTTATGAAAGTAGATGCATATTATGTACCCCGTTCTTATTTACTTGTCATGATCATGCATGTTTATGAGAGCATGTGAGGGGGAACATGTGCATTAGTTGGAGTAACGGGGGGTGGCTAGTGCAGTGAACGTGTGCATTAGTTGGAGTAACGGGGGGTGGCTAGTGCAGTGAACGTGACAGATAGTTCTGCGATCCACTTGGGTTTTCTACCTTACTTTGTTGCCTCACTAGGGATAAACAAAAATACCATGCTACCAGAGAGTGGATGTGACCTTGGCCACTATCTCCATGACTAGATCTAGCATGTTCTTATTTTAACTTCATGTCATTGAACTTATTGCTATGCTCTGATTTATCTTAATTACTAAGATGTCATGATTTAGTTCGCATCTTGGTGGAGCATAAGAGAGAGAACAACTTATACTTGAGATCTCTATGTTAGGACGTGATGCCCATATTATTAATAACTTGTCAAACCTTGTCTTGCCATCTTACATATTAATTTTAGTGTTCCATTGTCTACCACGTTATCAAGAGAGAGTGCATTTGTGAAACCATGAACCCCGGTCCATTTTTAATCATAAGAAACACCTTTCCAACACTTTTATCACCACTTTTGTTGCTGCCATTATTAAATCCGAAAATACAAAAAACTTTTACATCTTGCATTCCTTATAAAAAACCCAAAAATATCATTTATCATTACTACCATCATCCTTGCATATTTATTTTACCATTATTGCATATTTACTATTGTTTGCATATTTATTTTATTATCATTCTCACACCTTGTGCTTGACAACCACTTGGTGAGGTTGAGGGCACAAAACAATTTATTTTGTTGCAGGTTCTCAAGAGAAGGATAAGGAGATAACACCTGAAATACTGGTTCCCCGAGAGTTCGATATTAAACCCTCGAGTCACCCCTCGTGGGGAAAATTGTCTTCCACTACTACATACACTCTGCACTTGGAGTCTCAACCTAACCCATTTACTTTTCACACAGGTAATCATTGGGTATCAAGACATTTTCTGGCGCCGTTGCCGGGGAACCATAGCTGAAAGGTTTATCCAAGGATCACTCACATCAAGTCAACTTCATCACCAACTTGTGTAACAACCTAAGCTTGGGGAGGTTGCACCTACGTGAGCATCATCTTATCCATCTTTACCTACAATCATTTTATTTTGTTTTGTTCTTGTCTTGCATATCATCTTTATATTTCGGTTTGCATATTTATATTCAGTTTTGCATTTTTGTGTTGCATTTGTTATTTCGAGTTGCATTAGTGTCATTTTACTTTCAGTTTTGCATAAAAAATTAAAAACACATAAAAACTTTATCAAAATGAATTCTAGTGTTGAAATGAACAATTTTAGTCAATATTATGGAGAGTCATTAATGGAAGCTTGGTATAGAATTAAGGGCATTAGTAAAAATGGTAAACATACCCCTGCTGCCTTGATAAGAAACTTTTATAATGGTTTAAATGGCTGGTCAAAATGTTTTCTAGATTCCTTGACTAATGGAAATTTTGCTTCAGGAAATCCCTCACATGCTAATAATTTAATGGAAAATTTATTTGGGAATTCTATAGAAACAAAAGAGGAAACCGGGATTAGACAATTACAAGTTTCTATGGATAGGTCAATATTAAACCTACAAACCTATGTGGAAGAGTATCCTACTAAAAATGAGATGCATTCATTTATCCTCACACAGAATCTAGGATGAAGAAGACAAAGAACACTCTTTTAGACATTTCTTCGAAATTGCAAACTGTATTGACCCATGCCAAGTCTGAAAAAAGGATAACTAAGAATTTGAATGAAAAGATATCTTCTATGTTAGAGCCTCTAGACAGGGACATTAAGAATTACATTGAAAATGATGATGAATCTCTTCTGTTATTTGAGTATGAGGAAGTTAAAATGCTTAGTGAAGTTAAGGAACCATTTGTTGATTTAGAGAAGTGTAGCTTGCATGAATTAATTTCTATCTTACAAAAATTTGCAAGTGATCCTTCTGTTAATATTAACCAGGCTGGTTTTGGTTCCTATATTGCTAATCATGTCTTAAAAGAAAAGATTGCTAGGTACAATCAAGAAGCTATGATACCACCTAAGCTTGGGGATATCTGGATCCCAAAGTACTAGTAACCATTGGAAAAGAGACACACCATGCCATTTTAGATCTAGGATCTAGTGTCTCTATATTATCTAAAGAACTATATGAAGTCCTTGAACTTAAAAATATTGAGAAATGCTCTATTGAACTTGCACTTGCTGATGATTCCATTAGACATGCTCTAGGAAAAGTAAGTGATGTTATGGTAGAGTTACACATGACTTTTGTGCCTGTTGATTTTCTAATCATGGACATGGGGAATAAAACCTCTAGTCCTATTATTTTGGGAAGACCTTTTCTTCGTACTACAGGTGCCATTATTGATTCAAAGGAAGGGAATGTGAAGTTTCAGTTTCCACACAAGAAGAGCATGGAACACTTCCCAAGGAAGAGGGACACACCAAGGTTCAAGCTCCCTCATGAGCTACGTCCCCTTTGATTATCAAGTAAGTAAGCCTAGCTATATGGCTATAAAGAAAGCGCTTTACGGGAGGCAACCCGGTTGTTTTTGTTTGAGATTTTCTTTGAGTCCTCTTGCTGTAACAAGAGAGTAGTTTGTTAGTTTTGTTTCTGGGATTTTTAATAAAGAACCAAGTTTTACCTATTTTGGGTTTGAAAAGTTGCTATTCATTTTCGGAGAGTTTTCTGCCTGCACGAAGTCTGTGCACGGTTTGATTTTTCATTTTTTATCTGTAACTCCGATTGAGCTGTAATTTGAACTGTAGCTTCAACTTTTCATCCTCTGTATACGTGATTTTTCAGATTTTTCTGACGAGTTTAAGTAGGGTAGAAAAATGCGTTTTGCTGCTGCTGTTTTTTGGACAGATTCTGTCTTGATATTGTTTGATGCATTCTTTGAGCTTTTTGCTTGAATCTTTTTGATTCAATTGAGTTTATGAGTAGGCATACAACATTATATACTCTCTGGACATTCATATGAATTTTTGCCTAAGGATTTTATGCAGCAAGGAACCTATTTGTTTATCACTACTAATATCACCCCACAGAAAAGAAATGGGAGAAACGGTGTTTTGAAGTTTTTTCACAGGGATTAGAGGAGCTGCACCAAGAGCTATCCAAGGATGGTGAAGACCATAAGCTTGGGGATGTCAAGACAACCCCACTAGACCAACACACTCTCGGTTTGCACACGTCTAACTTCTGTTTTTCGATCAAAGCACTTTATCGTATAAACTTGGAGCGTCTGTTTTTTTGCTTTTGTTATTTCGGTTTGATTTTATTTTCTTAAGACCACCACTATCATTTATATATGAGAGAGCTACTGGAAGTTTGGGTTGAATTATGTTGGATGCTATTAAATATATTGGGATAGGGATGTTTGAGTTGATTTTAAAAGATACATATAGTTGCATAATTCATGTGCTTTGAATGAATGTTAATTTGCAAGTGTGTTGTCAAGAGCTATCTTTTACCATGTTTAGATGTTGAATTTTAACTTTACTTGGTTTAACATGGATTGATTAGTTCTATGGACACTTATGCATGCATTTAGATGGTCAACTTTCTCCCTATTGCTAGCCCAAAAATTACAACAAGTAAAAAGCTTGTTTCCCAACACCTTCAACCAAAGTTTTTCCAGTGAGTCCACCATATCTACCTATTAGCTTTATGCTATTCCAAGTATGTTTATCATGTTATATTGTGTTATCTACATTTCTGAATTTAAATGCTTATGTTATTGATTGTCATGGGAAAAATTGGTTAAAAGCTCTCACGAACTTGATGCACAATTTACTTTTATTGCATTTAATAAGCATGAACCATTGTGATTAAAATTATGAAGTTGTGGGCTTGACAATTGTTTTGGTTGGGAGTTAGCCCATATGTGCTGTCACATGGCAAGCTTTCAACATTGCACTTATTTATATTTAGTTGATGTCATGTACTTTTGTTTATGGATGCCTATCATGGGTGAAATGAATGTGGATACTTAGTAAGTTCAAAGAGTTTGTATAAATGGTTAGAGAAATGCCTGGGCCGCTAATCTAAGCCATGCATCATTCATGGTGGAAATTTACAGCATAACCATAATGTTCATTCAGTGATGCACCTCATAATAAAAAGCTATACCCATAGTAAATAAAAGAGTGCTGAGATTGTTCATTGTCTGTTTGTCTTGTTGTTTTGACATGGGCTTGTTCATGTCAAGGGGCAAGAGGTACCCCAGTGCAGTTCTTGATGATACTATTATTACTTGCAATGACCTTTATTTGAATTTACTTTGTGGACCAAAGTGAGTAACACATGGTGTAGGTACTTGTATTCAAGGGACATGAGACATTCAACCAATACATTGTCAAGCACACCACTCATATTTGCTTTCACTTTAAACATTAATCATTCAAGATGCTATGATAGGGGTAATGAGAGCTCCACACCAATGACTACCACATTGCAAGCATTAACTTAAGTAGAAGTGTTTGGAAGTTAGATGAAACTTATTCATGCTTTACCTCTACTTATTTATCTATCCAAAGTGTCCACCTTTTATATTCAGTTTTCATAAGAAGTACTCTATGACCACCATAGGATGTTTTTACTTTTCATTATGCATACATTTGGTCCATAGTACTTTCTTCTATATTACACTTTGTGAATTTATCATTGAACATCTTTACATTGAGTATTTGATATCACTTCATAATTTATCTTGCATATTGTTATTCCTTTGAAGAATGAATCATTTGACTCTATGTAGCAATAGTAATCACCTTTGATATCCATTGATAGTATTAAAATGCAAAGTCCATGTTAGTTTTATCACCTTCATACTCGGGACGAGCATGGGTTAAGCTTGGGGATGTTGATGCATGTAAAATGCATACATGAACTTTACATTTTATTACATGTTATTCCATGTTATTTGCATCATATAAGGGTTATATTCATGATTTATATTGAGTTTTGGGGATAATTAACAACTCCCCATTTTTCTGGAATTAACCCTGCGCTGTCAGAAAACCCCTTTTTCTATATTTTGATGTTTCAGGGACCCAAACGACGTCCAAATGACCTGAAACTTTACGGGGATCACTTTTTTGGAAGGAACGAAACGTAGGCGCAAAGGAATCGAAGAAACGGAGACCAGAAGGCCAAAAGGGGTGGGCCCACGCGGCCAGATTCCCTGACCGCGTGGGGTCCCCCATCCTGGCCCTCGGGCCTCCGCTGCCGTCGATCTTTCTTCCCGAAGCTTCGTCTTGACCTAAAAACGACTATATATAGACCCCCCAGGGCTTTCGCGAAAGGGAGCGCCGCCGAAACACAGAAACCACGAAACAGAGACCTGGAGCTGAAGATTGGAGGGGGAAAACTCCGGCGGGGCGCTGCCGGTGTGGTCTCCTTCCCCTCCAACAACATCTCCACCGACACCATGATGAAGAGGGAGTAGTCCACCCCTGGACTATGGGTTTGTGGAAGTAACTTATGTATCTCTCCTCTCTATGAGCTTCACTAATTAGTACCGTATGAGCTGCTGAACATGATTACGGTCATCTATGTAATTCCTTTGTGGTGGATCTTTATTATGAGTTAATACATGTTTGAGATTGCAATGGTTTTGTTTCAGTTATGAAAGTAGATGCATATTATGTACCCCGTTCTTATTTACTTGTCATGATCAAGCATGTTTATGAGAGCATGTGAGGGGGAACGTGTGCATTAGTTGGAGTAACGGGGGGTGGCTAGTGCAGTGAACGTGACAGAAGTTCTGCGATCCACTTGGGTTTTCTACCTTACTTTGTTGCCTCACTAGGGATAAACAAAAATACCATGCTACCGGAGAGTGGATGTGACCTTGGCCACTATCTCCATGACTAGATCTAGCATGTTCTTATTTTAACTTCATGTCATTGAACTTATTGCTATGCTCTGATTTATCTTAATTACTAAGGTGTTATGATTTAGTTCGCATCTTGGTGGAGCATAAGAGAGAGAACAACTTATACTTGAGATCTCTATGTTAGGACGTGATGCCCATATTATTAATAACTTGTCAAACCATGTCTTGCCATCTTACATGTTAATTTTAGTGTTCCATTGTCTACCACGTTATCAAGAGAGAGTGCATTTGTGAAACCATGAACCCCGGTCCATTTTTAATCATAAGAAACACCTTTCCAACACTTTTATCACCACTTTTGTTTGCTGCCATTATTAAATCCGAAAATACAAAAACACTTTTACATCTTGCATTCATCATAAAAAACCCAAAAATATCATTTATCATTACTACCATCATCCTTGCATATTTATTTTACCATCATTGCATATTTACTACTGTTTGCATATTTATTTTATTATCATTCTCACACCTTGTGCTTGACAACCACTTGGTGAGGTTGAGGGCACAAAACAATTTATTTTGTTGCAGGTTCTCAAGAGAAGGATAAGGAGATAACACCTGAAATACTGGTTCCCCGAGAGTTCGATATTAAACCCTCGAGTCACCCCTCGTGGGGAAAACTGTCTTCCACTACTACATACACTCTGCACTTGGAGTCTCAACCTAACCCATTTACTTTTCACGCAGGTAATCATTGGGTATCAGGGTGACATTAGTAGTGATAGACAAATGAATTGCTTGCTGCATAAAATCCTTAAACAAAAATTCATATGAATGTCCAGAAAGTGTATAATGTTGTATGCCTACTTATAAACTCAATTGGATAAAAAAGATTCAAGTTAAAAGTTCAAAGAATGCATGAAACAAAATGGGACAGAATCCGTCCAGAAAAATAGCAGCAGCAAAACGTATTTTTCTACCTACTTAGATATGTCAAAAAATCTGAAAAAATTCACGCTCACAGATGATGAAAAGTTGCAACCACAGTTCAAATTTCAGCTCATTCGGAGTTACAGAATAGGAATTAAAAATCATACCGTTCATAGATTTGTGCTGGAATAAAATCTCCGAATGCAAAAAACAACTTTTTCAAGCCAAAATAGGTAAAACTTGGCACTTTATTAAGAATTCCAGAAACTAAACTAAAAACTAAGTCTCTTGTTACAGCAAGAGGATACAAAAAAAATCAAAAGTAAAAAACTACCGGGTTGCCTCCCGTACAGCGCTTTCTTTATAGCCATATAGCTAGGCTTACTTACTTGGTATCAAGATGGTTGGAGTGAGGTGGCTTGGCATCCTCAAGCTTAAATTCTTGTACTTATTTGATATATGTAGGGTGAGCCTAGGGGTAACATCCCCAAGCTTGAGTGTTTGTCCCTCGTGACCTTTATTCATCACCCTCAACTCTTCCACTTGAAAGTTCTCTTCACACAAAACTCATCTTAAAACTTGATTAGAGGGGTTAGTGTCTCCATAAATGAAATCCTCATAGGTACAGCAAAGACATATCATGAGTTGATTCTACACATTAGCTAATATTATTATGGTTGTGTATTGCTCTCTGATCAATAGAACCACACAAAACACAAGTAATGAGAGTAATGCAAAATAAAGACAGAATCTGTCAAAAATGGACAGCCCGTAAAGAGTGAATTTTCAGAGGCACTTACGTTGCTCAAATCAGAAAACTTTGAACTAATGAAATGTGTATTAATAACTGAATATTGCTGCCGTAAAATATCAGGTCAAAATTCCTCTTCTGTGATTTTATACATTTTTCGCAGTGAAGCTCAGGCATCTGTTTTCGGACAGCAAATCACTATTGTTTAATCCTACCTCTCAAAAGAGATTATTCTTGCCATTAAGATGAAAAATAAGATACAAATGTGATGTTACGATAGTAAACAAGCACCTTGACTCAAAAACCCAAAATTTAAGCTGAAGATAAAAATCAAAAAGAAACAAAAAGAACCAAGCAAGAATCAAGAGAAACAATCAAAGAAGAAGGAAAATATTTTTGTTGTTTTTGATTTAGCAAAAAGTCAAAAGGAGAAGCAAATATATACAACATAAACACTCTTTTTATTTGGTTTTAGCTTTGGGAAAAGTTTTAATGATAGAGACTTTGCAACGGTTCCATTGGCATGAACTACACATGTTCAAGGTCGACCCCAACTTCTCCATTACTCATCCTTCTCATTTACTTTCCCAAATTTTATATAAAATGAAAATCTTAAACTAATTGTCACAAAATAGTAGGTAAAGATATTTTACATGTTGTGCTCAAACCAAATAGGAAATTAAAGCATAAGGAACACACCACGGAATATTAAACAATTTACTTTTAAGTCGAACTCTCTTCCTATGCATTGGAAATTTATATATGAATAAATAACAACAAATTTGAGGTAACCAATGCATATAATAATCAATAGCTTGCATTTTAAATAACATAGAAACATAAAGGGGATTCTTATATCTTCCTCTCTCATAATAGTTGCAAGCATTAAAGTTAAACATAGAATCACCACATAAAGACTTATCATCTAATGAGCATAATGGATCATCAAACTCAATTAAATCACTTTCATCCTCAATAGTAGGTGGACTGAAAATATCATATACATCATTGTAATCATCATAAATGGGAGACATAGTATCATCAAAATAAATTTTCTCTTCCAAACTTGGGGGACTAAAAATATCATATTCGTCAAAACAAACTTCCCCAAGCTTAAGGTTTTCCTTAGCATTAGCAATAAAGGTGTTCAACGAATTAGTACTACCAACAACATGATTGTTGTGCAAATAAAATTTAATTTTCTCCTCAAACACTTCATGTCCTAACTCAAGATAGATATTATACAGTTCTATAATTGTTTGGTTGTTTTCCATTTTATAATAATGTTTTAGATTTATATGTTAGTATGCAATGCAAACAAGAATAAAATCTTAGCACAACGCTCCCCGGCAACGGCGCCAGAAAAGTGCTTGATAATCCCCAAGAGCAAGGAATCACTGTAGCACAATTCGATAAGTATTTGAGTGTCGAACCCACGAGGAGCTGAAGGTAAACTATCTATTCTCTAAAACCCTATAACCCTCTTATATGGCCGTTTGTGCAAAGCAATAAGTTTAAATATGAAAGGAACTAACTAATAAAAGCAAGTGATGTGGACTGGGTTTATCTAGTAACAAGTTTCTCAATCAAGTTTCAAACGCAAGTTTCTTAGAGCAAGTTTCTCTCAGCAGTTTTCTCAAGCAAGTTTCTCAAAGTAGCAAGTAGCAAATATCTCAGGTAGCAAATATCTCAAGGGAGCAAATGTTCTAGCAATTGTTATTTCATTCGTGTGGTTGTCACAATTAGTGAAGCACATGTTTCAGTCTTAATTGTTTCTTCTAGGAAGGAGCCATAAATAGGTGTAGCCAAGTAAATGAACTAAAACCACTTATGATGGATCTCATGGCCAAATAAATGAGCACACAAGAATTATTAAAACATAAAAGTCCCACCATAGCCTTAAGTTCTAAGGTCCCCGATATATATCCCCCAATAAAGTAACTTCATGACTCGGTCTCAGGTTTACATGTCCTCCCAAGTCTCCCTCACTCCATTACATTACCGGTGATCACCTTACATGCATTCCCCAACATATGTGTGCACTCATATATTGTACATAAAGGCAATCATAAAAGATAACAAAACTTGTATGCAACCAATCAACGAACTATTTCACTATTGCCATGAACAAATCACTTCTCAAACATAGATGGGGAGACACAATAGATCAAGGGAATAGTATATTGCATCATATATCATGTTTGCCAAGAGTTTACAGTGGAGAGATGGAGATGATCTTGCTGTAGATGTTGATGATGAACACGCCGAAGGGGGGTGGAGCCCTCCGGAGGTGATTCTGGCGGCGTTTCCCCCTCCGATCTTCTCCGGTGGCAGCCTTCTGACTCTCTGTTTCGTGGTTTTGTGTTTCTCCGCCGCCTCCTTGCGAAACTCCCCGGGGGACTATTTTTATAGCCGGTTTTAGGTCAAGACGAAACCACGGAGACGAAAACGGACGGCATCGGAGCCACGAGGGGGGAAAAGAGGGGTCCTCACGCGGCCAGGGAATCTGACCGCATGGGGCCCTCTAGTTTCCAGCTGGTTGGGCTTCTGGTCTTCATTTTCATCCCATTGCGTTCGTCTCGAAAATTCTGAACCGTGCTCTTTGGCCTTGCTCTTTTTGGAGTCCCGAAGCTCCCGGAAAGTTCGAAACACTAAAAAAGACGTTTTCTGAAAAACAGAGTTAGAACCAAAAGAGGGTGGATTGTTTAGAAAATCCCCGAAATCATTATAAAACATGAATATAACATCATATAAGTTGCAAATATGTAGGAATATCTAGTAATAACATGCAAAGTTCATGTATGCATTTTACATGCATCATGCGCGTGAAGAGGACGGAGACGCGTCGAGGCAGTCGTCGAGGATGCCGATGCCGGATACGACGCAGTACGAACCGTCGAGGACGAGGTGCAGCCATAGTTTTGCCAAAACAAGGCGCACGTCGGGGACGAAGGCAGAATCCGGCTTTGCCAGAGCCGAGTACGCATAGAAGAACTCGGTGATGTAGTCGAGGCAATCATAGAGGTGGGAGTCAATGCCGAGGACGTTGTCGAAGCCGATGAAGACGAGACGTCGACCCGAGCTTGCCAGACTCGGGGACACGTCGGGGACGAAGGCACGCATCGGTGTTGCCAGTACCGTGCGTGCGGGGGCAGGGACCACCATGAACCATACGTCAATGTCGGATGGACTAGCAGAGGAAATGGCCCGAAGTGAAAAAAAACCCGGAAAAAACCAAGTAATCTGAACCGGAAATGAGCAGTGACTAACGTGTCAAAACTGACTGGTCGAAATGCTAACTGAAGGTGGGATGACTAAGGCGAAACAAAAATCTGTCTGATGGCCAATTGGAAAATCAGCTAGCTGATGAATAGACAGTCCCTAAAACAAGGAAAGCTCACGTATGTGATAGGAAAAGAATGATGAACCATTCATTAGCACGTACATATCGATATTAAGGACACGGGTGAAATGACTCGTTGGCCAAGGTTTTGAGGTCCATCAACATATTCCTGTAAATGACACGGGACATCAAAGGGAACAGTTCATGAACCATGATCATGTTCGCAAAAAAAATGAACCGTGATCATGGGCGACAGTGGCGTGACAGGATACAACCATCACCTTACTGACATGCATAACTAACGGATAAATCATAAACGTCCATTTCATATGTGAAAATATTGAAGAAAAAGCCAACCTCACCGGTTTAGTGCACTGACGACCTTGCCCTTATGTCGAGCTCTTCCGTCTTCCACTTTTCCTTCTGGTCGCATCATCGCCGGTTCCTCCGTCTTCCACCTCTCAGAAACTAAACATAAATTTTCTAATAATGCATATGAACTGAACATAACAAATTTTATAGAAATAAATATGAAGTAAACAGAACAAATTTCCTAGAAATACATAGGAGGTAAGCAGAACTAAAAAGCATTAGTCTAGACAGAGCTAAGCTGAGAAACATATGCACTAAATAAACTAATCTAAAAATCTAAACATATGAATCTTAAAACTATATTGAACTAGTACCAAACAAAACTTTAAGCCTATATTTAACTAGATCTAAAAAAGATAAACAAAATCGACCGATTAGAATAGGCGAGCTCGTTTGCAACCGGAGCTAGAGGAGAAGGAGAAGTCGAAGTCCTCCTTCGCCGCCGCCATATTTGGAATCTTGCTATTGGGGCGATTAGAATAGGCGAGCTGGTTTGGTATCCTCGCTGTTGGGGCTCCTGTAATAAAAACTCTTCTTTATAGCACCAAACTTGACGAATTATACTCGCACAAAAAAAGAAGAAGCAAACTTGACAGATAATGCACTTTAAAAAGGAAAAGAAAAAAATGATACACTAGAGTTGTTACTCACATTTGTAGTTCTACTTGTTGGAACATCTTACGTTCTCATATTTCTTCTTATGACCTAGAAGAGAAGATCTCACGTCACCTACTTGTAGTATAAAACTGGTCCCTTGTGTAGTTTCGAGCATTTACCTGTAGATTTCTAATTAGATGTGGACGTTTTAATCAATGCTACATTTAACTCCTGGATTTGTCGTCGTTGTTTATTCCATGGAGCCCATGGTTCTAAAGATTCATACTTTCGTGCTTTCTGACATTCTTCACCACCGGTTTCAGCTACCAAACAACAATATGACAACTTATCTTGTGACAGATGTGTCCCCTATCACACTATATATGGTCAACCACTTCAGATTCTCACATCTTCAAGTGAGCGACGCGTTTGTCTTATGAGGTAAATCCATCTTACACCGGTAGTTTGTTGCAATTCTATCCCTAAAATGTGGAGGAATGTCAAGATGCAAAAAAGGAATTTAGAGATGAGACTTTGAAGGATCTTAATTCAACTTTTAAATTACAAATAATATTTGGTGTTGGATTTTGTTTCAGCTATCTCAATATTTGTATAAACTCATACTGAACCATAAAAGCCTTGTCATAGTCCCAAAAAAACAGTTAAATTTAGCTGTGGTTATCTGAAAGAGACCAAAGAATAATTAGGGAATGACACTGAATGGCCAACGGGTGGATTGGACTAACAAAGAATTAATGTTTTGACACATATGGCAGTCGCTTAATCAAATATGCTAAGAATTCGATTCACATAAAAAATGTCTTCACACAGATGGCATCCACTTAATCATTTTTTTGCACTTTCGGTGTCTCCATAGTGTTGTACATTAATGGTTGTGTGCATCCTACAAAACATTGAAACTCTGGAAGCTCCGTATGAATCTCATCTCTAGATAACCGAACACACATTCTAGAACCCTCATGGCACATATCTATCTCATGGAATTTTTCCAATATACTTATACATGCTGTCTACTTAGTGTTGAACTACTCTAACAATATATTTTATGACAAATTCCTAATACTCATGATCTGTCTCGGAAATCTTGTAGAGTGTTTCGAAGTATGCATTGATTTTTCTCAACAAATAATATAATTTCTCATGTACTTATCGTAGTTTCACTTGTATTGACACGCTAATAATTGTACATTCTTTGCGCGTACTGTAACTATAGTTGTATACCTTCTCGTGTGCTTATATTAGTTCCATTTGCATAACTCTTATTAAACAATACCTATTAGTGGATGGAAGCAAAGAAAACATTTTAGGCACTTAATAGACATTGGCAGCCTTGTTGATTGAAATACAATCCAAAGGAAGATGAAGTGAATAGGATAGTCGAAATATCTCAATATCTTCTTTTACATAGAACCAATAAATGTGAAAAATAGTGATAGCCATCGCAAATAAAATTCAAAACCCGCATTACTAGTGGAGAGCTCTTTGCTTAAGATAGGCTTAAAATATGATATAGATATATGACCTATAAAACTTCAAGATTGATCTGAGATATATTTCACTTGTCATAACCATAAAATTGAAAGATATTAACTAAACTGAACTGTAGTAATCATTAGTTGACTAGTCAATGCTTTACCCGTATCATCATCATTTCATGAGCAAACAACCACCAGGACAAAAAACCTTCGCAAAAGCAACATGAGAATGATGTCACAATCTCACTTTTTTTGTAGCGATGACGTAGTTTATTATTTTTTCGTGTTGTACACAAGATTGACCCATATATCAGATGCCTAGTTATTTTTTGGTGATATGAAGTTTATGTAATAAATTCGATTTCATGTACAAAATATACTATTTTTAAACAAGAAATATCTGACTATTTTAAAATTAGAATGGTAATATCTATTTGCACAATCTGTCTGGCATTAACAGGAATCATAATATTCTTCTTCTTCTAAATGTTTTAATTTTTTTGTAATCCTAATTTATTCGATGCCAGCCATTACATTACATTTCTTTAATATATTTAATGATTACGGTCTACGAGATTTGTGTTGGTAGCAAATTACTTTGGGGAAAAATAGAATTTAATTTAATAAAATAAATTTATTTGCCATCTTTGTTAGTAGACAACATTTTTAATTTGTTACAAGACTATTGCTAATTAAATACTCGAATATATTCCATGGACAAAAAATCTATTTTATAAAACAATCTAATTTACACACATGATTATTTTTTACATTTATGAGCATTTACCTTAGTTCTCTCTTACGGAAAATCCTTCATTCAATATTAATTAACATTGTTAAATATATTCATTTTTCTATTGAAAGAGATAAAGCTAGACAGGTCAAAGAGTATATCAACACCCACTCGGTGCCTGCCTCATTCTAAGGTTTTGCCAGTCAGTTCAAGGCGGCTGCCAGCCCAAAAGTGACTACAGTAGTAATGCTTAACTATAGGAAAAGTATACTTTTCACCCTAAAATCCCACCTTCCGGATACATTTCACCCCAAATTCTAAAACCAGATAATTTGTACCCTGAACTTTGCAATACCGGACAATTCACACCCTGTAGTGGTTTTGCACCGATTTGAGCGGTTTTGAGTCAATTTAGTCAATTTTGTGTGATGACGTGGCGCTGACGTGGCGTTGACGTGGCCAAATACAAAAAAAAGTTCCTTCCTGGACGCAACCTTCTTCTTCCTCCCCGCACCTCACGCAGCCGGCCGCCGACCGCTAGCCGTCGGCCTGCTTCCCCGCCGCCCTTCTAGATCCTCGCCGGCGCGCCGCCCCCGCATCTCCCTGGCGCGCGCCCTGCTTCTCTCGGGCGGGCAGCTCCATATACATCACCGAAACTGGACATATCCAAGATGGTCAACGCTCCTGTCGGCGGCGGCGCCGGCCACTCCCAATCTCCATTCCACGATGAGGAGCCTCGATTCCGACGTTAATCTTCGATTCCCGGTGAGGAGATTCGATTCCGATAAATTTCGTGCGAATTCGTGGCATGTGCTCGCCACGCCATGAAAGCACCGCCATGGCCACGACCTCGTCCGTGGAATTGGTGAGATAGCTAGCTCAACTCGTGTAGCTAGCTGCGGGAGATCGATACGTGCTTATGTGCAGCTAGCTGATCCATCTGTCCATGCTGAATTTGTGTGTAGCTACCTAATCGATTGATCCGTGCTAGCTAATGCATCGATCTAAATACTCACGGAGGCGGGAGACAGTGCGAGTATGGGACGCGGCGCTGACGGCCGGCGGCGGCCAAGGACCCTTTTGCCGGCGGGTGGAGGGACGCCCGCGAGCGGGTGGGGGGCGCGGGATGGTTGCTGCCCGCCCGAGAGAAGCAGGGCGCGCGACAGGGAGATGCGGGGCGACGCGCCGGCGAGGATCTAGAAGGGCGGCGGGGAAGCGGGCCGGCGGCCGGCGGTCGGCTGCGTGAGGTGCGGGGAGAAGAAGAAGGCTGCGTCCAGGAAGGAACTTTTTTTTGTGTGTATTTGGCCACGTCAACGTCACATCAGCGACACGTTATCACACAAAATTGACTAAATTGACTCAAAACCGCTCAAATCGGTGCAAAACCACTACATGGTGTGAATTGTCCGGTATTGCAAAGTTTAGTGTACAAATTATGCGGTTTTAGAATTTGGGGTGAAATGTATCCGGAAGGTGGGATTTCAAGGTGAAAAGTATACTTTTTCCTTAACTATACAAAATTCAGCCCGCCACCAACTTTAGATCTCTCGTATCCAGCCCAACACACCATGTCAGCGTACACAAGGCCCATAGCTCCAAACCTGAATCTGCAGATGAACTGAACAAATAAGCAGCACTTTCAGTACGATTGCTCGAGATAATCAGCTTCTTCCATCTATGATCTATGTAGAGCGTAAACGGACAAAGTTAGGCTCATTGCGTGACATCCTCTGGCATAGCAAGCTTTATCAACACGGGTTGTAAATTCTGACGTGTGACAATTTCTACTAGCTAAGAGAAATTTTCGAAATCTGGGTACGGGAACCCAACTTTGGAACAGTGTACCTATAGGGTATAGTTGCTACCAATACCAAAGCAACCTGCAACTCAGATAGATGCACTTGATAGACACAGGAGGTTCTACTGAGCTAGAGTGCACCACTCAGTACTTCAAAATACTGCGCCGAATATGCATCTTGGAACAACTTGCTGCATGAAGGGAAAAACAGCATGCCATCTGGTTGGTACTATGGTCCAAGAAATTTGTCTAGAGTATCTACAGAAAGCTGCAGCCTGCCTGCAGAATGGGCTAGACGGCAAAGCAAAGCTCTACTCAAGATTGGATAGCCAGAAGTGTGCCTTAGAGGCACGGTAGATATCACCCTTGTGTAACCTGGAGGCTATAAACCAAAAATGCAGTATCATCACAGCACGTTCTATACCAGCAATAAGCTATTCACACAGAAATACAAGAACAATGAAGACAGGTATATATCCCCGTAACACATCGCATGGTGTTGTGTTCTCTCACTATCTTTCCCCAGTGCCCACTTGCCGTGGTGAAGAGAATATATACATAGCACCGGCAGGAGGTAATGTAGAATGTAGCTCAGCTGGCAAGCTTGAAGGCATCGATGAAGAGGCCATATGTGAAACCCATCTTGAAGTTGTTGAGGAGTGCGACGGGGAAGGTAACCTTAGGCCGGCTGTAGTAGAACTTCGTCACGTACTCGGTCAGGAGGACGCACACAACTGCTGCTATAACATCATTCACACCCAAAGCACCGAATGAGAGTGAAATCGTCTGCGCAACATAGAAGCCACCCAAGAGTGAGATGCCGCCAAATAGGGCTCTCCTAGACCCGCTTTTGAAATAGTTTCTTGAAAGCTCGGGGATGATTCGGATTATGTCAATCAGCCTTCTACGGCCATCATTTCCCTGCAGGGCACGGACCTTGAGAAACTTGTAAGAGCATTTCCGCGGGAAATTCTTGTAGCTCGGTGAGAGTATTGTTGCCCCCGCATATAACCCGTAGTTGGGAAGACCAATGGCAATATAATTGGAAGCACACGTCATAAGAAACACTTTCACCTCCTAAGAAAATTTCTTTCAGTAAAAACACATACATGTAATTAGAGATGCTGCTGCATCAATAGCAGAAAACAAGTACGAATAAGTCAAGAAAAGATACCATGCATGCCAGGAAGAGAAGGTACAAACACAAGTAATAGTAGAAAGAAAGAAAGAATAAGCATATCTGAAGTAACCAATGGCGGATCTAGAAAGTTTTGGTTGGGCAGGGCAACCAAGATCTTTTGATGTATCTAAGCTGGATTTTTAGATGTTTTTCTTCTTTACTGATTTATATGCTGTAATGAAATCTTAGGGTGGGCCGAGTAGAAAGAAATAATAAGCAGGAAACCAAAGATGTGATTTCTCAAAAAAATAAACTAAAAATGTCAATAATGGAAAATGCAACATAGTTGGGTGTCCTTTGCAAAGACTGATAATTCAGGTATGTCCTTGACAATCCTACTGTTCGCTATGGCCATTTCAAACAGCTGAAAATGCTAGCACCTGACGGATGCATCAGCATGCTAACAACTCTAGAGTCCAAACCACTGGGGGACACTTGGAACGGTTCACCTAGGAGAAGTGCATTGTAATTTTGGTCTTTGTGGATCCGATCGACCTCTAGTCCTTCGGTTATCAGAGAGAGCTTTGTGGCGTGGTGGCATCAAACCATCCAGTCTGTCCCAGCCACGATGTGGAAGGGCTTACCTTCGGTGATTATGCTCACTTTGTGGTGGATCTGGAAGCAACAAAACATTGCAGTCTTAGGCGAGGCCCGACAGTGGGTGAGTGCATGGGCGGGGCTGAAGGCGCTTCTCACGGCAGTGCCTAGCTATTAGTACAAAGCATTTAAATAACACCAACAGGCAAGTGTGAGACTCAGGCTGTGTTTAGGTGAGCTCTTGCCTATCTGTAAGCAGCTGTGGGCTGCCTCTCTTCTTCGCGTCTCCCTCTAAATTTCATTTTGTTTCCCTCTGTTTCCTGGAATCAAGCACATACGCCTTGGTAATTGCAATCTGGGGAGCGAATTATCAACCCACCACTCGTCTATTACCTCATTTTTTGTGAGGTTGGGCCCACGGGCCATCTGTTCGATGCAATTCCCATGTAGAATCTTCACTACCATTTGGAGTCGGGCAGGTGAGTTTGAACTAGATCCCACAGGAAAATCATGATTCTTCCCTTTTTATTCAGTACTAGCTATTAGTGTTACGCATATGCCATTCACAGGCTCCAGTGTTTGCAAATTCATTGTTCTTTGCACGGTAGTTATTTTTACCTGATTTCTTGTGAGGTTTGGCCCGCAGGCCATCTGTTCGACGCAGTTCCCCTGTAGAATCGTCACTACCATTTGGAGTCGGCAGGTGAGTTTCAACTAGATCCCAGAGGCAATCATGATTCTTCCCTTTTTATTCAGCAGTAGCTCTTAGTGTTATGCATATTCCGTTCACAGGCTTCAGTGTTTGCAAATTCACTGTTCTTTGCATGGTAGCTATTTTTGCCAGATCCATCATATTCCATCATGCTCTTGAGACAAAATCACTTGGGGATTGCTCTCTGGCTGCAGAATTTTAATTTATTCTTAGTTTATTGGGGCCATGTTTGAGTGATTGAGTCACATTTGAAGTTTAGTGGCATGAATCAAAATGTGCCATACACTGTAGTCGAACAATGCACTATATCCATGTTAACATCCTTTGTGTATGCGAAGTGTTATTTTTCGAGAAAAATCCAGCTTAGATACATCAGAAGATATTGGTTGGGCGGGGCAACCAAGATCTATTGATGTATCTCATTATCTGAGCTGAATTTTTTTCCAGTTCGTTCAAAAAACTTCTCACCAAGACTTATGTAACCTCTCCGATTCAAACATCCCAATGACATATTTCTAGCATCGACCTCATCTTTGCATATCTCAGAAAAAACGTGGTGTAATGTCCATCCTAAATTACCTTTTACATCTATTTCACATTAAATAACTAGCATATAACGAAAATTGGTAATGCATATGGTGCTGACATACAAATGGTACTATATTTGTAACATACACATAATCATTTCATAAGCAAGCAAATTAGGAATTTTGTAATGCTGATATACAAGATACATACACACAATTACCTAATTCGCAAGTAACTAGCATATCTCACGTCACACAGATTTAGGACTTTATTTACCTGCTCCTCGTGGTCCAGCTGGGACGGTGAAGCGGCAAGTTCGGGGGAGGACCGGAGGACTCGAACTGCCGCGGCCGGTCGTCGTGCTTGAGTCCCTGTGGAGAGGGCGGCTGAGCAAGATGGGTAGGGAGGCGGATACGGGGGCGGCCGGCGGGCACGAGGGAGTTCTCCCTCGACCAAGGCGGCTGCGCCCCACCCTAGTCCGTGCGCGAGAGAGGTGTGAGGAGTCGGGACGGGAGATTGGGGATCAAGAGGGGAGCAGCTTTACACCGCTCCTTAGCGGCGGTTCAGGCCTCCGCCGCGTACATGTTTCCTTACGTGGGCCAGCCCAAGGCTCTGTTTCGTTTTTTTATACTGTTTCTATTCCTGAAACTTTGCAGTGAGTTTCAACACGAATATTGTTTACTCCGAATATTTTCAAAATAAGTACCATTTTAAAATCTGACATTTTCAATTTGGAACAAATTTAAAAAATGGTTATACTATACGGAAACGCTCCAGAAAGATTGAAAATGATCCCAATTTTTTAATTTAGAACCATTTTCAAAATGGAACCATTTTCAAAAATAAATAATTTTCAAATTTGGAACCATTTTTAAATTTGGAACCATTTTTAAATTTGAAACCATTTTAAAATATGAACAATTTTGAAATTCAGAACTATTTTCAAAATGGAACCATTTTTAAATTTCGAACCATTTTAAAAAATGAACAATTTTCAAATTTGTAACCATTTTAAATTTGGAACCATTTTTGAATTTGGAATCATTTTCAAAATGGAACCATTTTTAAAATTGGAACCATTTTAAAAATGAACCGTTTTCAAAAATGATTTTTTTATTTGGAACCGTTTTCAAAATGGAACTATTTTCAAAAAATGAAAAAATTTCAAATTTGGAACCATTTTTAAATTTGGAACCATTTTCAAAATTTCGGAACCATTTTTAAATTTGGAACCATTTTAAAAATGGAACCGTTTTCAAATATGAACTATTTTAAAATTTGGAACCAATTTTAAATTTTGAACCATTTTCAAAATTTTGGAACCATTTTTAAATTTGGAACCATTTTCAAAATGAAACCATTTTTTATATTTGGGACCATTTTAAAATGGAACCGTTTTAAAAAATGAACAATTTTAAAATTTGGAACCAAATTTAATTTTGGAACCATTTTTAATTTTGGAACCATTATCAAAATGGAACCATTTTTATATTTGGAACCATTTTCAAAAATGGAACCGTTTTAAAAATGAACAATTTTAAAATTTGGAACCATTTTCAAAAAACAATTTAAAAAATACTAAAAACAATAAGAAAAGTAAAAAGAAACGAAAACAGAAAAAGAAATAGAAATGAAAAAGAAAAACAGAAACAGAAAAAGAAACAAAAAAGAAAAAGAAAAATAAAAAATAAAAAAACGAAAGAAAAAGGGAACGCCGCGCGATGGGCCGGCCCGGCAGAGCTCCCCCGCGCCGCTAACGGGCGGCGTATAGGGTTTGCCGAACAAGAGGGCCATGGACGTAGGTAGCGGGTGAGCAGTGAGCACTGAGCAGGATGAGGCTTTTGGACCAAGTCATATTTAGACAAATCCTATTCTACGCCCGTTGCAATGGTTAGCAGCTTTTCGCCCACACCCCACACTACTCAGTCCTTGTGTCGCTCTTGTTGGGCCGGCCCATATAGCTATTCCTGGCCGGTTCAGCAACCGTTTTTTCTGCTATATTTTTTTTTCCTTTTCCTACTTCGGTTTTCCGCTTAGTTTTTCTGTTTTTGTGTTTTCTTAATTTCCAGATTTTGAAAATGGTTCATGATTTTGAAAAATGTTAAAGTTTAAAAAATGTTCAGATTTTTAAAATGGTTCATGATTTTGAAAATGGTTCATGAACATTTTTTCAAATTCGTGAACTAGTTTTTCAAATTCATGAACTTTTTGAAATTCAAGAAATTTTAAATTCATGAACCAATTTCGAAATCATGAACATTTTTTTAATTCGTGAACCATTTTCAAGTTAATGAACTTTTTAAAATTTGGGAAAATTTAAATTCACGAACCATTTCAAATTCATGAACCGCTTTCGAAATCATGAACCGTTTTTTGAAATTCATGATTTTTCTAAAAAAAATGACCATTTTTGTAATCTGGGAACTGTGTTTGATTTCACAAATTTACTAATATTAAAAAAATCAAATAAATTCGAACCCAGCTAATGGGCTAGGCCCAGAAACGTGTGGCAGTGGGCGAAGGCGCGCTAACCATTGCTTAAGGTACTGAATAGGAGCACCCTCATATTTACGGCAGTACTAGCCATTTAGCAAGCCAACGAAAATACAACACTCAATACCTCCAAAAAAACGACACTCGCAAATCTCGATTTTCTGGAATATAAGGAGGTATAAGTCAAAAAAAATAAAAATCAAAAGCACATATTTAAATGTTATTGTGTCTTATAAGCCAAAAGACATATTTAATTCTAACCAAACAGGGCAACCTGCGGGAGGCAATGCTAAAGTTTGATAGAGCTGAGCATCTCTGAAGAATCAAACTTCATTTGCCTGAGTGGAAGACCAACACCTGAGGTTTGATTCGCGAGATTTTGAAAACAAAGGAATAGAAAAAATGTAGGATTGGAATGGTATGATCTTTGACTTGAAAACTACAGGAATTTGGATACACAAGTGTTTGACTGCAAAATCACGGGAATTATAAAGAGAGTCTGGAGTGGAGGGAAATTTTACTACGAACTAGGGAACAAAGGAATCCTTTGTAGTAATATCAAAGGATTACAATCCTATCAATCAAATGACCTTTGCAGGAAAAATCCTAAGGATCCAAATCCTACACAATTTTTTATGAATCAAAAGAGATCTAAAGAAAAAAGGCCTGCCGCAAATCACGATTAAAGCTCGCTTGGTCTGTTGGCCAGCTTGGTGGTGTGTTTGTCGGTTTCGTCGCTTTGGAGGCTTGTGGGGACTATATGAACTTCATATCTGGTTTTTGTCCGATTTTATAGAATTGGATTGGATGACTCTCTTCTTTTGTATGAACAAACATAGAGCTTCTGCCGTGTTTAAAAAAGAGAGTAAATAAGTATATGCACTTAATTATGACCATTTATGATCCATACAAAAATCAAAAAATTGTTCGGGATGCATACAAAGTTTGAATTCTTATAACTTAAACACGACGATTTATGATATTGTGATTTTGCATTGTTCGCAAAATTTTACAACTTGTTATGAAATTTTAATGGGAAATCGGATTCCCGCCTTACGAACCTAATTAGGTATGCCTGTGTGAATGAGGATGGGGGTGGGAATACACTCCTCGGTGGAGAGCATACCTATTGCCACCGATATTCATAATGTATTCTATATCACTTGGTTCAAAGGGTGGATATATATATATAGTTCCACCAATTTTATTCAAGTTTTCATTCAGGTGTTTTATTTGATCCAGTTGAAGTGTTACTTACAATTTATTAATTTTTTATACAATGGTCCTAGTTTATGTGAGTATACGACATAAATTCACGAGATTAGGTCAACTGTAAGATTTCTCTACTAACATATGTGATCGATTCTATGACAAGGCACAATCCTGAACAGAAAGTACTCGTTACGCGGGTGACTGCCGGGACGGTGTGTCCCGAGAGCCGACTGCGAGGAGGCTCTCTTTCTTCTTTCTCTAGGACAAATGGGCATTCCACACACATGCCCAACACACTCACTCTCTCTCTCTCTCTCTCTCTCTCTCTCTCTCTCTCTCTCTCTCTCTCTCTCCTATGTGTTTACAATTTTTCTAGAGATCTTTTTTTGAAATTTGATTTTTTTTAGAATTTCTGAATGTTTGAAATTCCAAAATTTCCAAAAAAAACTAAAGTTGAAATTCTGAAGAGCTTAAATGTCTACAAATTCTGAAATGAATTCTAGAAGTCCGTATTTTCCTTTTTTTTTGGAAAAGCATCATTTTTTTAAAGTTCAAAGTTCTGAAAGTTTAAAAATTTAAAGTTCATTATTTTAAAATTTTAGGAATTCTGAAAATAGAAATTTCGAAATTTCTAAAGTTCAAATTTTGAAAATCTGAAATTGCGGCCCTTGGCGTGAAGTATGTGTAAGAAATGAGTCAGCTGCTTTAATTACCCATAACGACCAGTGCCTAGTAGGTCAAATCTCATGCTGGATCTTTTTGTAGATCCTAAAGTCCAACTTCAAGCGCTTGATACGGACACCTTGTTGGCGACTTGAAAGAGAACAAACAAAGAATTCTAACTGCGTGCAATAGAACTGGACTGTGGAATAATACATAAATGTACGATAACGATCAATGGATCGATATATATGATGTGCTAAACGGCGTAACAAGCGATTGTTCTCCGCTTGAGTCGCACGGAAATAACATCACGCGGTATTTTCTCTGAAAATTGCAAGACTGAGACTTGAATATAAGCAAGTAAACAAAACTGAACGCGTACGAAGCTCTGACCGACGAACAACAGTGGAACTGAGGGGAGCACTATACGAAATCCAAGCTCTTTGACCAGAAAACTGATAGAATTACTCTACTATTCTCGGGTGTTCAGGTTGCAGATCAAGATCAGGATACAAGATTCAGAGCTCAATCTCGAATTACAGCAAGAGAATTTGGGGATCGGGAAGAGAGAGCCTGGGGTAGAGGAGAGAGCCGCCGTTGTCGTGATCCAACAGGATGCCGAGTTCCTCCGTTGCTTCTGGTACAAGAAGCTCCCGATCAGTCTTGGCGACGGGCCGGCCTCGGTCCAATCCAGCTCGGGCCCGCGTAGCGTAGGTTGGGCCTGTGCTCTCGACGCGGCCTTGTTGGCGAGGTAGTAGTGTTGTAGGGTGTCGTGGTGCTGCTGACAATCCCCCCTCCTTGAGTTCCGGCTTGTCCCCAAGCCAGTGCCGCCGGAAAACGTTGACGGAGCCTGAGGATGTCCTCCCAAGACGCTTGCGTAGTCGAGCCGTAGTTCCAGGTGACGAGAACCTGCTGGCGAGGCGGACCTGTGCTTGACGAGGAGGAACGACGATCGATGATCTTGTCTGGGAACCAAGCGGCCGCATCAGGGAACCGACGATGGAGATCTTCCAGGTTTTCCCAGGTGGCCTCGCCCTCAGTGGAATGAGACCACACCACCAGTCCTTGCTTCACCATGCCATTAGCCTGCTTGCTCCAGCGATAATCCTGCACATGAAGAGGAACTTGAAAAACATCAGGAGCTTCTGGAAGCGTAGCTGTGGCGTGCTTGATCTGTTGCTTCGCTGGTTTCAGTTGAGAGACATGGAACACCGGATGGATCCTGGACGCTTCTGGCAGTTTCAGTTTGTAAGCCACAGCCCCAATGCGAGAAACAACTTCATATGGACCATAAAACTTGAACGATAGTTTATGGTTTGCCCTCCGAGACACAGAAGACTGGACATAAGGCTGTAATTTGAGGTACACCTTGTGCCCCACAAGAAAGTTGCGGTCAGATCGCTTCTTGTCTGCTTGCTTCTTCATTCTCAACTGAGCCCTGTTGAGATGTTGTTTGAGCAAATCGAGCATCAACTGGCGATCATCTATCCAAGTTTGCACATCGGCAATTGGGGTCACATCCAGGGGCGAGAGACCCAATTGTCTTGGCTCACGGGCATATAGTGCTTCAAATGGTGATTTACCCAGAGAAGAATGAGTGTTGGTATTATACCAATATTCAGCAAGCGAAAGCCACTTGGACCATTGCTTCGGACAGGCATGCGAGAAGCAGCGAAGATAGGTCTCAAGGCATTGGTTAACTCGCTCCGTTTGACCATCCGTCTGCGGATGATATGCGGTGCTCATCTTCAATTCAGTTCCTGACAATTTAAACAGTTGCTGCCAAAACTGACTTGTGAAAACCTTGTCACGGTCGGACACCAATGCTTGTGGCATGCCGTGCAGCTTGAAAACATGGTCAATGTATGCTTGCGCCACTGATTGTGCTGTAAAAGGGTGCGATAGAGGAATAAAATGGGCATACCGTGTTAACTTGTCAACCACAACCAGGATACAGTCGAAGCGAGATGATTTTGGGAGGCCCTCGATGAAATCCAGAGAGACGACATCCCAGGCTGCATCTGGTGTGGCTAATGGTTGAAGCAGTCCTGGATAGCGAGCTCTGTCCGGTTTGGCTTGCTGGCAGACAGAGCAACCTTGCACATATTGCTTGATTGTCGCTCTCATTCTTGGCCAAACGAAATGTTGCTTGATTCGTGCATAGGTGACAGGGAACCCAGAATGACCACCGACCGGGCTATCATGCAGGGAGTTGATAATTTTCTGATGCAAAACAGGGTTGTTGCCTAGCCAGATTTTGTTCTTGCATCTGATGATTCCCTTGTGCAGAGTGAAGGTTCCATTACCAGGCTGTACAGCCAATTCAGCCAGCAGTTTCTGAGCCTGTGGATCATTGGTGTAACTAGCCAACACGTCATCCAGCCAAGCTGGCTGACATTCAGAGAGAGCACACAAATCAACTCCTGGTTCATGCGATCTTCTAGACAGAGCGTCTGCTGCCCTATTGTCAGGTCCTTTCTTGTAACAGATCTTGTACTGAAGTCCTAAAAGTTTTGTAAAGGCCTTGTGTTGCCAAACAGTTGTTAAACTTTGTTCCTCCAAGTGAACTAGACTGCGCTGATCAGTGCGGATAATAAATTCACTCAACTGTAAGTACGGACTCCAGTGGTCGACAGCAACTAGGATCGCCATGCACTCCTTCTCGTATGTCGACAATCCACTTGTCCTTGGTCCAAGAGCCTTGCTAAGGTAAGCAATGGGGTGTCCATCTTGTTGCAAAACAGCACCAATACCCTTGTCACAAGCATCAGTTTCAATGACGAAGGTTTTGTTGAAATCCGGCAGCGCTAGAACTGGTGCAGTCACCAACGCATGTTTCATTCGGATGAAAGCTTCTTCACACTCCTGTGTCCACAGAAACAGAGCACCCTTTTTTAACAGAGCTGTCAAGGGCCTACAAATGATTCCAAAGAACTGCACAAATTTTCTGTAATACCCAACTAAACCTAAAAAGCTGCGAAGCTCCTTAAGGTTCATAGGTGTAGGCCAGGCCAACACACAGCTGATCTTCTCCTCCTCAATTGCTACTCCATTCTTGCTGATCACATGACCAAGATACAGAAGTTCTTGTTGCGCAAAGGAACACTTGGACTCCTTAACCTGCCACTTGTCCTTCCTCAACAGTTTCAACACCTCTTCCAGATCGAGTAAATGCTGATCAAAAGTTGGACTGTACACCAAAATGTCGTCAAAGAACACTAGAGCACACTTCCTCAACAAAGGAGCAAGAGTGGTGTTCATAGCCTTCTGAAATGTTGTCGGGGCTCCTGATAGGCCAAATGACATCACCTTGTACTCGAAATGCCCTTGGTGTGTCTGAAATGCTGTTTTGTAAGCTTCTCCCTCTGCTAGCCTGATTTGGTGGTAACCAGCTCGCAAGTCCAGTTTGGAAAACCATGCTGCACCCGAAAGTTCATCCAATAGCTCGTCTATAACCGGCAGGGGAAACTTTGTTTTGCAAGTGAGTGCATTGAGATGCCTATAGTCGATGCATAGTCTCCATGTATTATCCCTTTTCTTGACTAGAATGACAGGTGATGAAAATGGACTCTTGCTCGGTCGAATCACTCCTGAATCCAACAATTCTTGCACATGTCGCTCTATCTCGTCCTTCATAGCTGGGGCATGCCTATAAGGACGTATGGAGAAGGGTTGAGCGCCGGGTATGAGTGGAATCTGATGATCACAAGAACGCTCAGGTGGCATTCCTGTTGGCTCCTCGAACACCTCCTTGTACTGGTCCAATAAGGCCTTGGTGATTTCAGATGAGTTTTGTTCCTCAGCAACCTCCACTTGGCAGACTGACACCCAGTTAGCTTCCAGAACCATATCAACCGCATGTGATCCACTCGCCATCTTCTGCTTGCTTGAATGAACTGTCTCAGACAACATTCCTTGAAGCTTGATCACCATGCCATCATGTCCAAATTCCAGGTACTTTTTCACCCAATCGACCTTCATTGGACTGTAAAATTCCAACCAATCCATACCCAATATGGTGTCGTAACTGCCCAGAGGAATAATCTTCAAATCACCACAAAATTGAAAGCCCTGTGACACCCATTGACAGTTAGGAACATAATGAGTGCAAGCTAGCTCCCCTCCATCTGCAACCTTAACCTTCAACTTCTGAGGCAATTGCTTCGTGGTGCGTGTGTTGGACACCAATCTCTTGTTGATAAAGGAGGATGAACTGCCCGAGTCGATCAATAATTTCACTTCCTGTCCTTCCCAGAAACCCAATAACTTCAAGGCCTTCGAAGATTCAGTACCATTAACTGCTTGACAAGATAGTGCTGCAATCAATTCTGAAGCTGGTGGCAAATGAGGTTGTTCATCCACTGATTCAGAATCTTCACAGTCTAGCATCTGTAACAGTTCCTCTATGACATGTAGAGGCACTGATGTAGGACATTTATGATCCCTCTCAAAACGCTCACCACAAGTGAAACATAGGCCTTTAGCTCTGCGATAAGCCTTGAGTGCCGCCAACTTATCAGCATCAGTTCGAGCCTTGGCTGTATCTGCCCCTCTCTGTTATCAACCAGCCGAAAACCTCCATGACCTGGTGGAACTGGAAGTGGTAATGGAACTCCCTGCTTCAGATTTGGTCGGCCTTGAAAGTTGTCGAAGCGACGAAACTTGTCATTTTTGTCCCTCAGAAACTTCCTCTTGTAGCAGAGCCAGAGAGCATGCCGCATCCAAATCAACAGGTTGCTGAATGATGACAACAGCTCGAATATCTTCGCGCAGACCCTCCACAAACCTCGTGATAAAATACAAAGGATGTATTGCCTCAGAATATGACAGTAAATGATTCATTAACGAATTAAACCGCTCCACATATTCAGCTACAGTAGAAGTTTGAGAAGTATGGTAAAACTGCCTAATCAATTGCTGGTGTTGATCTCTACCAAATTTGGAACACAGGAATTCACAAAATCCTTCCCAATCTAAGCCTACGAGCTTCCTCTGCACAGATTGAAGCCAAATTGCCATGTTGCTACTAAAATTTAAGGTAGCCATATGTAACCAAAAAGACTTGTCTACTGAATACATGTGAAAATACTGCTCACACAAAATTCTCCATAGCCTAGGGTTCAGACCATCAAAAACTGGAAAACTCATAGTCGGAATTTGCTGGCCATGAGCACCAGCAGACTGAACGCTACCCTGAGAGGATAACTGATGCTTCAGAGGAAAAGTTAAGCCCGTGGATAAAGGAGAAAGAGTCGGACCTGATACCGGGGCCATCGACGTGGATCCGAAGAACCCAGACGATGTGCCCCGGTTGAGTGGTGACTCACCGTGGCCTTGCCCAGGGGTCGCCCCCAACTGCGCCGCACCCAGAATTGAAGGTCGCGCCGCGCCAGGGGGTGCGGTACCCGGCGCCTGCGGTATGTCGATGGCGACGTGTGGCTGCTTCGCGAGCGCCGCCTTCTGGAGCTCGACGACCGCCGTTTGGAGCTCGTTGACGCGAGCTTCTAACTCCGGCTTCCAGGACACAAGGTTGTCCACCTTCTCGCCGAGCGCCGCGACGGACTTGGTGATGTCGCCCGCCACCTCGCTCATGAGGGACCTCATGAATGTCTTCGTCTCCTCGTCCATCGCCTCCTTCCTCTTGTCCGATCGGGTCTGGATGATGGATTTAGGCGGAGGGGCCAGATTCGGTGGTGGAAATTGAAGTGGAAGGGTGGAGGGATGGCTCTGATACCAAATGTTAGCGTCCCACATATGCAACTTAAAAAGTCAGAGAAGACACAGCGACAGGTCTTTGCTTAACAGCAGCAAAGCAAACACACAACACACGTCGCTTCTACATTGATTCCCTTTGTCGTGTTGATCGGTGCTATACTACATTTTTCCTGTCCAATTAAAAAGGTTTTATGCACTAAAACGACTTCGAGTTATAGTCTACGTGCCGGTCCGGAACCAGAGCTATGTAGGTATGCACATGTCGCTGTGAACTTCATACTCATCAAGCTATTTTCAAAGTTCAGAAAAACGCGACAAGTCGCCCATGTAAACGAGTACGCAGCATCCGGCATTCCCTCGATGCAAGGCCCTATATAACGTGCCGGAAGCCTATAGATTCTCACACACTGTAAAGTTCCATAGATCATAGCTACTTCTTTCTTCCTAGCTAAGAACAGCGATCACCGGATTAAAATCATGGCTGCGGTCACTGCAAAGTTCCTTCTGCTGGTGGTCGTGATGGTGTTGGCGTTCTCGGCTGTGCTCGGCGCGGCGCGCCCGTTGGCCGGAGAGGAGTGGGCCGGAGGAGCCACAGCCGGCGAGTCCGTCGTCACGTTTATCCGGCAGGTGTATCTGCAGCAGCTGCAAGGGCCAGGTCACTCCTGCTCAACCTGGAACCCAAACGGCGGATGTTGATAAGTTCGCACAAACTGGTGATGAAGGTCCCTTGTTGAAACAGTACCCTGATCAATGACGTGGCCCAGCCAAGAACGTGGCATAGTTCATTATTTATAGGTTTACAAATCGGGTTTTAACTGTAAACAGATGTCGCTAAAATATTTCAGTTGTTCTTTGGAAATCTATCTTAATTTATTGTCATTTTAGGGAAACCTATACGTAGAGAAACATTATTCTTTCTTCTGTTAAGGTTTAAAGGACTACTAGTTAAATTTTGCGCGGCGTCACGCCGCGGCCTTGCTGAGATTAATTTGTGGTAATTTGTGTTTTTTTTAAAATCGTGGTATATATATTGTAAGGAAAGGCAGTAGTTATAACGTGTATAATGTAGTTAGCGCAAATTCAATTTGAAATCATCCTGAAATGTGCATGTAATAAAGCGTTATTTAAATTTAAGTTCATATTTAAAGAGATTTAAGTTTACTTTAAGCATTTAGTAAATTGAATCGCATAATTGGAGCGAGTTTAGGTATATTATTTGTAAATGTTAACCTAGTCGGTTTGGTATGATATGCTTGTGTTTTATCTTACATATTAAATTTAACTCAATATTCGGAGGGAATTTTAATTGAACCCAATATTCGGAGGGAGTACATTGCTTGAGCATTTTTTGAATTTAATTTTAAACTCATAATATGAGGAAAATGAATTTGCAGGAAATATTTTGTATAAGTATTTATTAAAGTAGGTCCATAATTAGCTGAAATGAGTTTGTATTTTCTACAAATATCCAACTAATCAAGCATTTTTAAATCTAAATAGAAATTAGAGAAAACTTAGCCATATTATCTCTAATATGTTAGCTAAATTGAAACGATAAAATTTGTTTCCTATTCTGACGTAAGTAGTTCATTTCAATTCATAATTAGAGGAAATACATTATGATTATATCGAAATATTCACCAGATTGAGCATTTATTAAATTTAACTACATATTTGGAGAGAGATTAATTATATTATATCTAAATGTGAACTATCTTGAAATATTTGTATTTTGCTTTAATCATTTATTAAATTAAGTCCATAATTAGAGGAAGTGAATTTGTATTTGCTTTAAATATCCATCTAATAAAGGTTTTTTAAAATTTAAGCATACAATTAGAGAGATTTTAGTTATATTACATCTAATATGTTAGCTAGATTAAAATGGTAAAATATGTTTTCCTTTGTGACATAAATATTCTATTTAATTTCATTTTAAGAGTAAAAATATTATGGTTATATAGAATTATTAACCAATTTGAGTATTTATTTAGTTAAATTGCATATTTAGAGAGAGTTTTGTTATGTTATCTTTAAATGCAAACTGGTTTTTAAATGGTATGATATGTTTTTATGTTGTCTTATATAGTTAATTAAGATACTTAAGTAGAGGGAATAAAGTATATAATGTTTTCCGTTGTGACATAAATATTCTATTTAATTTCATTTTAAGAGTAAAAATATTATGGTTATATAGAATTATTAACCAATTTGAGTATTTATTTAGTTAAATTGCATATTTAGAGAGAGTTTATGTTATGTTATCTTTAAATGCAAACTGGTTTTTAAATGGTATGATATGTTTTTATGTTGACTTAAATAGTTAATTAAGATACTTAAGTAGAGGGAATAAAGTATATAATATTTTTTTAATTCGAAATCAGCTTCATTTAATCAGAAGAAGTGCATTTTGTTTTTTTGTAAATGTTTACCGATTTTGAAATGCCCAAAAATATTTGCATTATGGTACAATTAATTAGAAATTATTTTTCTGGTTGTTGCGGTATATTTTGCATAATTTTCTAGTAGGTACATTTTAAACCATTAATTTTATAGTATTATTCATTTTCTGTAAATTATTTAAGTGAGTTGGGTCCAATTTAAAAAATGTCAAAAAATGTTTGTATTATGATATAAGTAATTAGAATTTGTTTTTCTGTTTATGCTGATATATTTTTTACATTTTTCTGATAGATAGTTCTTAAACTATTGATTTCGTAAAAAAAATTCATTTTCTGCATATTCTTTAAGTGAACTGGACCCACTTGTCAGGGTTTTAGTATTCACGCCGCGGCCTTTAAGAGAAATTTTATGTTTGAAATGTTTTGTTATAATGACATAATAAATGTCGAAGGAAATTCGAATTTGACGAAATTCGTGGAATGGCTGTGCGAATTTGGATCTAAAAATTGCGGAGTTAGAGTCGACCAAACTCGAAAGCGATGACGGGGATGGAACCTACTTGTCGACGCGCATATATTTCATGTATGTAATTTTTGGGAAATGCGGGGTTTTTTGCGAAAAATTTGACAAAATTCGTCAACGTTTGTGCGAATTTGGATCCAAAATCGAGGAGTTAGAGCCGACAAAACTCGAAACGGTTCACGGGGATGGAACCCACTCGTCGACGCGCATATATTTTAAAAAAATTGACAAAATTCGTCAACGTTTGTGCGAATTTGGATCCAAAATCGAGGAGTTAGATCCGACAAAACTCGAAACCGATCACGGGGTGGAACCCACTCGTCGACGCGCATATTTTTCCAAAAAATTGACAGAATTCGTGAAATGTTTGTGCGAATTTGGATCCAAAATCGAGGAGTTAGAGCCGACGAAACTCGAAGCCATTAATTTTTGAAAAAACATGAGGACTTTCCTGCAAAAAATTTGAATTTTTTTTGTCAAATGTTTGTGTGAATCTGGATCCAAAATTGAGGAGTCAGAGTCGACGAATCTCGAAACCGTTCATGAGAATGAATCCACTTGTCGACGCGAATATATTTCATGTATATAAGTTTTGGGGAAACAAAAAAAATCTGAGGAGAAAAAGCGGGGAAATTGGATCCAAAATCGAGGAGTTAGAGCCGACAAAACTCGAAACCGTTAATTTTTTGAAAAACGTGGGGACTTTTCTGGAAAAAAATTGAAAAAAAATTGTCAAATATTTGTGTGAATCTGGATCCAAAATTGAGGAGTCAGAGTCGACGAATCTCGAAACCGTTCACGGGGATGGAACCCACTTGTCGACGCGAATATATTTCATGTATGTAAGTTTTGGGGAAACAAAAAAAATCTGAGGAGAAAAAGCGGGGGAAAAAATGTTGCCGAATATATTTCATGTATATAAGTTTTGGGGAAAAAAAATCTGAGGAGAAAAAGCGGGGAAATTGGATCCAAAATCGAGGAGTTAGAGCCGACAAAACTCGAAACCGTTAATTTTTTGAAAAACGTGAGGACTTTTCTGAAAAAAAATTGAAATTTTTTTTTCAAATATTTGTGTGAATCTGGATCCAAAATTGAGGAGTCAGAGTCGACGAATCTCAAAACCGTTCACGGGGATGGAACCCACTTGTCGACGCGAATATATTTCATGTATGTAAGTTTTGGGGAAACAAACAAAAAATTGAGGAGAAAAAGCGGGGGAAAAAATGTTGCCGAATATATTTCATGTATATAAGTTTTGGGGAAACAAAAAAAAATCTGAGGAGAAAAAGCGGGGAAATTGGATCCAAAATCGAGGAGTTAGAGCCGACAAAACTCGAAACCGTTAATTTTTTGAAAAACGTGAGGACTTTTCTGAAAGCGGGGAAATTGGATCCAAAATCGAGGAGTTAGAGCCGACAAAACTCGAAACCGTTAATTTTTTGAAAAACGTGAGGACTTTTCTGAAAAAAAATTGAAAAACATTTGTCAAATATTTGTGTGAATCTGGATCCAAAATTGAGGAGTCAGAGTCGACGAATCTCAAAACCGTTCACGGGGATGGAACCCACTTGTCGACGCGAATATATTTAATGTATGTAAGTTTTGGGGAAACAAAAAAAATTTGAGGAGAAAAAGCGGGGGAAAAAATGTTGCCGAATATATTTCATGTATATAAGTTTTGGGGAAACAAAAAAAAAACCTGAGGAGAAAAAGCGGGGAAATTGGATCCAAAATCGAGGAGTTAGAGCCGACAAAACTCGAAACCGTTAATTTTTTGAAAAACGTGGGGACTTTTCTGGAAAAAAATTGAAAAAAAATTGTCAAATATTTGTGTGAATCTGGATCCAAAATTGAGGAGTCAGAGTCGACGAATCTCAAAACCGTTCACGGGGATGGAACCCACTTGTCGACGCGAATATATTTCATGTATGTAAGTTTTGGGGAAACAAAAAAAAATTGAGGAGAAAAAGCGGGGGAAAAAATGTTGCCGAATATATTTCATGTATATAAGTTTTGGGGAAACAGAAAAAAATCTGAGGAGAAAAAGCGGGGAAATTGGATCCAAAAACGAGGAGTTAGAGCCGACAAAACTCGAAACCGTTAATTTTTTGAGAAACGTGAGGACTTTTCTGGAAAAAAATTGAAAAAAATTTGTCAAATATTTGTGTGAATCTGGATCCAAAATTGAGGAGTCAGAGTCGACGAATCTCAAAACCGTTCACGGGGATGGAACCCACTTGTCGACGCGAATATATTTCATGTATGAACAGTGCCATCTACAGTGCCCGGGGCGCTCCCAGGCCGCGGAAGTGCACAGCTTTTATATATACTATGAATGATAAAAGGTCCCTTGTCGAAACAGTACCCTATTAAAGAAATTTGTATAAGTGGATTGTGAATGTACATAAATATTACATTGCAACTTCTAGCTACAGTTTTATTACTTCTGTACCGCGACTGTACAGAAATATTACATTGCAATTTGTAGCTACAGTTTTGTTACTTTTGTACTGCGACTGTACAAAAATATTACATTCCAATTTGTAGCTACAGCTATATTACTTTTGTACTTATGTTTGCTTCTCTTTTCACAATTGTTTTAATGAAACGGGAAAAAATGTTTGCCCTAATCTATTAATTAAGAAGAAAGCTTTTCATGAGTGTTTTGACTTTCTTGCTCCACCTACGTTCTTCATAGAATTATTATTCTTTTCTAGATGAACCAGTTTCCCATCTCTACATGAGCTAGTGAGATTTGACTTCAGTACAAGTTGGCAACAACCCAGCCGAAAATTCCATTTTAGGTGTACTTTTATGACTGAAATAATACAAATAATAACGGCACCGCAAAGCTTGAAAAAAAATCAGTTAATGCATTAGGAATCAACAAAAACCAAAAGACCGCCAATGTTTCCGGCGATGATTATCCACATAATAGGCCTAAAGAGTTCTAAGGCCCATTCTAAGAGAGTTGTGTGCATGTGTCAATCGATGTAGCGTCGGAAAAAAAATAAGTATGTTATAAAAGAAAGAGTGAATTTCACATTTTACCCTTAATTATGCATTTGTGATACTAATTACCTTACATAGTGAAAATTCGTCAAGATTACCATTTCAAAAACTTTTGAGGGGTTCCGTCAGCTTGGCGGTAGGGGGACTGAAAGTATTATATTCATCATTATAATCATCATATAGAGGAGGCATATTATCATCAAAGCAAATTTCTCGTCCAAGGTTGGGGGACTAAAAAGATCATATTCATCAAAACGACTTCCCCAAGTTTAATGTTTTCCATAGCATTAGCAATAACGGTGTTCAAAGAATGCATACTAATAAAATTGCTACTATCATGATTGTTATGCAAATAAAGTTCCATCGGTTTTTCATTTTTTTTCTTCAAACACTTCATGACCAACATCAAGATAAATATTATAAAGCTCTCTCATATTTTTGTTGTTTTCTGCCATAAGTATAACTAGTAAAATCAAAACAAGAAATAAAAAGATAAAATTGCAAGATCTAAAGAAGATACCTTCAAGCACTAACCTCCCCAGCAACGGCGCCATAAATAAGCTTAGTTGCCGGAGGATGTTAGTGTCGTTTAACTCACCTCCCCGGTAACGGCGCCAGAAATAGGCTTGATGTCTACTACACGCTTCTATTCTTGTAGACTCTGCCACCAAGCGCAGAGGTTTGTAGGACAACAAAAAAATTTCCCTTAAGTGAATGACCAAAGGTTCATCGAACACAGGGAGGTGTAGATTGAACGTATCCCTCTGAAGCAATCCTGCAATTAAGATATAAGAAGTCTCTTGTGTCCCCAACACACCTAATACAATTGTCAGTTGTATATGTGCACTAGTTCAGGAAGAGATAGTAAAATATAGGTAATATGGGTGGTAAAACAAGGTTTTATGAATCTGTAATAAAAATGGCAGCAAGGTAACAAGTAGCAAAACTGAAAGTAAACAGTGTAACAATTGTTGGAAACAAGGCCTAGGTTTCATACTTTCACTAGTGACTACTCTCAACATCATTAACATAAATTTTGTTTTTGCGTATACATCATTAACATAATTAAACACATGATATACCCCTCCGAAAGCATGCATGGTAGACGTTAATCGGAGATCACTCTTTTATGGATCAAAACATGATGAGAATAGTGTAGTGCTACAAAAGCACACCTTAAAATTCGTATTCCACATATATGGACTCCCCACGCTGTCACTTTGAGCATCCAAAGATAGTACTAACAAACAGCACAAAATATCTCTTGAATAGTATCTTTCTAATACATCCACGGCACCCGCAGTGTCACCTTGCACCATGATATCATATAAAATACTAAATACAAGCATCTAGAAACCTCATGATTCCATTATTCAACCACTAAAGAGGAACAGACACACGATAAATATCCCTCTAATCTATTATCCATAGAGTCCCTATCACGGCTCCGAAAATTATACTAGATATCATCAATTGGGCAACATCATATCCATACATAAAGGGAAACATTCGCGGTGGGGGGGGGGGGGGGGATATCATATGATTCAACTAGATTAACAACGCTTATGATCACAATGAAGATCACACCATGGGAGTGAGAGATAGCCACATAGCTACTTGTACAAGCCCTCAACCCCGATGAGGAACTACTCCCGCATCATCATGGGAGGCAGCAACGTCGATGAAGATGGCTCCGGAGGTGAATCCCTGTCCCGGCAGGGTGCCGGAACAGAAACTTCTGTCCCCGAACTAGGGTTTTTGATGGCGGTGGAGCTCGGAATCGTATTTGTAAAAATCCTCCGGGGTTAGGGTTTTTTTCATCGCGAATAATATATAGTCCGAAGGGCATCGTGAGGTGGGTTAAGGACGCGACCCCCCCCCCCCCTCCTGGCCGCCCTGCAGGCCGTCTGGGGGCTGTGGGCCTTCCGTCGACTTGTCCTTATAGCTCCCGGAGTTTTCTGGTGAATTAGAATTTCTGTTAAAAATTCAGATTTTTCCGAGCACTTTCATTTTTGGGCCTTTTCTGCAATGTACAGACAAAATAAACAAAAACTGGCACTGGACACTTCGTTAATAGGTTAGTCCGATAAATGTTATAAAACCATAGTAAAAAACATGTAGCAATGATACAAAAAAAAGTATGGAACAATAAAAAATTATAGATACGTTGGAGACGTATCAATGATCAATGCATGCTTTGTTATGTTGCTTTCTAAATTGTGCTCCACCATGAACTTGTTTATCATGCATTTCTAAACTTGTTCTTATGTGCCGTAGTGGTATGTGTTGTATAGAGGCAGGGTTCTAGGAGTCTACGATTTCCGAGACCCTTACTCTGCTCAAGTGGAAGGTTTATCCCACCGGTGCTGCAAAAGGTTTGCAACTAAATAGAAGTCAGAGAAGGCTTACTCCATAAACATGATGTTTGAGATCTCAATCCTTCCTGAGAGCAGCAGTACTGGAGAACGCAAAGCAGATGTGACCACTAATGGAGTGAGAAGGTGAAGCACAGATCGGGTCGGGCCGCCTGAAAGATTTGATGATCATAGTGCAGTTCGTCGTCATTGCGTATTTGTTCTTCGCCTAGTGTGTGTATGATCATATGTGAAACTTTAACTGGTAAGCTCACCACTAGTGGATGCAAGGTAACCACAACGACCCAAAACATGCACCAAACACTGGGATTAGCCCTTAAACACAAATGTTGGCAACCAAATAGCAGGGCATCGTTAGCTTGCTCCCGCGAAACAGGTCTGGCTTCCACTTTGTGGACAACCAAATGGGCTGCACAACGTGGTTTAGGACTCATTTTTTTATTGCAGACCCTGGAAACCACGGATGCAAAAAAGCCCAAAAAAATAGACGGGTAACCAAACACAAACACGCCCTTGTTAACTGTAACTGGCTAGCTGCATCAAGGCTCGAGCCCGTGCGAATATAGGTATCGATGGATCGACTATGACACTGTAGATGCATGCCCGCGCGTAGATGCATCGCAACTCTGAAATGGTGCGTCTCAAAATAACCGGTCGGTTAGACATGGCTAGCCATAGTAGCTTGTCCCTACCAGATATTCCAACAGAGACTCACACTCAAACACGCAGCCACACGAAAGGATAATTAAAGCTTTGATCGATCGATAGCTCAACATAGACAACACTGTTAGTGCCATCTCTTGGGCTTCCATGTCCACGATAATGAGGAAGCTTGTAGTGGTAAGAGCATCTCCACCGGAGACCTCCAAGTGACCCCCCAAAGGTCCATTTGGGGTCCGGACGGCCGAAAACGTCACCAGCGGCACCCCCCAAAGGGTCACCCCGAGCAAAAACATGTCCGGCACCCCCGAAGAGGCCTCCAAATTTGGAGGCCCTCTCGGGTGCCGGACATGGGGGCGGACATGCGTCTGACAGGGGAGGCCCGTCCGTCATAGAGACAGCGCGGCGCGCCCAAATTCCCCTTCGTCTACATTGCCGCCCCCGGCGCCAAAATTCCCAATCTTCCCTCCATTTCCAAAACCCTTGCGCCGCCGCCGCCGCGAGCTCCTCGCCTTCCGCCACCATGCCGCCAAAGCCTGTCGGCCTCGCGAAACCCAAGGGGGGTCGCAAGCCGCTGGCGTCGTCGCAGCCGAAGAAGAAACCGATGAAGCAGGAGCCGCAGGAGTATTCGGTGCCGCTTAAAAAGGTGCCGCTGAGCCAGGGCGTCCTGCGCTCTGCCGCCTCCCACCTTCGGCAGATGAGGCGACTGAAGGCGAAGGACAAGATGGCTGGTGAGACCGCCGAGATATTGATCGCCATGAGCCAAAGCAGCTCAAGCCCGGGGGGCGCCGGTGTCTTTTGCGGGTCGCCGTCTGCCCCGGGCTTTTTCGACGACACCTCGGCTACCAGACGCAGCAGTCGCGGATTTCCCCCCCGACGCCCTCGATCTGAACGAGGCGCCGTTGGTGTTCAGCGAATCGCCGGCGATGCGGCGGACGGAAGCCACAAACGCCGACGCGACTGCTTCCCACGGCCTCCTCTTCGGCAACGCGGTCGACCAACTCGGCCAGGTGCGTGCTATTTATCTTCCTGATCCGCACCTATTTATTGTGTTCCCCCGATTGTTTGTTGGGCGCACTTATTGCGAGCGGCCGGATGCAAATTGTTGGTGTGTGTACTTACTGCGAGCGGCGGCCGGATACAAATTGTTGTATTTGTGTCATAGGATGGTGACGCCGAGGTGATGAATGGAATCATTGCCGGTGATGCAACTTATGTCCACGCCGACACAGATCAGTTCGGCCAGGGCGACGAACAGGATGGCGACCATGGCCAGGACCAGGAAGGGGAGGGTGACGAAGAGGACGGCGACGACGACGAAGATGGTGGCAAGAAGGCAGGTTACAGAGTCCGGACTTGGACCGACACGGAGGACGTGTTGTTGTGCGAGGCGTGGATGAATGTGAGCATGTGCACCACGAAGGCGCCAACCAAAAGAGGGATGCATATTGGGCACGCATCCATAAGGACTATACCGAAAGAAGGTCGTATCCACCTAATGATGATTTGCCCGATCGCAATGTCAAATCGGTTGAGAGCCGTTGGGGCGTCATCGCGGCTCTCACTAGCAAGTTTCATGGTTGCCATGAGCAAATCATGAATATAGATGAGAGTGGCAAGAATGATGCCGACAAGGTCAGCTTGTCATCTTAACTTGCGGCTTACTTGTAACCGGCCATGTTTGTTGACTTGTAACCGGCCATGTTTGTTAACAGTTTGATTGCTGGACGAGTTCGACACTTTTATTAATGCATGAAACTACTTATTTGCATATCATTACAACTAGAAATTCCGAAAACTACTCCTCGTCATCGGAGGCGGCATTGGGCGGCGGTGTTCCTGGCTCGTCGTCCGCCAGCGCCGCGTCTGGAGGTCCCTGCTCCCACTCCGGTGCCACCGCTGCCTGGGGGAGGCCGGTTCTGCATGTGCACCAGCCGCACGGGACGGCCATGGGGACCAAGGCTCCCACGGTGAGTACGCAGGGCGTGCCGGTGATGGAGTTGCGGGCTCGGCCTCCTGCTCCTGATCGGCCACGGCGTCCTGCTCCTGATCGGTCTCGACGTCCACGGCCTCCTTGTCCTGCTCCTGATCGGCCTCGACGTCCACGGCCTCCTTGTCCTGCTCCTGATCGGCCACCACGGGCTCCTTCTCAGGCGATGACATGGCGAGCGAGTTTTGGGCGGTGGTGCGTGGAGAGATTGTGACGGCGTGGATATATCGCAGCGAAACCGCGTGAACGCAACCCCGAAGCGACGCGCCGGCGGTTGAACGTCCACATCAAACCGCCGTGTTCCAAAGCGACGCGAAGGTGAACCGGCGGCGGTTCGTGCGCCCGCAAGGTGTTCGATCTATTGCTCAAAACTAGGGCCATTTGGGGGGTGGGCCTTTGGGGTGCGCCGCTGTGGGCGGGGTCAAAAACATGGGCGGACACATGTCCGGCACCCCCTAATTGGGCCTCCATTGGGGGGTGCCGGACACTAATTTGGAGGTCCCCGGTGGAGATGCTCTAATAATGCTCTTGTTTTTCATGGCTATGTCCGGTCCATGGACCCAGGCGGATGCGAGGCCGTTGCAAGGTGATCAAGTGTGCGTCGGGGCACCCTCCTCGGGTGGTTCCGTCGACATTGTGGCGCCGACGCCGTCGCCAAACCCTTCCGAGTTAAAGGAGAAGGGACCCCAAGGGTGTCATAAAACGCATGATCCTAGCCCGCCTTGTTCCTCGCCATAGTGATGAAAAGAGAGTAAGAGACACGACAGGCAGGGAGTTGTCGTGGCTTGTATGGGAGTCGCTAGGATGGAGCCTGAAGTTATCTTCGATTTGCAGTGATCAATGTAATGTACTGATCGTTAGGGTTGAGACGTCTCGTGTATTATTTCTTTTGTATTTTCTTCTTATGTTAAGGTTTGTTCCTGGATGTTTTCTCGTATCTTGTCGTGTGCATCTTGATGCAAAATCCGGAAGCTTGGACTCTTATGCGAGCTTATTATCAAGATACTTTTGCGAAGAATCAATAAAAGCTTACCATTTAAACAGTACGAAAGGAAACCAGAAAATCCAAATATCATAGAAATTTAGGATAGATAAGTTAATTATATCCTATTGACTAGTACTCTCTTGAACGCGATGATCGTGATGGTGAATGGAGGACTCCGCAAATGTGAAGCTCTCCTCCTCCAAGATCGCCTTCCTCCGCCTCTGGTACGGTTTCGTGGTTTTCTGTTGTGTTGTCAATACTGTTGTGTTCTCAATATGAAAGTTGATTCCGTTGATAAGACGAAGGTGGCGACTCTCTTGGTGCGGTTTCGTGGTTTTTTGTTTGTCATAATGCAATCTGCTTAAGTAGGAAGTTACTCTGTTTTCCTCTAATCATCGAAATATAGCTCCATAACATTCCAACGTGTGTAGTCCTAGAAATTATACATGTAGACAAGGTATTTTTGGTTTTCGATAAATATTTGTTAGCTAAGAGGCGAAAACACGAAAAATCCAGCGTGAAACAATTAGAAATTTCTTTGCTATATAAAATTGAGCCATCAATCCCCCCCCCCCCCCCCCCCCCCCCAATGGTTTAATATGTTTTGTCTTCACAAATTCTGAAATCTGAAACAGGATAATAATGATGTTTTAGAGATTGCACCTAACTCAGCTGCCTAACCACAATTTGCCAACAACTAAATCTTATTTTTAGTTCAATTCCGTATAAGTTAGATAAGCTGCGCGGAAAGTCTGAAGCGTCTCTCTTGTGAGAGAAAAACAATTCAAGCACAAGACACTTCAATATTTTATAACATCCAAGAAAAGTACGAACTCGGGTTTACTTTCCTCCACAAAAGTCTCAACATCAGATCTTCTACTCTTATCTTAAGCTCGCAGACTCAAAGTGAACAACGCTTGATATTTATAATGCTTAAGGTTTTTGGGGTCATTATCTTGCATGGGATAGCGATACCACTACCTCCATCTTGGCATTCATGAGGTCTGAATCATGACCTAGATGCGACTGTTCAGAAGGTCGAGCTTCATGCCATAGTGTTCTGCTACAAACACTTATCTACTTATGGTTGAAATCCAGGATTAACCCTGGTAGAACGTTCGTACTCAGCTCAGCGGATGGAGTAGTCAAGAATACGATAATCACTCACGGTATATCCGCTCAATGGTCAGCGAAGCAGTTTCCAAGTTCATTAAGATAAAACCACCGAGGTTTAGAGAATTTGTTCAAGTGAAGTAGACTCATGCATTAAAACACTAAGCTGTTCACAAATTAACTAAACTAGGTAAATTTGGCGCGACGGCACGCCGCGCCCTTACTGAGAATATTTTGTAATATTTTTTTTATTTTATTTTTAGTTGCGTTGTACTTATTGTGAGGAAAGGCGGTAGTTGTAATTTGTATAATGTACTTAGATGAAATTCAGTTTGAAATAAATTAGTATTTGGATGGAATGAATGTGCATTTTTTTTTAATATCAGTATTATCAAGTGTTTTTTTTGTCGTCGTAATCGGAGGAAGTACATCGTAATTATGTTGAAATATTCACCAAAGTGAACATTTATTAAATTTAACTATATATGTTGGAGAGAGTTTAGTCACGGTGTATGTAAATATAAAACAATTTGAAATGTTGTAGTGTGTTTTTATTTTTTCAGCTTAAATTTTTAAGCTAGCTATTTAATCAGTGGAAATATATTATATGAGCATTTATTGAATAAAATGTATAATTAGAGGGAATGATTTTGGACTATATCGTTGTAATCTGAGGAAATACATCGTAATTACGTCAGAATATTCACCGAACTGAACATTTATTAAATCTAACTACATATACTGGAGAGAGTTTAGTCGTGGTGTATGTAAATATAAAACAATTTGAAATGTTGTAGTGTGTTCCTATTTTTTAGCTTAAAATTTTAAGCTAGCTATATAATCAGTGGAAATATATTATATGAGCACTTATTGAATTAAATGTATAATTGGAGGGAATGATTTTGCAATGTAGATAATTCTTCAAATATTCACCGAATTTAAATCTTCGAATTTGTTTGTGTTGTGCTGTAAATAAGTAGCATTAATTTTATGTAACGTTATAATATTAAGGAATACATTGTTATTATGTCGTAATGTTCACTAATTTGAGCATTTATCAAATTTAGCTGCATATTTGGAAAGAGTTCAGTTATATTACCTGTAAATATAAAGCAATTTTGAAATGAGGTAATATGGTTGTATGTTGGCTTAAATTTTTATGTTTATTGTATGTTCAGAAGAAATACATTATGTGAGCATGTGTTAAGTATTAACCAATTTAAGTTGGCATAATATGCTTGTATTTTGTCTTAAATTTGTAGTTTAACTCGATAATCAAAGGAAATATATTGTGTGAGCATGTGTTAAATTCAGTTTAAGTTCAATCCATAATTAGAGGGAGTGAGTCTGCATTTTCTCCAAATCTTCATCTGATCAAGCATCTTTTAAAATTTAACTGCATAATTAGAGGAGACTAAGTTATAATATGTCGAAATAGTATGTTAACTAAAATTGGATTGGTCAAATGTGGTTTCATTTTGCTATAAATAATTTGTTTGATTTGAGACGATAATAAGAGGGAATAATTTATGGTTATCTCAAAATGTTGACTAAATTTAGCATTTGTCTAATTTATCTGCATAATTGGAGAGTCTTTAGTTATATTATCTATAAGTACTAATCATTTTGAAATGGTGTAGTAAGTTTGTGTTTTGTCTTAGAAAATTAATTGAACTCCATAACCGAAGGAAATACATATTATGGGCATTTATTTAGTTCAATCCATAATGAGAGGAAATGAATTTGGACCTTCTCCAAATATTCACTTGGATAGTTGGTGGAAATTTTGTGTGGAAAGTTTGAAATTTTTTCAAATTTTAAATTTGTGGTACGGCATGCTTGCTGCGGCGGTTTTGACATATTATGTATATGTCTACGTAATTTGAATCGAACGAACGCAGCAGAAATTGTCTGGGAAAAGGGAAAACAGATAAACATGTATGGAATATTGACATATATAGTAATATTTGTTTTTTATTTGAAAATTGTTCAATATTGTGGAGGAATTAATATTTTCGTTATGTCAAATATTCTCTAGGGAAAAGTAGTAGATGAAAAAAAATCGAACTCATGCGTAGAAATTATTTTGGAGTTGTAGAATATGTAGAAAATCCAGAAAAAATTCTTCGAAATCTTTTTTGTTAAACTTATAAAAAATATTGTATTTTTTTTTTGGTGAGGAAGAACTATTCGTTGGCACACATTTTATTTTTTGTGCATGTTTTGATGTATGGTTTGCATCATTGCCGTGGACGTATGTAAAGATTTTAAATTTGTGTGTATTTTAATGAATTTTAGTTTGAAGCTTATTTTAGAATTAAATGTTTTTTTGGGGAGAAAGCATTGTTATGGGAAATATTTTTCCGTGCATTTTTTGTTATATACGGTTTGCAATTTATTGTTTAACAGATTAAAAGATTTGAATTTTGTGAATTTCAGTGTGTTTTTTTTAAATATGAAACGGCTGACTGGGTGGGCCCACCGCTGGTGTCATGCTGACATCATTGGCGCCCACCGCGGCCGTGCGACCACCGTGGCCAGGGCGAGCTCGGCGGCGACGCATCCGCGCGAGCCGGAGCGTGCGATTCGGCGCGTCTGGCGCGCGGGGACGCAGGGTGAACGAACGGGGCGGCGACGCCAGATTTTGGCTGCCGGAGCGTCGCCTGCAGCGGCCGAACGCGGCGGCCGGAATAACTTGACGGCGGCGATGATTCCGGAGAGGTAGCGGCGTCCCAGGATGCGAATCGCGGCGGAGATGGAGAGCAAGTGGCGGCGGAGCTCCTGCCGGCGTTCGATTTGATCAAGGAGCAGCGGAGAGCCGCCGTGGCGCGCCGCGGCGGCGGCAACTTCGTCGTCGCGGGGGGGGGGGGGGGGGGGGAGAGAGAGGGGAAGGAGGGGTTTGCTGACGATTTTGCGTAAAAGCCCTTGAGCTTTACTGAAATCGCAAAAGGATCCTTCGCAGCGGTGAAACATGGACTGCGGGGCAATTGCTCGCTTTGCGAGTCGTTTTTTGCAAAAAGTAAACGCGAACGTCTGGTGGACCGTTCGATGGATGTTCGACGGCCGAGATGCGCCACGTACTGTAGCGGGGCACAGTAACTCTCGTTACTGTTCCAGGAACAGTGGCGCGGCGCGCTGGGTCGCTGTGAGGGCCTGATTTTGCTCCTCCTTAATATATTTAGGTAATGTTTCGTCAATGTAACATAGGGCAACGCGTCAGCTGATTTAGCTTAGATTGGCCAGTAGGACCAGTAGTAGGTCAATCTCATGCTGAATTTTTTGTAGATCCTAAAGTCCAACTTCCAAGCGCTTGATACGGACACCTTGTTACCCACTTGAAAGAGAAATTAATGTCTAAGCGCGTGCAATAGAACCGTTGACTGTGGAATAATACATACATGTACGAGCTAGACGATCCATGTATCCTGTGCAAAGCACTCGTCATAACAAGCGACTCTTCTCCACTTGAAACTCACGGATAGAAATCACACGGCGTTTCCTCGAAAAATTACCAAGAGTTTGACTTGAATATAAGTAAACAAAATCGAACATCAGACTGACCAACGAACAACAGTGGAACGAAGGAGAGTGGACTGTGCACTAGCTGTCGTATTCTATAAGAAATCCAAGTTTTTTTTTTTTTTTGCGGAAAACTTTCAATCTATTCATCAACTGTCAAGGTAGTACAAAGAACACCTGAAGTAAGAAAAATTACATCTAGGTCCATAGACCACCTAGCGACGACTACAAGCACTAGAGCGAGCCGAAGGCGCGCCGCTGTCATCGCCCCTCCATCACCAGAGCCGGGCAAAACTTGTTGTAGTAGACTGTCGGGAAGTCGTCGTGCTAAGACCCCATAGGACCAGCGCACCAGAACAGCAACTGTCGCCGATGAAGAGAAGCGTAGATCGGAAGGATCCAAACTGTAGACACACGAACGAAGACGAACGAATGCCAGATCCAAAGGGATCCACCGAAACAAGCACCGACCGAATCCCGCGAGATCCACCGGAGACATACCTCCACACGCCTTCCAACAACGCTAGAAGCATCGCCGGAACGGGGGCTAGGCGGGGAGAAACTTATTCCATCTTCAGGGAGTAGCCGCCGCTTCATCTTCCTAAATAGGACACAAACCCTAATCAAACACAAAAAAACATGTGAGTACGTAGCCCTCCCGCCGACAAGGACCGGGATCCACCGCGCCACCATGGCCCTTAGGCCACAGAGGCGAGATGGATCGGCGGCGGCCGCCGGCAGGAGGCCTCAGTCGCCTGTCCTCTGTTAGACGCGTACGAAGAGGTATCCTCAAGAAATCCAAGTTTTTGACCATGCACATGAGTGGACAATAGACCAGATTTGTGCGTCCCATGTAACTTAAAGTCAGACAAGACGCAAAGACAGGTCTTTGCCTACAGCAGAAAAGCAAGCACATTCTTCGTGCTGGCCGATCAGTGATCCAACAGTTTTTGTCCAATATAAAAGGTTTTCTCTTGACAAAAATGACTTGGAATTCTAGTCTACGTACGTGCCGACCCGGAAGGCCGGAACCAGAGCTAAGTGCGAACTCCAAGTCGTCCATGTAAACGAGCACGCAGCTTCCGGCCCTCCCTCGATGCAAGGCCCTATATATAACGTGACGGATGACTATAGATTCTCACACATTGTAAACTTCCATAGACCATAGCTATTTCTTTTTTCCTAGCTAAGAACAGCGAGAAGAGAGGCATACAGATATCACCGGATTAAGATCATGGCTGCCGTGACTGCAAAGCTCCTTCTGCTGGTGGTCGTGATGGTGTTGGCGTTCTCGACTGTGCTCGGCGCGGCGCGGCCGTTGGCGGGAGAGGAGTGGGACGGAGAAGCCACCGCCGGCGACTCCGTCGTCAGGTTTATCCGGCAGGTGTATCTGCAGCAGCTGCAAGGGCCAGGTCACTCCTGTTCAACCTGGAACACAAACGGCGGATGTTGATAAGTTCGCAGAAACTGGTGATGAAGCTAATGATCAATGGCGTGGCCCAGCCAAGAACGTGGCATAGTTCATTTATAGGTTTACAAATCGGGCGTTAACTGTAAACAGATGTCTCTAAAATATTTCAGTTGTTCTTTGGAGATCTATTTTAATTTATTGTAATTTAAAGGACTATAAAGGTCCCTTGTTGAAACAGTACCTTATTATAGAAATTAGGAACTTAGCGCGGCAATGCCGCGCGTGTGTAGTATAAATAAAATTTAAATTTGGTAACATGTGCATTTAGAAATTGTGTAGGCTTGGAAATTATTGAAATTTCGAAAAGTTTGCGTTTTAAAATTGTTTAGATTTTGAAAATTATTCAAGTTGGGGTGTTTTTGAGATTCGTTTTCTTTTTTACTTCTGTGAAATGATCAGATTTGGAAGATACTTAAAAGTTTAAAATATCTAAAACTGAAATTTGATCCTACGCCATAAATAGTCAGCATTTTTTTATGTTTATTTCGATATATTTTTCATATTTTGTATGAAAAATTGGTGGACATAGTTTAAGTTACTGATTTTGCAGCATTGAGTAAAATTTTGAAGGTGTTAATAGTGAAAAGTTTTGCTTATGTGTTTTTTTTGGTTTTTAAATGATTAGTTTTGAAATATATTTAAATTTTTAAAATTACGTGTCAGTGTTTTAAATTTCAAATTTGAAATTGAGGAAGTTCGAAAATTGTCTAAGCTTGGAAATCATTAAATATGGGAAAAAATATTGTTTTAAACATAGTCGGATTTTGGAGGTTGTTCAAATTTGAAAATGGTTGTATTTCAAAAAGAGTTTACGGTTTTCAACGTTTAGATTTTTAAAATTGGCTAAAGTGAAAACGTGTTAAGGTTTGAATTCTTTTGTCATTCATAAAATGATTGGATCTGAAAGAACTTTAATTTTTTTGGAGCTTTTAAATTTGAAATTTGGATTGAAATGGTATACGCCATGGTCGTGTAGTTTGAACAAAAAATATTGCGGAGTAAAACATTCAAATTTTAAAATGTTCGCATTGTAAAAGTGGTTTAGATTATGAAATTATTGAAATTCAAAAAATGGCTATGTTGAGAAGGTGTTCAAATTTTTAAAATGGTCAAATTGAGGAGCTATTCATATTTGATTTTTTTTTACGTTTATTAAATACTCAGATTGTGTGGTTTTGTTGATATGTTTGTCATATTTGTGAATACCACGGTGCAAAAAATTTAACTTTGGAAATGTATACATTAAAATTTGTTTAGACTTCAGTGTATCCAATTTCAGTGAAAAATGTTTGTATTTAAATTTTGTTTGAATTTTAAAATTGTTAAAATTGAGAAGGCATTCATATTTGAATTTGGTTGATGTTTATTATGTGCTTAGATTCGGAAAGGCATTCAAAATATTAGAATATTCAAATTTGAATTTTGATTGCATGATGTGAATAGTCAGCGTTTATTGTTGTGTTCATGTTGATATGTTTGTCACATTTGTAAATATTGTGGTACAAAAAAATTAAATTTGAAAGTGTCCGTGTGCAAATTGTGTTTAGATTTGAATATGCCGTAATAAAAAAGAAATTTGTACTTATGAATTGTTTGGTTTGTAAAAGTGTTATGAATTGTTTGATTTCTAAAAGTTGAAAAAATACTTAGTTTTGAAAGGCATCAAAATTTTAAAATATGCAAATTTGTGTGTGCCGTTTGAGTATGTCGTAATAAGAAAGAAGTTTATACTTATGAATTGTTTGATTTCTAAAAGTTTTATGAATTGTTTGATTTCTAAAAGTTGAAAAAATACTTAGTTTTGAAAGGCATCCAAAATTTTAAAATATGCAAATTTGTGTGCGGTGTTTTTCGTGGTAAAATTCAAATTTACAAATGTGATTTCAAAATTGTGTATATTTGGAAATTGTTGAAGATGTATCTATAAAGTTGTAAAAGTTTTTTAAGAAAAAGGAAAATGGAATAAAAAGATTAGGGGGAAAAAAAGGGCCGAGCCGGCTGCACAGCAGCCAGCCCAGCCCATCCAGCGAGCTCAACTGCCCAGCCCGGCCCGCTCGTCATGCTGACGTCACCGACGCCCGAGCTCCGCCCCCGCCGCGGCGGCGTTGACTTCGCCGGAGCCGCCGCAGCAAAGCGACCTAGGATGCGCAGGTGGGCGCGTGGGACGCGGGTCGACGTGGGCTGCTCGCAGGTGGCGGCGCCGCCGCGTTTAGGTCGACGGAGCTTCGCCGGAGACGCGCGGACGCGGCGGCGGCCCGCGAGCACGGCGCGGACGATTCCGGCGACGGCGTGGCGTTCCGGCATGCGAGAGTGGGCGAGGAGGGATAGGGCACGACGCCGCATGTCTCTGTGCTCGGCGATTTGGACGGGAAGGACTGTGGCGGCTGCGTCGGCGGCGCCGGCGACGTCGCGGTCGCGTGAGGAGAGGAAAGAGGAAGGAGTGAGCTGCGGTGACGTTTTTGCTGAAAGGCCCCTGGCTTTTCCGAAAATTGGAAAATAGTCCTTTGCGGGCGCGGTCAATAACTTCTTTAAACATAATGTTCCTTGTTTCATTTGTTGCAACACCACAGTCATCCTCAATTAAGAACTTGAAACCTTCACGAGATGTCACACGTGACATAGCTACGTAGAGCTGGCCATGAGAAAATACAGGTTTGCAAACATAGTTGCAGACTTTTGAGAGAGTCTACTGCAAACAATAATTCAGATTTGTTTCTTCCTTATTCTGGATGCAGACTTTTAAGAGAGTCTGCCTTCGCGGTTCAGATTTTTTTAACTGGTTATACGCACTCACATGATCACATCTGAATAGGCTGGTGAAAATGGATTTCAGCAAGGTATTCCATTTCTGCGTCCACTCTGATCCATAGTAAAGGTGCATCTATGCTGCACTACATAGATCTGAGATAAGTTTTAGGTAAAGATTTTTAAAAAAAATGTGAATTAGGCAAAACAAACCTTGTGCGGTTCTCTTGAGTTGAAGCATCTATGTTGTCATCAGAACCATCAGGCTTGGAGCCCTTTTTGGTTTTCTGAAACCGCTTTGCTGCTAGTTTGGAATGGCACTGTAATTCCAGCACCCGCAAAGCTTCACCAGCCATTGGGTAGAAACTAAAATGCTATCCTTTTATCTAATTGTTATATCCTCATACTGTAACAGATAAATCTACGGAACCAATACTTTATATTTAGTACGCGAGTTGTTTTTTTGGTAACCGCCAAAAAAGGATCACCATAAAACAAAGCAATTTTGCTTCTTGGTGAACCAGGTCTCAAGAAATCTGCCATGCTGAAATCGACAATCCAGTAAAACAAAAGCACAAGCATCATTGGAGCTGAAAATGCTTACCATTCTTCTCATGGTATCCAGTACTCTGTATTACTGAGGAGACAGGCCGAATACATTGCACTCTCGTGAAAACAGTAGTATGTGTATCCACTATGTATTCTAAGTCTCCGACAGTCGTGTGGCCTTTGTCGAAAGTTCTGACTGAGAATTACTACTAAATAAAAGTCGTATCGGAAAATTATTGATGGCGTCAATGGCTTAGGATACTGTGAAAAACTGAAGATGAAAACCTTGGATTAATTAGAATCGTAGAAAATTCAGAAGGCTGAACCACTAAATCTTTATTCGGACACATCGAACCCGAATAGCTAGCAGATGAAAAGGGAGTCCAAGAGATAGAATCCGGCAAACATGAGCATGAAGGAGAACTGAATGGAAACCCATCAGTCAATAAGGGGTACCACCAGTGAAGTCATCAGACATGGATGGCCAGCCGTCATATTCGTCACCAGAAGAATCCGTATACGGTACTGCAAACAGCAGAGAAAAAACAGAAGATCTTATGAAGCTCACATCATAATAGCAAACACCATGACAGGTAAAACGACGAAACAGTCCAACATGTTTCTCAGTAGAGAATACAGACGAAAAGCAACTAAATAGAGAGTATCCCAACATGTCTCTAGGTAAAACATACCGAGAAAAATCAGTAAATATAGAATGGAATAGGTAGTTGACACATGTATTGTAGCAGCAATATGTCTATTTTTGTAAGACCCATCATTTTTGTACTGGACACGCTACTCGTACAACATAACTGACTTTTATAAATTGGATGCAGGTGTAGGTACTGACTTGCAAAAACTGGACACAAGTGTAGATAGCTGCTCAAATTGCGACAGCACCATGCATCTGTTGTTTATCTAACATGAGCGGACGTGTATGTACGCTAATAGGACAAAAGATTAAATATACATACTGATATAAGGTTTAACAAATGATAGAATTTTCTTAATCAGATTATCTTTTTAAATTAGTGAAATATGCATTGAAAATGAGACTGATAGCCTCATTTAACTGGTATATTGTGCTACCCAGAAGGAGATCACCATGTCATATTTAGTATTTCCCTAGGTTATTTGTACTCCAAAATTGCCCCATCTTTAGTTAAAAAAAAACATTGCCCCATCTTCCATGGATGTATTCAGAAAAATCACTTATACTACTCGAGCAAAAGTAAGTTTAATCTTGGATTCCTCTCAAGCATATTCAGTGTAATATCATTTCTTTACTGGAATAAATATGATTGCAAAGATAAAATCTATAGGTATATCATCTTATAGATTACTTGTTTAAAATTATTTCAATATTTTATCATGAATAAGTTATAGTCCATAGGTAATGGGAAGATATATGACTGTGCAGCAAGATCTCAACTCATACGATTTCTTATGGTTCAGATGTATTGCCCTTATCGGTCTCTGCAATCTACATCGTTGCAACGTTTTTATAGATTGTTACTATTGACGGATTGGGAAACAGATGATTTGGTAGATAAAGCAAATACACTACACAGTGCTACATGGTATTCATTCCCTAAATCCTTTAGAAATCAAGAATAACTGTATTTCCAAACTTCATTGTTGTCCATAGATGTACTTTAGAACAGAAGAAATTCAACAATAAGAAGAAAGTTATGAATAGTATTGTGTTACCTATAAAAGGAGGTTAATTGCCAAGTAATATTCCCCTAGCTTATCTTGAATCCGAATATGCAAGCCAAGAACGATACAAATCCCCATCAGCAAATCATCTGTAATTCCCTAGTATATTTATTATCTTAACGTCTTGAGTCCTAGAAATGGCACGCTGATACTGTTCAGAGCTTTTTTATTCTAGTGCAAAATAGAAATATAGTAAAATAATACAACCAAAAAAAAACTCATGAACTGCATGAAAGGAAAGCTTATGCAGGTCTTGAATTGACGATCTTCAGTTAATATGTGAACTCATATATTCTACATCAGCAAAAAAACTGAACTTATATACAAAACTGTAATAAAATAAGTTGAGAGAAAAACTGACAATACTTTTGACATCATAATCTATAAGAATTAACTTCAGTGATAGTAGTTTGCAGGGATTCTAGGAAAACAAATTTGCACATCAATTCTGTTGTTCCACAACCTCTGTTGTTCCATGCAAGAGAAAACATCTGAGGTTTAGTTAGTATTACATGTAATGCAGTGTATAGTAATTGTGAACCTTCTATGTTGCTTCGAATGATATGCCGTCAGAGTTTATATACCAGATAATCCTTCTCACTTGAATCTCAACTATGCAATCAAAAGAAATAACAGTGACGTAGATTAAATTTGTTTACACATTACCCAAACACTTGGTCAGCAGGAGTGCAGGACCAACTACTATATGGAGAAGATATGATTCGAACTGGACAGAGGAAAGGGCAAACGCTCAATCCACTGAGATTACTTAGCTGCTGACCGATTTCATCCCTTTCAAAGTCCTCAATGGCACAGTCAAGCTTCTATGACTGCATCAGGGAACATGCATGATGGACACATTGGAGGGACGAAGGGGAGGATTTATACGCAAAACTGTTGATGTTGCCTCTCCAATAACTGCAGCCCATGTAGAAAATCGTGTCTGTTGTGTAAGAACACATAATATATCACTATCTTTTATTAGCTCAAAAACATGTGTCCTCGGCGGTGACTTTATATTGGTGTGTGGGTGTGATGTACTTGTGGTCGTATTTATGTGCAGATGTATTCCTATGGTCGCATGTAGCATATTTATACGCAAAACTGTTGATGTTGCCTCTCCAATAACTGCAGCCCATGTAGAAAAGAAAAATTGATGGACATGTTCTTACCTGAAACACGTCAGAAAACCCATATAATGCTATAAATTTTAGGCGTACTGACCTATTGAAGTCTGCAAGAACGCTCCAAGCAATCCTTAAGCATGTAGCATATTTTTCCGGCTGCTATATATCAAAATAGTAAGTTATGAGAGTAATTAGTGGAAAACATAAAAATATAGTTCATCTATGTGAAGGGAAAATAGTGCAGAAATTGATATAAAGTGACACTAATTTATATATCTTGTAATTTATTAGCAGGTTTTATCTTCCATATATCTGGGTGGTGGTTAAGTTCTTTTAACAAAGAGGCAAAAAACTACGATGCGCTCATAAAATATAGTGATGCACAAAGTATTAGCAAACTAAATCGTAATTATTCTTTGAAGGATGCACGGTTAAGATAACATGCTATACAATTTGGCCTGGATGTGCAGAAGTAGCAAGTATTCAACACACACAATTTACTACGGAATATGATTTAGAGATTAGAAGGTACAGCAGGTTCCACCTTTAGTCAGTTCATGCAAAAGCAATCAACAACATTAAATATCATGCAGAGAAAGTAAAGCACTTTGTGGTAAGCACTATTGGCAGTACAATTACGATGACTATGGTTCAGTTTTTCACTGTAAGGAGTTTGTGTCCATACACCATTTTAGAAATTAATTCCTTCATCGACAGAGCGAGAGGAAATATTCAGACAAATATTCACTGTACTACTCCAAGAACTGAACTAAACTTGGAGTAAAGTGGCAATACTGCATACTCCATGGATTTACTGAACACTCTCATTCAAATCTAATCAAACATTACAGATAAGATGGTGAGATGGTTCAGGGACAATTTGACTCGTCCCGGGCTGAAACGTGCAAGTCGAGGCCCCAAGAAGCCGTGCGATTTTTAGCATTTGTAGCTGATAAATATTGTTCAGGAACCATGAAATTTTATACGGGCTAACTGAATTTGTAACCTATACCACAGATGAGCAAAATTAGATGCTAGGTTAGATTTAAAAGAGGAAGGGTAGGGGCAGTATAACTCACGAGGTCGAGGACTTGGAACAGGCATCGGATGTTGGCCTCGTCCATGGAGCAGATGTGCTGCTTGACCCAGGTTCCGAGCACCAGGTCCAACTCCAGGAGCCCTCTATCCTTGCTCCTGTACACCAAGCTGCACAGACGGCAAGGCTAGCAGTGCAGGTGCGCAACTTCTCCAACGCCGCCCACTGCGCCTCATCGTCGTCCTCGTCACGCGACGATTGGGAGGCAGCAGGGAGGAGACGCGCTAGTGCGCTGGACGCGTACGGCCGCCGCCTGCCATCCCGCGGCGGCGCCGCCCCTTTTAGGCCGCGGGAGATGGCTGGGCGATGAAGATCCGCGGTGGCAGTCGTCAGCCTAAACGGAGCGGCCGAATCAGACCGAAGGGAAGCAGGAAAAAAGGTCTAGGAGAAGAGGATCAACGGGAGCACGAATCCGTCGTCGTCAAGGCGAGAGGAGGCGGAGACGCGCGGACGCGGCGGCGGCCCGCGAGCACGGCGCGGACGATTCCGGCGACGGCGTGGCGTTCCGGCATGCGAGAGTGGGCGAGGAGGAATAGGGCGAGACGCCGCATGTTTCCGTGCTCGGCGATTTGGGCGGGAAGGACTGTGGCGGCCGTGCGCTGCATCGGCGGCGCCGGCGACGTCGCGGTCGCGTGAGGAGAGGAGAAGAGGAAGGAGTGAGCTGCGGTGACGGTTTTGCTGAAAGGTCCCTGGCTTTTCCAAAAATTGGAAAATAGTCCTTTGCGGGCGGTTTTGTGCAAAATGGTGCGCCGGAGCGCGACGTGGCAGCGCGCGATTGGTAGATATTCGACCGCTACAGTGTTAATGTAGCAGCACGATTCTTGGCGCGATCTGTACCGTCGGTTGGCTTGATCGACGGCGCACGTTTAGAACGCGACGTGGACAGCGGAATGAGGGGTGAATCCCACGTACTTTTATATATAGGGGACATTGGAAAATAGTCCTTTGCAGGCGGTTTTGTGCAAAATGGTGCGCCGGAGCGCGACGTGGCAGCGCGCGATTGGTAGACATTCGACCACTACAGTGTTAATGTAGCAGCACGATTCTTGGCGCGATCTGTACTGTCGGTTGGCTTGATCGACGGCGCACGTTTAGAACGCGACGTGGACAGCAGAATGAGGGGTGAATCCCACGTACTTTTATATATAGGGGACATTTGTATAAGTGGATTGCGACTGTGCAAAAATATTACATTGCAATTTGTAGCTACAGTTCTGTTACCTCTGTACTGCGACTGTACAGAAATATTACATTGCAATTTGTAGCTACAGTTTTGTTACTTTTGTACTACGACTGTAGAGAAATATTACATTGCAATTTGTAGCTACAGCTATATTACTTTTGTACTTATGTTTGCTTCTTTTTTCATGATTTTTTTTAATGAAACGGGGAAAATGTTTGCCCTAGTCTATTACTTAAGAAGAAAGCTTTTCATGAGTGTTTTGACTTTCTTGCTCCACCTACGTTCTTCATAGAATTATTATTCTTTTTTAGATGAACCAGTTTCCCATTTCTATAGGAGCTAGTGAGATTTAACTTCAGTACAAATCGGAAACCCAGCCGAAAATTCTATTTTAGGTGTACTTTTATGACTGAAAGAATACAATATAATAACGGTATCGTGAAGCTTGACAAAAAAATTCAGTTAATGCATTAGGAATCAACAAAAACCAAAAGGCCGCCAATGTTTCTGGCGATGATTATCCATATTTACTTCTTTGTTTCTAGCCAAGTAAGAGAGAGTAGAGAGAGGGCACAGAAGATCACCGGATGAAGATCATGGCCCGTGTGATTCCAAAGCTAGTTCTGCCGGTGGTCGCGATCGATGGTGTTGGTGTTCTCGGCGGTTCTTGGCACGGCGGCGGCCGCTGTCGGAAGAGGAGTGGACCGGAGATGCCACCGCCGGCGACTCCGTCGTCAGGTTCATCCGGCAGGTGTAGCTGCAGCAGGTGCAAGGACCGAGTCACTCGTGCTCGACCTGGAACCCAAATGGCGTGCCCAGCCAAGAACGTGTTGTAATTCATTTATAAACTTATTAATTCATCGGGTTGTAACTGTAAGGCACATTTATTTTTTAAGATTTTAGGAGTTAAATTAAGGGATTCTACGGTAATATTACAAAGGAATTGTTGGAATTTTGTGGCCTTTTGCCCAGCTTTTGCCCATGGCCCAATTAAATTTCGAAAATCTCATGTCCCATTTATATGTCTGGTTTGGAGACAAAAGTTTTGTCCCACATTGCTAGTTGGGAGAGAGTTGCACCACTTTATAAGGTGGAGTGTTATTCTACTTGGTATGCTTGTGAGAACAGAATGCTCTCTCTCGCGCACTCCTCCCCCTCCGCCACTCGCTCTTTGATAATTAACGGACGCGTTAATTGCTCAGCCGTTTCCGATTCTTTTGGATCGTGGGGTTGTTACCGACTCGATCGTCGTTAGCCGCTAACATGCAACACATGGTCTCTCGTCGTTTCAGTTCCAGAACCTTTTGCGCCGCCGTCTTCCAAGTCTTCTCCATCCCGTCTTCCGGCGTGCACCAGTTGAACGGACAGTAGGCCTCCGGAACCCCGCCTCTTGTGATCCTGTATGGGAGAGGGCGATCAGGTTTTTGGGGAGCGCACTCGCGCAACTACTGGCATCGAGTTCTTCTCCAACGACGACTTCTTCCCCGACATCGGCAACCTCTTCATCGACGACATGGGCGACAACGTGCACGCCAACGGTTCCGCTGCTGCTGCACCGTATGATTTCTTGATCTTCCTGTTTGAGTTACTACTGCAATTTCTGATTGTAGTATATGTTTTAGATTCGTTATGTTTATCTACTGTTTTAGTAGATCGCATGATTAGTTTAATTCTGATTATTCTGGCTATTCTAGTCATGTTCCGTTTACTGTTTTCGCGAATTAAATCATATGCTACATTGCCTATATATTCAACAATCCAAAAACCTGAATATAGGCAATTTGCATCGACTGGCTTTCTCGCGTCAACAAAGCCGTTTCCCTTCAAAAGGGGTGCTTTACAAACGGTCGCGCGTGAGAGCAGTTTACTGGTTCCAAAACAGTAACTGCTATGCCGCCATCAAAGGCACGCCTGAGGGCGAGCTTAATCCTGAACGACAGGAGGCATATAAGAGGCCCGATACTCTTTTCAAGAGTGCCCTTCTTAGTATCCTTGACGACTTCATTGTGGACTCGTATATGTCATTTGATTACAACAAGGACATGTGGGATGCGCTCTAGGCCAAATTTGGAGCCTCGGACGCTGGCAACAAGTTGTACGTCATGGAGCAATTCTATGACTACAAGATGACTGATGAGCGCTCTGTTGTACAACAGGCTCATGAGATACAGCCACTCGCAAAAGAACTTGAGCACTTCAAGTGTAATCTACCGGACAAGTTTGTTGTCGGTGGTATTATCGCTAAGCTTCCATCTTCGTGGAGCAACTTTGTTACTGCTCTGAAACACAAGAGGTAAGAGTTTTCCGTTTCGGAACTCATTGGGTCTCTTGATGTGGAAGAGAAGGCGAGGGCAAAGGACACTCGTGCTCGAGTTGCTGAGGCTGGTTCTAGTGCCCACGTGGTACAGAAGAAGAATTACCAGCAGTCCCACAAGGTCAAATATAACAAGATCAAATCTGAGGGCAAAGACAAGTCTGATGATAGGCCCAAGCCAAAACAGCCTACCAATTTCAAGAAGAACAACAATAAGCCGAGGAAGGGATGCGCACTGGGCAACAACGGCAAGACTGCCAATGTTGTCATTGGCGACACTGAGATGAAGGATTCTGGGTATGGTATATTTCATACCATCCTTTCAGTTTCTTATTCTCCTGAATGGTTGATTGACACTGGTGCAAATGTACATATTTGTGCTGATGCCTCCATGTTTTCTTCTTACCAGGTCACAGGGACTTCTCCCGTGCTGATGGGGAACGGGTCACATGCTTTTGTTCGTGGTGTTGGCACGGTCGATCTGAAGTTCACTTCGGGGAAGATCGTGCGCTTGAACAACGTGCAGCATGTGTCCTCTATCAATAAAAATCTCATCAGCGGATCTCTTCTGTGTCGAGATGGTTATAAGTTGGTTTTCGAGTCCAATAAAGTTGTAATATCTAAGTATGAACAATTTGTTGGTAAAGGCTATGAGTGCGGAGGCTTGTTCCACCTATCTTTGTCAGACTTTTGCACTAAAGTTATTAATCATATTTGTCACGAGGTTGAGTCCAATATTTGGCATTCACGACTTTGTCATATTAATTTTGGTTGCATGACGCGGCTAGCTAGTTTGGATTTAATTCCGAAATTCACTACTGTCAAAGGTTCCAAGTGTCAAGTGTGTGTGCAAGCTAAGCAACCTCGCAAGTCCCATAAGACTGCTGAGGCAAGAGACTTGGCACCGCTGGAATTTATACATTCGGATCTTTGTGAGATGAATGGCGTGTTGACAAAAGGCGGAAAGAAATATTTCATGACGCTTATTAATGACTCCACTAGATATTGTTATGTGTATCTTCTTAAATCAAAAGATGAGGATTTAAACTTTTTCAAAATCTATAAAGCTGAAGCAGAGAACCAACTTGATTGAAAACTTAAACGGCTAAGGTCTGATCGTGGTGGAGAGTATTTTTCCAATGAGTTTGATTTTTTTGTGCGGAACATGGTATAATCCATGAGAAGACGCCTCCCTACTCGCCTCAGTCAAATGGAGTGGCCAAAAGAAAGAACCGAACTCTAACTGATTTGGTTAACGCCGTGTTAGACACTTCGGGTCTCTCCAAGGCATGGTGGGGGAGGCTCTATTGACAGCCTGTCATGTCCTAAACTGAGTTCCCACAAAGAAGAAAACAATTTCTCCATTTGAGGAATGGGAACGGAAAAATACGAGACTCTCTTACTTATATACTTGGGGTTGTTTGACAAAAGTCATTATACCAATTCCCAAGAAGCGCTAGCTTGGACCAAAAACCGTGGATTGTGTTCTTCTGGGCTATGGTTTCCATAGCATTGGTTATAGATTTTTGATAGTAAAATCCGAGGTATCCGATGTTCATGTTGGTACAATTTTGGAGTCGAAGGATGCGACTTTCTTTGAGGATATCTTTCCCATGAATGATATGCCTAGCTCATCAAATCAGGAGATACCTAATACATCTAGTCAGGAATTGGTTGGTATTCCTGATCCTACCATTTCTATAGAACACACTAATAATCCTGTGGAGGATGACAAAGAAGTTCCTGTTAGGAGCAAGAGATAGAGGACTGCAAAATCATTTGGTGATGATTTCATTGTATACCTTGTGGATGACACACAGTACCATTTCAAAAGCCTATGCATCTCTTGATGCTGACTACTGGAAGGAAGTTGTCCGTAGCGAGATGTACTCCATCTTGGCCGACGGAACCTGGGAAGTCACTGATCGTCCTTATGGGTGTAAACCTGTAGGAAGTAATGTTGGAGATATGCCCTAGAGGCAATTAATAAAGATATTTTATTTGTCATATCTCAGTTGTTCATAATAAGTTTTGTACCATGCTACAACTATATTAAGAGAAAACATTAATGCACGTGTGGTATGCAAACAACCAGAGCGGGATTTGCCAATCCACATAGCAGGATAGATACTCTGTGCCCACTTGGTGAGATTACATCAATAAGCTTGCAAGCATGTGACTAGGTCCCTCAGGGATGTAATATCACAGACGAGTAAAGATAGAATTGTCAAGTGACGAGATCAATCTCAGTAATCGTGCTACCGGAGAACGAGTCTCGGACAATCTAAGTATCGCTAGGCAAAAGGTTGAAATTGGACGTCTAAGGTTCAAACGATAAAAAGACATTCGTGGACGCACAGGGGCTATCATGGCAGTCCAGCCACCGCTGATAGTCATTGGTCGGAGAACGTGTCTTGATCATGTCTAGAGTGATCCCGAACCGGAAGAACACCGGAAGTGATCCCGAAACGGTTTTATAAAGATTGGATATTAGGAGAAACTTCAGGAGAACACCGGAAGTGTTCCGGGACATGTTCGATAATGCTCGGAGGGCCACGGAATAAGTTTCGGAGCTCGAATAAATTAAATAATATGTATTTAATATTATTAGTGTAATTAATGATTAAATATATTTATTTATTTATTTTCGAATTTTAAAAGGCATTTCTAGCTAGATGGCCTTAGAGGCCCATTAGGGGAAAACCCCCAAAGGAAAAAAGGGGGAGGGGCAGGCCGGCCTGGCTGGGCCGAATGGGGCCCACCATGGCCGGCGCACTCCCCATGGCCGGCGCAGCCATGTGGGAATATTCCCACATGGCTTAGCCAGCGGGGTGGGCAGCCCTCCTCCTCCTTTATATGGGGGTGCACCCTTTGCCTATAATTCATCCATCTCCTTCTACTTGTCTCCTACCTTGAGCGTGGTTCCATTTCCGGAGCTGTGTATGAGGAGAGAAGTTTCTCCACCATACACACACCGCCGTGCTGCTGGGTCCAAGTCTTCGCTTCCGCTTCTTCGCTGGATCTGGAGCCCGGAGGTCGTCATCTACACCGTACGTGTTTAAAGATACAAGGTGCTACGCGTGTGGCACTGGAAGTAAGTCTTCTTCCTCTACACGACCTTGAGGTCAGCGTCGTCGGCTTCATCAACAACGTTTGTGCGGGAGCGTAATCCCCGCTTTCGGTCTACAAGGGTATGTACACCGATCTCCTCCGTTACAGTATATCTGCATAGTAATAGATTCTGGCTAGTTTAAGGTTATCGTTGTTAGGAAATTTTTTGTTTTCTGCCTACGATCCCCTTCAGTGGTATCAGAGCCGATCCATGTGTAGATATATCTGTACATTTTTAGAACACATGTTGAATGTGGGCATCGATTCTATATTTGTTACCCTCTAACGTGTACTTGTTTATATCGCGGCATTGTTTGATGAAGCGGTCCGGACCGACCTTACGCGTACTCCTACGCGAGACTGGTTCCGCAACTGACATATGGCTTATACCATATATGCGGCTGGCGGCTGTCTGTCTCTTTTACAATAGTTGATATAGCATTTACAATGGAGGGCCCTGAAAGGGGTGTAATAGAGACAATTATTTAATCGCTGTTGTGGTTGTACATTCGTAGGCAAGAACGGTTCTTTTACGAAAGCCCTAACAACCACGTAAAACATGCAAAAGATAAAGTAGAAAGCGTCTGACTGTATTTTGCAAGGGCAATGTGATATGGTCACGGTAAGTTTTATGAATTGTTTATAAACTGTCGGCGCAAAGGAGACCATTGGCGCAAGGACCATATCATATCGCATTACATTTGATGTTATGTTATTGTGTGCATCTTATATTGTGTGTATATATATATGTTATATATTAGTTACACGGCGGTAGTAATATAAGATGATCCCTCTAAAATACCATATAGTGTTCTCCCTTTTGCGTGCACCACCGAAAGTTCTCCGATACGAGGCAGGCCGTGACGATCGGGTGTCAGACTTATCTGTGTTCGCATACCGTGGGTGCAAGCCACGTTGCACAAGAAATACGCAAAAGATTATTTTGGCAAGCCTAGCATGTACAGACATGGTCTCGGAACACAGTGACCGAATGGTTAAGCACGAGTCACATAGATGTTGTGATTGACATAGCGATGTCTACCTTTGAAGCTATGCTATCGGCCGTGACGATCGGGGATAGTGTATCGTATGAGGATCGTGTAATCACTAAAACGATGCGAGGGATGTTCGTTTCGAGGGGGAGTTCTGGTAGTTTTATTTTATTAAAACTTGAACCCATATTTATTATTGACAGTCTTTATATTTTGCAAAACCTTTGTAGATAAATAACATGTTTGATAGACCTTTTAAACTTAGGTGCATTCCTGCGATTGGGAAACTTAAAAGGTTGGGTCCAAACTTCATAGTTTTATACCGTAGCTTGAGGATACTCCTTGTTTCAAACATTTTAGCTCTATATGATACAAAACCCGCTAGGAGATAAAACTGGAGATTCCGCCAACAAAAGAATAATTTGGATTATCAAGTTTGTGCGGACAATTTCATCATAGTCCAGTATATGCTATGATCTCTCCCATAGAGAATGAACTGTGTGTGCATGTTGACACATCGCGAACATTTGGAATGGTCGCTGAGACTGATGATCTGTATCCACCGTAAATCAGGTTTTCTTCTCAAACAAGATGGAAGAGAACAGTCGCATTAAAGGAGCACGTGGCAGTCATACTTGATGACATTGGTCATACTTGATGACATTAGTCATACTTCATGACATTGGTCATAATTGATGACATTGAGACGCCTCGTTCAGCTCAATCACCGGATGACATAGAAATTTGCCAATGTCACAAACAAATTGTCATAGACTATGTCATGAGGGAGGAATTGTTCACCTTCATGAATTCTTGGTTGTGTTGAAAAACCAAAAAGATGAAACGAATCACCGGGAAGTCATCAATGATGATAGTGTATATATGATATACGAGTTATGAATGTTTTACCTAAACAAATACTTGCAGCAGTGACTAAGTTTTGATACTAGTCATGTTTTATGAAAACAAGATTTTCTGCTTGAATAGCTTGGAAGGATGAGGAGACAATGTGTGTTGATGATGGCAGGCAATATGTTGTGATGGCCATAGACATTCTCTCTGCATCTACCATTTTGGATTAATTTGGATTTGAACAAATTCCTTTTGATCGCTTGTTAGCATGATCATTATAAGTGTGTCTTGCCTCTAGCAAGACAATTATTCATATTTGTCAGTGACAAAATTGTTGTCCTACATTTATGAGTGATATCTTTAATGATCATACACCGATTATGAATGGAATGTTCTTATATGAATCCAGATGGTTGTAGCTTCCACATTTATAACATTAATGCCAAATGATACAAACTTAATAATGACACCACATTATTGTGGCACTAACGTTTAAGTCATGTCAATGTTATATGCGTTAAGAAGCTCCATTCAGATGAACCTCCAAGTCCTTAGATTTTGATCTTTCGACACTTGCAAAATAACTAAGACACTATTTTCTGGAAACGGACATTTAACTTATTGATAATCATACATAATGATGTGTGTGGATCAGTGAAGTACGTTAACGTGTAGTGGAAATCATTATTTTGTAAATTTCACCAATGATTTGAGTAGATATGGGTATATCCACTTAATGAAATGCAGGTCTGAAAAGTTTGATTAGTTCAAACAAGTTCGGAGTGAAGTAGGAAAAATAAACTTAACAAGAAAATCAAATTCCTGCGATACAGATCGAGAAAATAAGGATTTGAGTTATGAGTTTGGCATATCATTGGAAGACTTGTGAAAAGAGTTCCACCGGAAGACTGGTGCAAGGAGGGATCAAATTCATGGTGGCGGAGCCAATCTGGAGGAGCTGGGGGACACCAAAGAGCAAAATCTTCACTTGGTTAGCGATTCAACACCAGATCTGGACATTAGATGGACGACACCGGCACGGGCTGCAGGAAACCACCTCCGCCTGCTTCACCTGCCTGCAGGATGAGGACACCGCGGAGCACATCCTCGTGCAGTGTGTATATGCTAGGGAGACCTGGTTCCGGTGCCTCCAAGGCACGAATCTGGCGGCGGCGGCTCCCACTATGACTGACACTCTTGAAGATTGGTGGTGTGCGCAGCGAGATGGCCAGAGCAGTAGAGGGAAGAAGAGAGAGATCGATACACTCATCTGCGCCAGAGCGTGGTACCTGTGGAAACAGAGGAACGCGAGGGCCTTTCGCAATGTGCAGCAACAGTTCGGGCCGGATAGAGTGGCCTCGTTGGTGATTGACGAAGTTAGGCTGAGATTTGCTGTGAGGCACGCCGGAGAGGGAGACCCAAATCATGACATGAGGAGTTAGCGTTAGTATTTTTTCTGGAGTTGTTTTGGTGTCTCTCTTTGCCTATGTCTGCCTTGTACATAGGGTTGATATGGTATGTAACTTATTTCTGCCTTCCATAAAAATAAGGTACGCATTCGCGTACTCTCGAAGAAAAAAAGAAAAGAGTTCCAAAAATTACGCCGCATGGAACACCACAATGTTATGGTGTGTTAGGACATCGTAATCACACTCTATTGGATAGTGTGTGGTAAATAAAATCTCTTATCAAATTATTGTGATCATTGAAGTGATATGGTAGAAACAAAACATTCACGTTAGATGATAGGGAAACCATCTAAATCCGTGAAGGCAATACCATATGAGTGATGGCATGGCTTTTAGGCTAGATTGTCGTTTCAATATTTTAGTGTGTTTTGATATGATCAAACCTAAAACGGATAAATCTTTGTAGTATACCTAAAGAATTAGTTGTGTACATGTCTCACACTAAAGGCAAAATTGTTGTTGTAATATACCTTACTCGAGAAATATTTTCTTATCCAAGGGTATAAGTGGGAAAGAAAATAGAGCAAAAAGAAGTTAATGAAGTTCCTCTCCAGACATAGAGTGGCGCAACGGAAAAATGTTCCGGTACCGTCCTCCACAACTGGGAGGGAGCTGATGATAATGATCATGATGCTCTGAGCTCATACTAAGGTCGTAGGCATACGAGAATGTGTTCCGCACTATGTGATAGAACAATCTTGTTATAAACGTCATGTTAATGAAACATGACAAACCTACAAACTGCAAAGAAGCGATGGTGAACCTAAGTCCGAAAATTGTCTATGAGCCATATATAATCCGAGATAAAATCCTTGTACGATTACCAAGTAATGACTTGGGTAAATCTTCTTGATGGGCTCCAGGCCGTTGAGAGTAAATGGAATTTTACGACAAAATAGACACTGACGGAAAGGCAATCGTCTATAAGGATCGATTTGTCGTAAAACAGTTTCGACAAATTCAAAAGTTGACCACAACGAGATTTTGTCTCAAGTGGCGATGCCTAAGTCTGTTTAGGATTGTTCTAACAATTATTTTCAATTAAGAAATTGATGGATGGATAAAGAAACTGTGTTCCCTAATGGCAACATTAAGGAAGAGTTGTAATTGGTACAACAAGTAGGTTTTGTTGATCCTAAGAATGCTAGACACGTATGCAAACTTCAGCTTTCCATTCATGGGCTAAAGCAAGCATATCGGAGCTGGAATCTTCACTTTGATAATGTGATCAAAGGATTTTGGAGTCGTCCAAAATGGTTGAACAAACCTGCATTTACAAAGAAGTGAGTGGGAGCTAAGTAGCTTTTCTTGATCTTATATGTGAATGGCATATTTGAGTGGGAGCTAAAAGAAATTCCCTGGTCTTATATACGGATGGCGTATTTAAGTGGGAGCTAGGTGTCATTCCTGATTTTATATGTAATGACATATTGAGAATGATACAGATCCTAGTAAAGTATAAATGATTATTTAAGTGATTAAATTTTCTATGAATGAAGTTAAGAGTATTAGCGTCAGGTCTATAAATTGTATAGATCAAAAGGGCCTTAATAACATTAGGTCGGAATATTTTCCTATGCTAAGATTCTGAAGTGTTTCAGAATAGAACAAGCGAAGAAAAAGTTCTTACTTGTATGACTAGGTAAAATATTAAGTTTATCTTGGCGTTTCAGCGATAGCTAATGAAAGAAAAGGATGTCCGACATCCTCTATGCCTCAGCCATAGATTCTATCAGACTGAAAGCTCGACTTGGTGTGACCCAAGTTCTTGGTTGAAGAACGGATTCTAGAGTGATCCCTGGATGGATCAATGAACAAACGTTAAGTATATCCTTCAGTGTCTAAAGAGAACTGAAGATATGTTTTCTGGTATGGGGTGAGAGTGAAAAAACAACTTGTTGTAAAAGGTTACGATGATGCAAGTTATGACACTACCCATACGACTAGAAATCTCATACAGGAGAAGTCCTTTGTTTTGAAGAATGACATGGTTAGCTTGCGAAGTTGCATATGAATGCACTGTCGCATAATCTACATAGGTATAGAAATATATGGCTACTTCAGAAGTAGCAAGTGTGATTGGACTGAGCAGTTTTCCCGAGCATGCGTGGTTTCACTTAATAGATCTTTAGACTTTTAAGGCCCATGCTACGCGAAGTTTCGAGTCTCACTCCATCGACAAACATATATTTCACCGTTATCATAAGATGCGGGATGATGTCAAACTAGGCGACATAGAAGTGTTGCAAAGTACATACAGATCTCAGTGTGGGAGATCTGTTGACTGAATTCCTCTTCCACAGACAAGCATGCACCATATTGCTATAGGTGTTAAGGTTTTACAAGTTGTAAACTAGATTAAATTGTACTCTAGTGCAAGTGGGAGACTGTTGGAGATATGCCCTAGAGGCAATTATTCAAGATATTTTATTTGTCATATCTCAATTGTTCATAATAAGTTTGTACCATGCTATAACTGTATTAAGCGGAAACATTAATACACGCGTGGTATGTAAACAACCAGGTCCCTAATAGCCTCTTAACTAGTCTATTGGGCAACCGATGATCAAGGTTTCCTGATCACGGACATTTACGTCAATTGACAATGGAGTCATGTCATTAGGTGAATGATGTGATGGACACACACCCAAGATATATAGAAACGTAGTGTTCATACCTTTGACCGTGAGATCGTATTTAATCGCTGCTTCTGGAAGGTGTTTTGATTGCATCAAACGTCATGTCTTATCTAGCGTGACAATAAAGGTGTCCCTTTCGGGTATCCGATGGAAGTGTTCCAGGCGAGTGATTAAGAGCGGGATTTGCCAATCCACATAGCAGGATAGATACTCTGGCCCACTTAGTGAGATTACATCAATAAGCTTGCAAGCATGTGACTAGGTCACGGGGATGTAATATCACAGACGAGTAAAGATAGAATTGTCAAGTGACGAGATCAATCTTGGTAATCGTGATACCGGAGAACGAGTCTCGGACAATCTAAGTATCGCTAGGCAAAAGGTTGAAACTGGACGTCTAAGGTTCAAACGATAAAAAGACATTCGTGGAGCACTGGGGCTATCACGACAGTCCAGCTACCGCTGATAGTCATTGATCGGAGAACGTGTCTCGATCATGTCTGGAGTGATCCCGAACCGTAGGGTGGCACATTAAGGGTAGGCGACGGTTTTATAAAGATTGGATATTAGGAGAAACTTCAGGAGAACACCGGAAGTGTTCCGGGACATGACCGATGATATCGGAGGGCAACGGAATAAGTTTCAGAGCTCGAATAAATTAAATAATATGTATTTAATATTAATTAGTGTAATTAATGATTAAATATATTTTTATTTATTTAATTTCGAATTTTAAAGGCATTTCCACCTAGATGGGCCTTAGAGGCCAGGAGAAAAACCCCAAAGGAAAAAAAAGGGGGAGGGGCCGGCCGGCCTGGCTGGGCCGAATGGGGCCCACCAGGGCCGGCGCAGCCATGTGGGAATAGTCCCACATGGCTTAGCCAGCGCGGTGGGCATCCCTCCTCCTTTATATAGGGGTGCACCCTTTGCCTAGAATTCACCCATCTCCTTCTTTTTCTCTCCTACCTTGAGCGTGGTTCCATTTTCGGAGCTGCGTACGAGGAGAGAAGTTTCTCCATCATACGCACACCGCCGTGCTGCTGGGTCCAAGTCTTCGCTTCCGCTGCTTCGCTGGATCTTCTCCATCATACGCACACTGCCGTGCTGCTGGGTCCTAGTCTTCGCTTTCGCTGCTTCGCTGGATCTAGAGCCCGGAGGTCGTCGTCTACACCGTACGTGTGTAGATCTACGAGGTGCTACACGTGTGGCACTGGAAGTATGTCTTCTTCCTCTACACGACCTTGAGGTCGGCGTCGTCGGCTTCATCAACAACGCTTGTGCGGGAGCATAATCCCCGCTTTCGGTCTACAAGGGTATGTACACTGATATCCTCCGTTACAGTATATCTGCATAGTAATAGATTCTGGCTATTTTAAGGTTATCGTTGTTAGGAATTTTTTTTGTTTTCTGCCTACGATCCCCTTCATCTAAGTGGGTGTTCAAGAAAAAGCTTAGGCCTGATGTTACAATTGAGAAGTACAAGGCGCGGCTTGTGGCCAAGGGTTATACCCAGAAAGTAGGTGAAGACTTCTTTGATACTTACTCACCTGTGGCTTGACTGACCACGATTCGAGTGCTACTTTTGTTGGCTGCCTCGCATGGTCTTCTCGTTCATCAAATGGACGTTAAGACGGCTTTCCTAAATGGAGAGTTAGACGAGAAAATTTACATGGATCAGCCCAATGGTTTTGTAGTACCTGGTCAAGAAGGAAAGGTGTGCAAGTTGTTGAAGTCTTTATATGGTCTTAAGCAAGCTCCTAAGAAATGGCATGAAAAGTTTGAAGTAACTTTAACTGCTGCAGGATTCATTCTAAACGAATCTGACAAATGTGTGTACTATTGCTATGGTGGGGCCGAGTGAGTTATTCTCTGTCTGTATGTTGATGACATACTGATCTTTGGAACCAGCCTTGATTTGATTAAGGAGGTTAAGGATTTCTTATCTCGCTGTTTTGAGATGAACGATCTAGGAGTAGCTGATGTTATCTTGAACATCAAGCTGCTGAGAGATGGTAATGGTGGAATTACACTGCTTCAGTCCCACTATGTGGAAAATCTCTTGAGTCGCTTCGGGTATGACGATTGCAAGCCTTCTCTGACACCATATGATCCTAGTGTGTTGCTTCAAAAGAATCAGCAGAGTGCTAGAGATCAACAAAGATATTCTCAGATTATTGTCTTGCTTATGTATTTGGCTTGTGCCACGGGGCCTGACATTTCCTTTTGCTGTGAGAAAGTTGAGCCGGTTTGTTTCTAATCCGGGAGATGATCATTGGCATGCTCTTGAGAGAGTTATGCATCATTTAAAAGGCACTGCGAGCTATGGAATTCACTACTCTGGGTATCCAAGGGTAATGGAGGGTTATAGTAATTCAAACTGGATATCTGATGCTGATGAGATTAAGGACACGAGTGGTTATGTGTTCACACTCGGTGGTGGCGCTGTTTCCTGAAAGTCTTGCAAGCAGACCATCTTAACAAGGTCAACTATGAAAGCAGAATTCACAACGTTAGACACAGCCTCTGTTGAAGCAGAGTGGCTTCATGAGCTCTTGATGGACTTACATGTGGTTGAAAAACCAATACCCGCTATTCTTATGAACTGTGATAGTTAAGATTAAAAGCTCTAAAGATAATTTGAAGTCATCAAGACATGTGAAGAGGAGATTGAAATCTGTCAGAAAAATGAGAAACTCCAGAGTTATTGCGTTGGATTATATCCAAACGTCTAAAAACTTGGCAGATCCCTTCACAAAGGGTTTATCACGTAATGCGATAGATAGTGCATCGAGAGAGATGGGTTTGAGACCCACAGTATGAGTTGTCCACAGTGGTAAACCACTCTATGTGATCGGAGATCCCATGAATTAGAAGTGGGGACAAGCTGTCGGTCAGCTGGGAGGAGAGTATCCCTACATTATTTTTCTACTCCGTGAAGATGCAATACTCTCCTGATCAGCATGACAGGATGATATTTATCTTAGTGTGTTCTAAGTGGTTTACTTTTATAAGCGGAGATGTTGCCCTGCAGAGTATCTCTTGAGGAATACACCTATGTGAGTCTGACTGTTAAATGTCGCAGTTCGTGAGAGTGGGGTGCTCTTTAATAAACTCATGAAAGGTTTTGGAGTATGACGTATAAGCTCCACCCGCGGGGAAGCCTTGCGGCAGCCCAGTATCGGTCAAGGATTTGTGTGAAACTAGGTCGCAGCAAACTTGTAGTTCAAGGCATAGTCCACTATCCAAGTTGTGATCTAGTGTAGCATAAGTTTTTAAGTGGAAATTCAACTTAACAGTCTCCACTAAGCACCGGTATATAAAACAATGTTTTGGAACTGAATGATGAGATGTATGCCAATGAGACTTTGTGGGGGATTGTTGGAATTTTGTGATCTTTTGCCCATGGCCCAATTAAATTCCGAAAATCTCATGGCCCATTTATATGGCTGGTTTGGGGACAAAAGTTTAGTCCCACATTGCTAGTTGGGAGAGAGTTGCACCACTTTATAAGGTGGAGTGTTGTGCTACTTGGTGTGCTTGTGAGAAATGAAGGCTCTCTCTCGCGCACTCCTCCTCTGTCGCCGCCGCTCGCTCGTCACGACACGTCGCGCCGCGGGTTGGGGAATCTCGCCGAGTCGAGCTTATATTTTTGCTGTTCGGGAAAATTTAATGACTCATTGATTAATAATTAACGGACGTGTTAATTACTCAGCCGTTTCCGATTCCTTTGGATCGTGGGGCCCTTACCGACTCGATCGTGCGGCTGCGCCCGCGTCCTACCCGATCCGCACTATATATACAGGCTGGGCGAACCCTAGCCGGAAACACGCAACACATGGTCGCTCGTCGTTCCAGTTTCAGAACCTTGCGCCACCGTCTTCCAAGTCTTCTCCATCCCGTCTTCCGGCGTGCACCGGTTGAAGAGACAGTAGGCCTCCGGAACCCCGCCTCTTGTGATCCTGTACGGGAGAGGGACGATAAGGTTTTCGGGGAGCGCACTCGCGCTACTACTGGCATCGAGTTCTTCCCCAAAGACGACTTCTTCCCCGACATCGGCAACCTCTTCATCGATGACATGGGCGACAACGTGAACGCCAACGGTTCCACTACTGCTGCACTGTATGATTTCTTGATCTTCCAGTTGTTTGAGTTACTACTGCAATTTTTGCTTGTAGTATATGCTTTAGATTCGTTCTGTTTATCTACTGTTTTAGTAGATCGCATGATTATTTTAACTAGTAGTTAACCCGTGCATTTGCACGGGCTAGCTAATTTTGGAGATTAATTCAGAGATATAGAAATGTTCTAAGAAGAACATTTTAAATCTGGACATAAACAAATGTAGTACAATCTTCGAATTTTTTTATTGTTCAAATTTAAGGTTTTTTCACAGTGCATGCATATCATTGAATTAATTGTTTATCGAAGCTGAACCTTAGTACTCAACCCACACTTTATACCAATAGGAAAGTGTTGAACTGGTCATTTATCCATCTCGTATAAATAAGTGTTCTCCAAATACTATCAGATAGACGATTGCATCTGTATTTACCTTACTCAAACCGTATTACAACAATCTGTGTGTTTTCCAGTTGAGTCACGTGTTGGTTATATTGATGTAATTGCCATTTCAATAAGGTTATATTTTTATTTTGGGACAGTTGGTACATATGTAATCGGTGGTTCCCTCTAAATTCCACATAACTAACTTGTTCGAAGCCAAGCCCTCTGAATATATAATTCAGACACAGACTTCATTTCACTTACTCCCGACTTTATGTTGGTGCAATTGGTACACAACTACTTCAACGGTTCCTTCTAAATGGCATACAAATGCATTCAAATATAATGATTATTGGAGTTCAAGTCTTGTATTATCGCACTGATCTTTATCCAAAAAAAATATCGCACTGAACATCTACGTACCTTGAAGTGGTAATTTCAAACCTTTGGTGATATACTATATTTTGTCGCCAAACATATTCCCATGTCCTAACTCGTAACAATTTGGAGGGAGAATTGTGAGTTGAAGTATTATAAGTGATCGCATATTCATTTATATATATAAGATCTCAATATCCTGCTAGATGATGGCTATGGTATACAAATGCAATAATACTGAAAGAAGTTCATATAAGATTGTACCACGGATATCTCTGTGCCAAACAGGTCCACAAATTAATATACCTTCCACAACCTTGGTGGGTACCTATCACGACAATATAAAATGCAATAAAAAATGAAAAAAAATTGATTCATTGAGTAAAAACAGCGGACTTCTTGAGCAACATCAACAATGGTATAATATAATATGGCATTGTCGTTTCTAGATTTTCACATTATCAAACAATAGACTCAGGGAGTCTTGAGAATATGCCATATTGGAGAAAAGATTGCAACAAATATTTAGTTAATCTAAAAAGATAAAAATATATACATTTAATAATTAACCAAACGGAAGACAACAATGGAAAATACATGGAAAAACAAAGTATGATTCTGGAATGGATTTAGTTGCTATTTTTTCACCTACCATGCAAGTATTAGTGAATAGTTGGGCTGTTGCGGGGTGACTGCAAACACAGCTTCACACATGGTCAGCTGAAATTATCCTACAGAAATACCAGTAACAATTAAAACTCATGATCCATGTATGATCTTAATTAATGAACTTACATCTCACATTAGTTGTATCCACGCTCCCAATAACGTGGCTATATATAAATTTGAAGATCCTCCTACAACACTCAGAAAAGAGAAGTACATATAGTCAGTTTTGCTTGGCCATATGATTATTGTAAGATCTCCAAATACCAACTATTCCCTCCGTTCTAATTAGTTGACACGGATTTACTACAAACTTGTACTGAATCATCCACAACTAATTTAGAACGGAGGTGTCTTACATAGGATGTTAATCCTTCGGAGAAAAGCACCCATTCTCCCATAGCCATTTCCACAAATATTTGCCGGACATTGTACTAAAAAATAGCTGCAGCTTTCTTGTCCCTAATTACATCAATCACATGAGATTTTCCTGAACTAAGATGATATCTCATTATGATGTATTGTGTTCTAATAAAGAACTCATTTATCCAAAATGAGATCGAAGAAATTGCTAATCCGTTTTGCAGAAAAATAGTAAGATTAACTTGCTAATAAATTTATTTTGCGCACTCAAATATTATTCAAAGAAAAATCTCCTACATAAAGAAATTTTAATGAAATTGGAAACCTTGGAAAAGTAGCATATATCATTGCAGATTAGAGAAGGGTAACCAATCCTATTGCCCCTGACTCCTGTCTTTTCTCTGCTTAGTTATATATGCAAAATTCGCAATGGTATCAGAAAACCACAGATGTTTCTCCTGCAAGATAAAGTGATCAAAAGCATGTTAGCTGCTTGCACTAAAGGAAATTCAGTCCGAGAAAACAGACACAACCGCTCCAAGGAAAGTTCAGATTGGTTTTGGAAGTACACCTATTGCAATGCAGTTGTTGGGGCTGTATGGAGGATAAACAGACACAACTAATCAGCCGGACGTGTTGGCATATGGCTCATCTCCTTCCTCTGTCCCGATTAAGGAATCTCAAAATCGCTCCCTTCTACGGCCGTCGGGCAGAACGCAAGGAATTCACTGCATGTATTCTCATGCGCCAGTGCGTCGTCCTCCTGAAGTTTCACCTAGCTTCGTAAATTGCAGGGAATTCGACCCTCATGCAGCAATAATGCTCTCTCTCCATTGCATCCCTTATAAATCACACCTTTCATGGCTCACCGTACGTACACTCCTGCAGGGTAGCCAGAGAACATCAAAAACTGCGCAAAGCATAGTGCAACAAATATGATATACTCCTAGAAGGTAAGCAGATTGGATAATTAGGAGCTAGATCTGAGGAAAATTGACCGGAAAGCGCTCACGACTGATCCAGGAGGAGTTTGCGACATGGATCTGCTGTACCACGTATAGATGGAGGCCAAACGCGTTGACGGCGGCGGCATGAATACTGGGATCGAGGAAGACCAAGGCTATGCTGAGATAACGGTTCGGGTAATTCTGGATTGATCTACGCAAGCACGCGTGAATCAAACGGCTTGTGTTTCCTCTTAAAGCTTAGTCGGATGGCCTTTGTTTAGCTTTACCTAGGATTAACGTGAGAGCTCTAGTGGTGCGCCTCCAATTTGAAAAAAGGCGATAGATTTATTTTGCGGCTGCTACGGTTCAAACCTGCATCGGTTTACTTCGTGAACAAATAATACGGACAGAGTCGCATGAAGTTTCAGCGTGATCTAACGGTTATTATCATGCGTTGTAATTATCTAATGGCTGTTATTCTTTTACCGTGAGAGTTAACGTGGAGGCTTCTACGGTGCCTCCAATTAGTAAATATAAGATTATCGTTATTCTGGTTATTCTAGTCATGTTCTGTTTACTGTTTTCGCGGATTAAATCATATGCTAAATTGCTTATATATTCAACAGAAATTTATCATTACAATAACGTACTTCAGTTTGTTTTCGTTCCTGCATTTGTTTGTCGGTAACAGCACAAGAGTCTACCTTTTCGCCTACATGTCATTCTTACCATCTCTGAGATGTAGTGTACGGTGTACCATGCATCTTCTCCTCCAAGGGTGCAACAGTGTCTCGATCGTCTCGTCCGGGCCTCCCTGGTGCGCGCCTTCTTCTCCTCACAAGTGCCTTCTCGTGCCCTTCTCCTCCATCTCTAGGCAGCCCCACGACATGTTCTCTCTTATATTGACCTCTAGAACCATGGGCCGGGTGGAGGTTGATTTGGAGTATGTTGCATTATTTGGTGTTCTAGATCGTGCTGCCAGTGTGTATCGCTACACACGGAAGGCAAGTTGCAAACGAAATCCAGAACCTACTATGAATAATACATTTTTTATGTTGCAATTGTGTTTTTTATTGCACATACTTTTTTTTTCATGTTGTGAGTAATGAATGACACATATTTTTAACGTTTTGTTGAACTAGGTAATATGCCCCTGCGTTGCAACGGGTGAGGAAAATTTTATCGTTGGTATGGTATATACCAACGTGTCACAGAAACCGGCGACTGCCAGTTTCAGCATCTCTACGCCACGCTCTGAGGTGCGGGCCAAAAGAGACATGTGTCGCTATGTCACCACACTTATTGAAGGCATTTGCCTTACTCTGTATTTAGGTCGGTCTTTTGGATCCCTCGCTTTGTTCGTAAATCAGTCATGCGCGCCTGGCCGTGGAACCACAGAGAATAATCGGTGAGAGGACACACCGCGGCGTCCATGGATCCCGTGGAGGACGATGCACCCATGTTCTTGGCAACGGTGGGGGCGGCGGTGCGTCGCGGAGGAGACATAAGCAGAGGGCGCAGGCCCAGCCCCAGCACTCCACGGGGTGGAGAATGAGGCGAGGGGCGCGACTTGCAACGACCACGATTTGATATAATGGATGCGTGCGACGCTTGCACCGACGACGCTTCCTCCGCGTGCTCCGGTTGGGTCAGAGGGAAGCGGAGGCGGAGGGCATAAGGTGTGCTGGTGGAGGGGATGGACGGGGAACGCTTGCCCATGGTCGCCGCAAGTCGGTCGCCGCCGCCACTCATAGGAGAGAAGAGGGAGGGGATCGGATGGAGGGGTAGATTAGGGTTGGACTGCGAGTTAGTAACCCAGTTTTGGAGGGGCTAAATTGCAAAATAGGCGACGTCGGAAGGACGAAGAGTTGGACGAAACCAGCGACGTAGTGGCAGACTAAGGAACCAAAATTTTCTTTTAGATAGGAGAGATAAATGGCGATCTGTAAATAAACATATAAAAAATATATATTCCTTAAGCGTGTTTCAAAGCTCCTTTAATGTCTAAATAAGTCCATTGGAGCAAGAGCAAAGTAGTCATCTCGGGGGTCTTGTTTCTAATGGAGTCTCTATCACTGTGAGTGTCTGACTGAATTATGGAGAAAAGTCGGACTGAACTATATATAGACTTTGACTTGAACGGAATGCTCTGACGGGGTTGCTACGCCAAATAGACGTAAACCCATATTTATTTATTTTTGGAAGGACGTAAACCCATATTTAATGACTTTCACTGGACTGCTGGCTCGGGTAACAACGGGGATACATGCGGCATAGATATTTTTTGGACGGAAATACAGGACCAACTCCAACTGTCTTTAATCTCATTCGAGACAACACAACCGCAGTAGATCCCTGGTGCCCGGGCACCTGGATAGAATACAATACATTTTGGGTATGTAGATGACACATTTAACTCGGGTATGCACATGTTGGGTATGTAGCAGGTACACATAACCTTGGGTATGTGTATTCGAGGTATCTACATGTTATATATACCTCGGGTATGTGTGTTCAATTGTACGCGTACAGATCAGGTATATATATAAATAACTTAGGTATGTGCACATTATTAGGTATGCATACCCCATAATGTGCATACCCAAAATCATATGTACCTCCTACATACCTAAGGTATACATACCCAAGGTATATGTATATGTCTACATACCTAAAACTGTTCGTATTCCATCCTGGTGCCCATGCTCCTAGGTGCCCCATCTGAGCTTCCTATATATATATATACAATAGAACATCATCACATCACGACCTAAGATTCACCGGAAGCATTGCAAATCCAAATACGATACAATTGAAACTCGCAAAAGAATGACGACGATACATAAGAACTTCGACACGACAATTCGACCAGGCGCCTTAGGAGTGAATTGATGCCTCCCTTCATGAGACAAGACGTCTGTGGAGAAATCTCTTTGCCTCATACAAAGTATGTACTCACACTGCCTGAAAATGCATGTCAAAATGTTACAAAATTCAAAAATACATTGGGTATACACCCAGATATTTTATGTTCGCAAACAAAGTTTCGTGAAAAAAAGTCATTTTTTATGCCCAGTGTAAAACAAAAGACAAATTTCAGTGCTCCAAAATGACATATCTTTTACCATAGGCCAAAAAAAATGTCTTATTTTCGTGAATATGCTGATGCGAACATAAAAATAACCAATTGCACACCCGATTTTTTATTTTTTTTATTTTATGAAATGTTTATAAAATGCATTGCTATAATGGGAGCATGTAACTTGTATGAGCCAAAACAACCACATCTCTCTTGTACAAGCTAGCCTATTAGGGCATGTATATTGGTAGAGAAGGTGGGTCTTCTCTTACCCAGCCACGTCAGTAACAGAAGGCATCAAATATCAGTCGTGCAACGCGTTATCTTTAATTGTAATATCTAGCAATTAATGAGAATTGGTTAAATTCTAGTGTAAAATTGTGTTAACAAGGGAAAGCATATGATACAATGGAGAAAACAGCCTTCTCTTAATTTCTAAGAGATCATCACATAGCTAAGGGAAAGCAACCATCTCTTTCTTCATTTTCTCTCATCCAAATAACCAAAAATCCAACGTGACACTCTCTATAAGGGAAGGATGACGTCACCCCATTGTACACGCCCTTAGGACCGCTATTTTTATTCTTCCGAGAGAGACATACCCTTAGAAAAATAGAACCAGAATCAATACTTACTATCCTCGTCCCATTTTAGGTGGAACACATGTTTTTCAAATCTTAAGACCAATGAAACATGGTTTATTTGCCACGAAAGTTATACTATTAAATTCGTATTTGAATACACTTTATATGTTTTATTTTTATTACAACATGTATTATTAATCTTAAAACATGAAAATAAGGACGCCACATTCACTAGGACGAGGCAGTTTAAGTATTGTACAAATCTGAAAAATATCACAAAAATATATATTGAGTTGAATGAACTTACCCGTGTATTTTTTTCGCAAGATGATATGGCCATTTGCTAAGTTTCATGAAAATGAGAAAATAAGAATGATACAATTTAAGTTTCAAACTTTGCGTTGTACTACTGTCTTTCTAAGTTTTTCTTTTTTTTGCTAAGGATTACAACTGGGTTTCGATGTAAATATGTTTTAACATTCCGCTCATCCGAATCGTGTAGACCGAACAGATGAATACGTATCTAAACCTAGCCATGTTGCTTCATCCTTTCCCTGGGCATATCTTAGGATCAGCATCAATAAATTTCGCAAAACTCTATGAAAGACAAAGTATGATTACGCAAGGAAAAAATATTTCCCCGCCACTGCTTCTCTCTTTCCTCATGCTTCTCACCTCCTTGACCCTTCTTCCACATGCCGCTCTTTTTTCTTCCTCCTAGTTCCTCTAGGATGTGGCAAGCATTGACACTATAAAATTGAGAGCGAATGAGTCACACATTAGATTACTGAACAACTCTCCCGCGGGTGACGACAACCCCTGAGAACGTATCATGTGAACGAAAATGTGTAGTCACCGCCCGTTGGCTATACCACCCCTTTGTTGGCCGTGCGACTGGTCCTCTAGATTCGTTCCGCCTGCCATCTACCAAGCTCCGAGCTGGCACGCCATGGCAGTCCTTATCACCGGCACATGTGGAGGAGGGCAGTAATTGGTAGGTATTCAAAGTCACATATCAGTCAAACACCGGGTGCTAACTTCACCTGTTCACTTACTTTTTTTTTGACGTTTCGTTTTGTACAGAGTAATAGAGTACTATATATTTGAAGGACTTTTGTATAGAAAAATAGTTGTGGAAAATCTAACATTGCTAATTAATGACAATGAATACTCAACGGTGCCACACCTAGGATGTGAACAGACAATTTGGTCTGACAATTTTCGCTGGTGAAACTACGAATTTCTGCACCCCTGACAAGTTTTACTGGCATATCAACTTATAATTAGCATCTCAGTTAGTTTTTCAGGTGGTTTTCGGAATTCTAACAACGTTTTGCACGACTACCGATGATCTAGAACGAATCTTCAAAAAAAAATTAAATAATATTTTTTTAAACAAAAATTCGGAATCTAGCGCGCGTTTTCCAGAAATTTGGAAAATAGCGCGGCGTCGGCAACGGCCGAACCGAAACCAAGGTTTCGGCACGGGCCAAACCGAAACCAGCCGGTTTCGGCACGGGCCAAACCGAAAGCTCGCTGATCTGCATGCGCAGCTGCATCCACCTGCCTTTCGCGTAACGGCGGGGCCGACAGGCGTGTTTCGGCTCTGGCCGTGCCGAAAGTTGCATTTTACATTTTTTTTTTGTTTTTCCTGACTGTTGGCCCATATATTCATATTTCCCGCCACTGCTAATGTTGCCATTATTTTCCCGCTCATATTTCCCGGCACCGCGCATATTTTAGTTTTCTCGAGTAAATTTGTTTCGCGGTCAATTGTTCCCGCTTTTTTTCTCCCGCCATTTTCCTCCCGCCATTTTGTTCCCACCATTTTCCTCCCGCCCTTCTTCTCCCGCCATTTTTCTGCCGTGCCTAATTTTCCCGCCAAACTTGCTCCCGCCTTGTATTTTCCCGCCAGCCTTGCTCCCGCCTATTTCTCCCGCCAATTGGTCTGTGCTCGTCCTATAAAAACCCCGGGAGGAGATGTCGAGTTGGTAAGCATAGTCCACTCACTCGAACATGTCGAGATACAATTCAGATGGTAGTTTCCCGGCAGGAATGTCGGCACTCCTTTTGAAGTTTACGGCCGAGTTCAAGGTAGACAATAAGGAGATCCCATTCGAAGATATTGTTAGTCATCCACCTCATCTCCGTGAGCTATCAGCGAAGCTAGGTAGGCATGGGTGGCCATGGAGGAATTACAAGGAAATAGAAAAAGAACTCGTGAGGCTGCATGCTAGGTGGCAGAAGAAGCTAACATATCCCACTGAAGCATATATGTTGGATGCTTTTCGTACACCGATGTTATGGGTCGAGGAGAGCGAGGATGAAGATGATATCTTCATGCCCACTGAAGCGAGCAAGAGAGCTGCAGCAGCGGCGGCGGCGTCGAAGGGCAAGGGTGCAGCGTCGTTGAAACGCAAGGCTGAAGCATCGTCGAAGGGCAAGGGTGCGGCATCGTCGAAGGGCAAGGGTGCAGCATCGTCGAAGGGGAAGAGTGACGCGGGAGGCTGTGTCGATGGTAGATGACTTTTCTTTTTCAATTTATGTTGTGTTGTCGCTACTACCAGTTTTCTTGCTGTCTGTGTAAGTTGCAATGTTTGTTTAATAATATGTCTCGTACAACTTATTTTCCTCTGATATGTCTCGTACATAGATAATAATATGTCTCATACATAGATAATATGTCTCATACAAACATAAATATGAATATGTCTCGTACATAGATAATATGTCTCATACAAACATAAATATGAATATGTCTCGTACATAGATAATATGTCTCATACAAACATAAATATGAATATGTCTCACATAGAAATAGAAATACGGATAGTAGTACCTAGATAGAAATATGTCTCACAGATAGTAGTAGATAGTAGTATCACTCATCTCTGTGAGGACGTGTCCGCGGCTGTCTACATGGTTGAGGCCCAGAAGGTGACAAGCGTCTCGGAGCGCGGTGGTCACGCATCCCTCGGCCTCGCAACGGCTCCTCCTCCTGTGTCTGGGTTTCCTGCGTCGGGGGCGGCGGTGGAGTCTGGTACATCGGGTCGTCGTACAGCTCCGTGTGTGTAGAGTCGTCACCCCCACCTGTACATGTAGATGTTACGTCAGTACTCCGTCTAGGTGGACATGATAAATAAATGAGAGTATTATAAACTACTTACGGAGGTGGACCGGAATCTGAGACATCGGCATAGCAGACGGGTTCCACACGTTATGTTGAGGTGGATGTATCCCGTAACCTTGCGACATCGCGAACTGGTAACCAGGCAGCATGCCATACCCGTACGAAGGTGGCATCCCGAGCCCGTACATAGGTGGCGGCTGCCACGTCGAACTACCAGGCTGGGTAGGATCTGGCTGCTCGTACAGAATTGGCTGTGATGGACCGGACTGGGAAGGATCTGGCTGGTGGGACGAACTACCATGCTCGTATGTAGGTCGTGGGCGAGGGCTCTGTACTACTGTATGACGTGGTCGGGGGTCCTGTCGACCTGTGGAGTGACGGGAGGGTGATACCTGTGCATCCTGAATAAGTGGAGTCCGGGAGAGTGACTGGCGCGCGGGGTGCGCGGGGCGCGGTGCTGGCCCGTGTGCCGCAACGTCTGCAGCGCCGGCACAAGTAAGAACAGAGTACACACGTCGTAGCTTGTCCTCCAGACGCTTGAACCAAGACACTTGTTGCGGCAGTGGGGCAAAGTCGGCAACATCGCTCTGAATGTCTTGTATCAAGCCTGCCTGTTGTAGGAAAACAAAATGTTAGTGTCGATTATTGAGACATGCATTTACCAATATTAGTGAAGTACATACCGCGTAGTATCTGCTTCCCCCAGTAGCCTCAAGTGGGTACATGTCCGTAACAGAAGGAGGTGGCAACTGATCGGGCTGGGACGTGGGCACTAAGCGAAGTCGAGTGGACTGTCTGTACGTCCGCGGATATAAGTTGAAATCATGTAGCAGAAATGGCTCATCCGCGGGCCATACATTAGCCGTCGCGTTCGCCCATTCCGCTATGTACGGATTAAGTGCATGTAGCCAAGATGCCAGAGATCTATCTCCTTGTCGCGACAATCTGAAACATGTAGGCGTAGTGTAATTAGAAAAGTACATTCTAAATTCCTTGGTGTAAACACAGTTGATTAAAAACATACTTGTGGATGTGCGGAGGAAGGGCGGGAACTCTAGTGGGAGGCTCCGGCTATTGTCGCTTGCCAAACTGTCTCATGACACGTTGTTGGGCCATCTCCTCCACCGTGACATCGAAAACAATGCGGGCTCGAGTGAACCAGTAGTTTTCATCCCTCTGGCACAAGCTAGAAATCCCGCCGGGGTATCTCGCCTGCACCCTGTCAGGACGGTACGGCTCCCATATAACCTGATTGTCTTGCAATTGATCAAACTGCATCGTGAAGAACTCGTAGCAGTTTTTAACCTGCTGGCCCGCGTACCGTCTCTGCAAATAGATAAACTAGTAAGTAAGTTGTCGTGGGTTTGTCACGTCAGGTGTCAAAGATGACTTCGTAGGTGTGGGATTATGCGAGTCAAGCATCTCCGAGCTTGGGATCGCAGGAACAAAGATCAACACAGATTTACCCAGGTTCGGCCCCCTCAATGTGAGGTAAAAGACCTACTTCCTGCCTACCCTAGATTGGTATTGATATGATAATCGAGGTGTTACAATGGAGGCGATCCGATCTGGTACTCGCCGTATGAGCTAGGGTTTGGGGCTTGATAGCTTGACCTGCTCTAAGTCCTGCGAGTCCTCTTTATATACACAGAGGCTCGCTAGGTTACAAAAGGAAACTTCCCCATAAGGAATACATCCACCGAGGCCTACTCGGAAACTACTTGGTCTTCACGTCATACGGGATTTGTCTTCTAGATCTTTCGTCCGTGCGAGTAAGTTAAGTCGCACTGGGCCGCGGGTTAATCCAGAAAGTATTCCCCCGACATTAGCCCCCAAGATTGGTTAGGACTTTACGGTGAGAACCTTCTGACCTCTTGAAATGGTCTCTGAGCCGCACTGCAAACGTTCTGACCAATCTCCTGACTCATGCGATTCAGCGCTGTGACTCATCCGCGACTCATCTCTCCTTCTGGAAATATTCCGTTTCCTTTAATTGCGGACCGTTACTCGTTTTGCGGGCGCAAATTGTGCCGTTGGTTGCGAGCACAGATAATGCCGTTAGTTGCGGGCCCCTTCAGTTATAAGCTGCGGCCACCTAGGTCATTATCCATTTGCCCTTGCAATCTTCTCATCCCTAGCCGCGCCGTCTTCTTCCTCGACCCGAGCCTAGTTCCCCAATCCAATCTCCCCCTCGCAATGGCGCCCAAGGCGAAGCCATCTGACGATAGGCGCAAATCTCCTGCAACTGGGAAGGATCCTGGGTAACGGAGGAAACTCTTGGATCTGGCCGAGGCTGGCTTCTTGCCGCCGAAGGAGGACGGCGTCTGGCGGGCGCCAGGCGATGAAATCGAGCCGCGCCCCAAGCCCAACGAGCTGGTGATGTTCGTGGAGCACGTGGAGCGTGGATTCACGCCGCCAGGTTCTCCCTTCTTCCGCAATTTGCTGCAACGCCTAGGCCTCCGTCTTCACGACATCGGGCCCAACTCAATGCTCCAGGTGAGCAATTTTCATGTGCTGTGCGAGGATTATCTTGGCATAGCCCCCAACATCGATCTATGGCTGGCCTCTTTCACCTGCAACAGCCAACTTGTCTCCAAGGGTGGCGCCTACGTTCAGGTCGGCGCCATCTCTCTTCAACGCCATAGGAACTCTTGCCTTCCCAAGCTAGCCCTGGCGAATCGACCCAGGGCTTGGCAAAAATCTTTCTTCTATTGCCAAGATACTTCACCGGAGGGCGAAACTCGCCTTCCCTCCTGGTCTAACACCCTCTTCGTGCCTACCGAGGCACTGAAATCAAAACCCCGCGACTCGTCCATGTCCTTCATCAATGAGTCGCTGATCAAATCCGCGCCTTAATAGGTCATGGTCTTACTGGCCTTGATCTTCTCTCTTGCTGGACCAAATGGCGCATTCAGCCCGTGAGTCCACGACAGCGATCCTTCCTTGAGTGCACAGGCACCTCTGCTGACGTTGATCGTATCAAGGCTTCGGACTGGAGGCCTGAGGATTGGGTGGAATTTGTCACCCGCGTGACTGAGGAGAAGGACATCTCCTTCGATAAGGTGGGGCTTGCCCCTTTCAGTGTTAACAACAAGCCTTTTGAGGTAACTCCTCTTCTCTGTCTTTTCGCCTTCGTAGTTGAGTCGCATTCCTTTTCTTAATACTGCAACTTATATTTCCTGATCCAGGCTGATGAGAACTACTGGTCGCTGCCTGCGACCGTCGCCGGCACTGCTGCTCCCAAGCGTGCCGCACGAAAGAAGTTGCTGCCCACTCTAGAGGGCAGCGAGACTGCTGATATCCCTTCTGTTGCTTCTGCGGCCTCAGATGGTGAAGAACTGAACTGGACGAGGATGACAGTCCAGTGCCAGCCGCGAGTTCTGTTGCCGCGGCTGGACCAACTCCCCGTAGAGCCTCCAAGAGGCTATCTCGTGAGGAACCAGAGGTTGATGCTCTGGAAAACCCTGAGGCCACGAAGCGTCGCAAACCTGCTACGGGCGCGACCTCCTCCGTTGCCAGGCGTGCTTTCAAAGCCACCGCCTCTGCTGAAGAAGACATGGGTCCCCACTCTGGTAATTTCTGTTGTCTTGTCATCTTGAATGCTTATTCTTTTTCCTCTACTGACACGCAAAACTTCTGCTCGTAGATTCTGGGACCCAAGGCCTGTCCTCACCGTCAAGCGGTGAACTTATGGCCTTTGTGAAGATGGCTCCAGAGTTAGTAACTTTTCCCTGTGCTTATAATACTTTTATTCTGGCTTATGTGCTTCTTCTTCACACAATGCCCTTGCTTTTTGCAGAAGTGCGGCTAAACCCGCGACTGAGCCTGGAACCGCGGTTGAGCCGCATTTATCACCTGCGGCTCATACCGCCATGGTAGAGGGCGTGGCCACCACTGATGACCTGGCCACGGTCCCTGTTCTTGACACAGCCACCCAAGAGGTGGCTCTGGAGGATAGAACGGATCCCCTTATGATCCAGGACGTGGAGAAGGTCAACCCCTCCTCCATAGATGTAATGGCCAAGGATGCTGATGCGCCAGTGGTTGAGTCGCCAGCGGCGGACAATCTGCGGTCGCCAATTCTGCATGCTGAGGTTGCTTCTTCCTCCTCCACAAGCCGCGCTGAGAGACTGTCAGAGGCTATCATTGCCTCAAATGACAAGCAAGCCATGGAGCTCCGCAAGGCACTATCTGACCTGTCTGCGGCTTATAAGGTAAACTTCTATCTCCAGTTATCTGTCTCTAGCCCCCAAGGATCAAGTTTCTTCTTTGACTGTAAAGGGAGACTTGATGCTTCTCTTTTAGCTGTTGATATATACTTACTAACTGATGTACCCTTCGTAGGAGGAACTAAGCTCCATAACAGCTGCCAAACTTGCCTTGGAAAAGCAGCTGGGGGATACTCCCTCTGAACTGGAGAGGCTGCGCGAGCTCCTTGGCCAGCGTGACGCTGAGCTGAAGAAGAGGGAAACCAGGATGGGCGAGCTATCTGATGAAAGCTTCAAGTTATCTGAGCAAGCCAAAGCCACCGAGCTGCGGCTTAAAACTGTTGAAGAGAAGTTCCAAGAGAGGGTCCAGCAGCTGGAGCTCCAAGTCAGTGCTCAGAAAGACGCCATTGCTGATGCCAATGAGGACGCAAGGCTTAAGGCTGTTTCCATTGGCGAGCTTGAGAAAAAGTTGAAGAAAGTTTCTGATGCCCATAACCTTGTCCACGCCAAAGTGTGCATCATGACTCAAGAGTTAACTGGTATGTGTTGCGACTCATATCTGCATCTGTTTTCTCTACTATCTTTGCCTGTGTGTTGTAGAGCTGACGGAGACATGCCTCGATGTAGGTGAAGATGCCAAGGAGCAGCGCGGCAGTACTCAAGAGCAGCTGGAGTATATCCGCGATTTTTCGCGAAGAACTTGTGACGCCATGAAATCACTGTCTAAGTGCCTGCTGCCGACCAAGCCAGTCCCTGGTGATTCTGAAGGGCTGCTGAAAAGACTGCTTAGGGCGCCTCAGTTCTTTTTGGACTGGAAGGAGTCCTCAGCTCGCACCGGCGCGGCTCATGTTCTTGCTTTGGCCAAGACGTACTATCCTTCTTTTGATGCTGCCAAGGTTGCAAAAGGTAGGCCCTCGAAGAAGGTGGATGGCACCGAACTGACGGCCTCAGAATATGCGACGACTTGGAAGGATATGCGCGGCCACGCGACTGAACTGGTGGAGGGGATAGATCTTGCGACCTATATGGGCAAGTATAATGCAGATGGAAGCAGATGGGAGAAGTTACCCGCTCCGTCATCCAGTGCGGTGATTCCGCAGGAAAAGAACCCCTCTCCAGGCGTATCCAGCTCTGCAGCCCCCAAGCCCGCGACTGAAGAGCCCTCCAGCGAGCCTGCGATTGCTCCTTCTGGCAAGCTTGGTAAGCCGCCTGTTCCTCCTTCCCACCGGCCAAAAGCTGCGCACAAGTGAAGAAGAGAAAACAATGGTTTGATGATCTTGGCCCTTAGCGGTCTGTAATAATTGTTAGAATTTATGTGTCATAAGACAATATTATGGTTTGCTTAAGTACTCTTGGCAGTACATGTTTCGACCAATAGGCTGGTCCTTATGATTTGTCTCGGTTTTTCCTCACTTAGGCCCTTGCGCGGCTCAGTATTTCCCAGGTAAAAAGTGCGTGTTCAGGGTCGAGAGCGGCCATGATAGGCAATCAAACTCGATTGACGCCGCACCCCCAGTACTTTGGCCGCATAGTGCAAGTCGCATCCAAGAGAGGTTGAGTATAATCACGATAAATGCCACTTGTTTGGCGATCCCAAGGAATAGGCCGCGCTAAAAAGCTGCCGCACCCCCAAGGGACCAATGATTAAAAAATAAAAGACTCACAGCTCAATTGGTAGTTTGAGATGCTTTATTTCAGAATCATTATATGATACATAGGGTCGGTCGCGCCTAGGTGGCGACCAGAAGTGATGCTTGGGTCGGTTGCGCCTAGGTGGCAACCAGAGATGTTACATGGGTCGGTCGCGCCTGAGTGGCGACCAGAATTGGGTCGGTTGCGCCTAGGTGGCAACCAGAGATGTTACATGGGTCGGTCGCGCCTGAGTGGCGACCAGAATTGGGTCGGTTGCGCCTAGGTGGCAACCAGAGATGTTACATGGGTCGGTCGCGCCTGAGTGGCGACCAGAATTGGGTCGGTTGCGCCTAGGTGGCAACCAGAGATGTTACATGGGTCGGTCGCGCCTGAGTGGCGACCAGAATTGGGTCGATCGCGCCTAGGTGGCGATCAGAAGTGTCATATTGGGTCGGTCGCGCCTGAGTGGCGACCAGAATTGAAATTTTTAGCCCTGAGTGGCCAGCTTGATGATGTAAACTCTTAATAATTTTGCTGCGGCTGCTGATGGCAACTCGCGACGCTGGGATGTGTCCTTATTGGCAATGGCTCGTAGCCTTTGACTTCCTTGCCTCCCTTGCGGCCGTAATCTGAAGTCGCAAGTCAGGCAGGTGCCTCTTGGCCTTCACGATGTCATCAAAATTCTCCTGCGACTCGCGCATGGGCGCGCTCTCTGCGATGCAAGCTGCTCTGGCTATGGCCTTGTCGCCTTCTTCACATTCTTGAGCTATTCTTTTGTCGCCATTGATGGTGATGACACCCTAGGGCCTGGTATTTTAAGCTTTAGGTACACATAGCACGGCCTAGCCATAAACTTTGCGAATGCTTCTCTGCCAAACAGCGCATGATATGGGCTCTGGAAATCTACAACCTCGAACCAAATGTACTCGCTCCTGAAGTTGCTTTGTGTCCCAAAGGCGACCTCCAAGTTAACTCGCCCCAATGGCTGAGCTGATATGCCTGGCACGACACCATGAAACGTTGTTCTTGATGGGTGTAGCTGCTTTTCTTGAAGGTTCATTCTTTTGAAGGTTTCATAGTATAATATATTGATGCTGCTGCCTCCATCCATCAGTACTTTGCTCAACTTGTACCCTGCGACTTGAGGGGCAACCACCAGCGCGAGTTTTCCTCTTCATTTATTTCTCCTGGGTGATCCTCGCGGCTCCAAACTACTGGTTGCTCGGACCACTTTAGCCACTGTGGGACGGCTGGTACTATGGCGTTAACAGCCTGATTGCGTCGTCGCAGCTTTTGTTCCCTCCTTGAAGTATTCACCACAATGGTATGATACTGACCCAACTGTTTTGGGAACTGTGGCTGATCTGGCTGCGGATTTGGGACGGCGTTGTTGCTGTTGTTGCCTCCGCCATGTTTACCTTCCTCGTTGTTTTGATGATTGAAGTTTGTGTTGAGTGGCTGTCCATCCTTCCACTTTTTGTAATGATAACACTGTGCCTTCGTGTGGTTGGGTGGTTTCCCATCTTTTCCTATATGGATGTCGCAGGGGCGGTTGAAAACCTCTTCCAAATTAACTGGGTGAAAATTCCTTCCTCTGCTGCTGCTTTGTTTGTAACGAGTATTCGTATTTGCGACTAACCCTGAGTTTCCTTCCTCGTTTTTGCGCTTGTTATAACTCGCATTGGCATTGCTAGCTTGCTGTTGTTGAGGCTTGCTACTGGCCTTCTTTCCCTTGCCAGTGTTTTCCTCTTCCTCCCCATCAGATGCGTCCCTGGTTTTATCCGAGCTAGCATACTTGTTGGCCGCCGCCATTACCTCGCTTAGGCTCTTGACTTTATCCTTCATGCGACCTAGTTTGTGGACTAGCGGCTCAAATTTGCAATTTTTCTCCATGACAAGGACTGCTGAACTGGGTGGTATGTTGTCTGAGGAATGTATGATCTCTGCGACCCTTCTCATCCAGTGGCGACTCGACTCGCCTTCCTTCTGTACACAACGCTCAAGGTCCTCTATGCTGCAGAGTCGCTTGCATGTTCCTTGGAAATTCTTGATAAAAGCTTCCTTCATCTCATCCCAAGAGTTTATTGAATTTGGTGGCAAATTTTGTAGCCATATGTGGGCTGCGCCTTCTAACATCATGTTTAGGTAACGTGCGCAGATCTCTTCGGATGCATTTAGGATGCTCATGCCCATCTCGTAATTGTTGAGCCAAGTAACAGGGTCCATGCTGGCGTTGTAGTTGGCGACCTTGCGAGGTCCTTTGAAATCTGCAGGAAACGGTTCAGACCTGATTCTTTCGCTGAAACAGACTGGGCCTTTGAGTCGCGACGATAGGTTGGACGAAGCTGGCCTTCCTATTGGATTGGCCGCCGCGCGCGGCTGCACAATCTCTATGGGTTGAATTTGCTGAGGTTGATTTTGAGCCGCAGGTTGATCTTCCCTTTGTCGCCTAGCCGAGCTTGAGGTCGCAACGTGTGGCGACTCCGCGTGGATGCTTCTCTCCGCCGTTGCTCTGCTATTGTAAGGGGTGGAGTGCAGCCGTCCTGCGTGTTCGGACATATTCGCCTGCTGTATTACTGCTGTGCTCAGCATCTCAATGGCGCGCCGTGCCTCTCTGTCCATTGGCGTGTTTCCTGCTGGCGCTAATCTGGCCAAGATGTTTGTGGCTGCAAAGAGATTCTCCACTGGGCTAACATAATGCCCTTGCGGCGTGTGGAACCTTTGAGGCTGCTGTGGCGATTGCTGAACAAAGGTTGGCTGCGTCAACGGCGGGGGCATCATGGCCCTGTTGTTAGCCTGTACTATGGCCCTTGACCCAGGTATCTCTGCTACTCTTGGTGCTGCGAAAGATGGAACCGCTGGTACGATTGATGGTACAGCGATTGCTTGAACCGCGGGCGCAGCTAACGGGGCCGCGGACCGCATAACCATGGCAGATGGTGCCATGCGTGCGGGTACCGCGACTGAAGGTTGTGCGACCCCTGACCATGCGACCGGGTGCGCCGTGTTGGTGGCGACTGATGGGATGTGTTGGTGGCGGCTGACGGGACCGCAATTGCTGGTTCAGTGGTAGGTGATTGGAACAGCTCCATAGGGTTTACTGTTCCTGGCTGCAGGCGACTCGCGTGGCGTCTGTGTGGCAAGGTGGCCTGTATTCCTTGCAGAGATTGGTTTCCTCGATGAGTCGCAGTTGCTCCTGTTGGAGGCGCTGTTCCTCACGCGCCAGCCTGGCTCTCTCATCTGCGATTCTCTGGACTTCATCATATAGCCCGATCCTGGTAGCCTCCAATTCTGTCACCCTAGCAGCCGCGTTAACCGCAGATATTGGTGTAAACAACACGCTTCCCTGTGGCGGCGTGACCGCTGCGCTGGGGGTTACCCTTGACCCTGATTCCGCAGGCGCGACTCCAGGTGGAGTCTCTCTGTTTGCGACTCCTGAGGCCGCGACTCCTGGCGTCATCGCAGCGGATGCCGCGACTCCTGATGCGTCTAGCGCGGCTTGTTCTGCTGCTTCCGGCGGTGTGGGGGCTAAGCTGCCTGGTGGCATGCCCAGCCCTTCGTCTGCTTCTGTGGTCCTGTAGACCCCTTCCACGTGCCGATCTTCTACAGAGGGCGAGCCACTATCCACAGGGCCTCCGCATAGCCTTTCCTCAAGGACATACTCAATGGATTGGCCTTCTTCGTCTTCGAGAGGCAGCGACTCGTGGTTGATAGATCCTTCTTCTTGGTCCACTGTTACCGCGACTCCTTCTTCTGAGTCGCCATGTTGCGATGGATCCTCTGACTCGCCGCCAATGAAGCCGACGAAGACGTTGATGGATCCAAAGGGGATGACGTGGCCGGTCTCCAAGTAATCTGCTTCCGGCCCCCAGCTTGAATCGTCGATGAGCCATTGACCGTGATGATACGGCCAACAACAAGATCTTCAGCTCCCTTCATGGATCCTGCGCGGAACGTGACGCTCTTGACCGCAGGCCCCACGGTGGGCGCCAACTGTCGTGGGTTTGTCACGTCAGGTGTCATAGATGACTTCGTAGGTGTGGGATTATGCGAGTCAAGCATCTCCGAGCTTGGGATCGCAGGAACAAAGATCAACACAGATTTACCCAGGTTCGGCCCCCTCAATGTGAGGTAAAAGACCTACTTCCTGCCTACCCTAGATTGGTATTGATATGATAATCGAGGTGTTACAATGGAGGCGATCCGATCTGGTACTCGCCGTATGAGCTAGGGTTTGGGGCTTGATAGCTTGACCCGCTCTAAGTCCTGCGAGTCCTCTTTATATACACAGAGGCTCGCTAGGTTACAAAAGGAAACTTCCCCATAAGGAATACATCCACAGAGGCCTACTCGGAGACTACTTGGTCTTCACGTCCTCCGGGATTTGTCTTCTAGATCTTTCTCCTTATGGCGGTTCAATATTGGGCTTGCTCCCAAGTGGGCCTTCGTCCGTGCGAGTAAGTTAAGTCGCACTGGGCCGCGGGTTAATCCAGAAAGTATTCCCCCAACATAAGTGATGTGCAAGTTTACCAAAATAAGAAGTTTGAAAAATTAAATGATGTGCAAGTTTACCTCTCTACGCGCCCACATACTACCAATAGTAGGCAAAGCGACTAGGTTTGTCTCAACGAGCCTGTACTCCCAGGGTGTCTGAGCGTCGACGTCAGGCCTACCGATAGGGAACCTCTCCCAAGACCATAACTGCAACAGTAGTGGACAGCCAAGAAGCGAAGCGGAACGCTTATTCTTCGTGCATGCCGAACACATAGCTCGGTACGTGGCGGCTAAGACAGCTGACCCAAAACTCCGTGGCACTATGTCCTCAACGTGATGTGCCTCCGCAATCTCTCGCGCCATATTGATGAAGCGCGCACTAATAGTGTCGACGTGGGAGTCAATGAACATTACCTTGCCGAACAGCCACAGCAGGTATGCCTCCAGACATCTAGTAATCTGCGCTTCAGTCAACGCGGCATCCGGGTATCCTAGAACTCCAATCTGCATTGATCATACAAAACGAACTGAGTAAGTACAAGTTTGTTGATAATAAAAAAATAAAACTCATAATTCTAACAGTCTTACCTGAAACTTGCTCAACCATGAAACCCGAGGACCGTGTCGCTGGTACTCTAAGAGCGGGTTTTCCGGATGTATCCCTGCGAAACGTGCCTGCATTTTGTCACGCCAATTATCTGGAGCCTGTAAAGGACCTACGACCGCGCCCGCCAGTGGGAGACCCAACAGATATGACACATCCTGAAGAGTCGGTGCCATCTCTCCGCACGGGAAGTGAAAAGTGTGGGTCTCGGGCCTCCATCGATCAACTAAGCAGCAGAGCAGTGACCTGTCTGGTTTGATGCGTCGAGATGCATCAACCTGCACATCAATATCTGGGGCCCCGAGCTGATCTGGTGGAATATGTTGCCACTCCCGCCGAGTCGCCTCAACTAGGCGCGCTATAGGTAAGAGACCAGACCAAGATAAACTGCAACAAGTTTGTTGATAATTATTCGTCAGTGACCTATCATAAATTATTCGTCATATCGTACAACATAACGAAATAATCAATATATTCTCTTATACGTACCGATCAACCCAATCAGGGTGTATCATCCAGTTGTATGCTGGACCCCGCGTACGCAAGATCTTCGGTTTGTCACCACCCTCCCAAATCTTTGCACGATGTTTTCCATCGATCACCTCACTGAGCAACGCATGTGCAGCCATCTGTACAAATTAAAACATAAAAATTAACAAACATACAAATTAAAACACAGTTCGGGCACGTACAAATTAAAACATAAAAAATAACAAACATACAAATTAAAACATAGTTCAGACATGTACAAATTAAAACATAGTTCAGACATGTACAAATTAAAACATAGTTCGGACACATACAAATTAAACCATACAAATTCACGTACAAATTAAAACATAGTTCGGACACATACAAATTACACCATACAAATTCACGTACAAATTAAAACATAGTTCGGACACATACAAATTACAACATAGTTCGGACACATACAAATTAAACCATAGGGTTACACACATAGAAATTGGAATGTAGTGCTAGCCACGTTGGCCACGTCCTCGATTTCCTCGGTTTCCTCGACTTCCTCGACCACGCACAGGATCAGGAATGACTGCAGGATCAGGATCAGGTCCTAGGCCGTATTTGGGACAATACTTCTCTCTATGCCCAAAAAGATTGCAAAGTAAGCACTGTCTAGTACATCCACCAGCTTCAGACTCGTCCATATCATTCCGGATTCGACGCGAGTTCCGTCTTCCTCTGCCAGTTCTCATAAGAGCAGGATCCGGAATATATTCTCGTTCCATCTCATTCACCTTGTTGAAGTTGCCAACTACTCTAAATCCTGTCATCTCCCCGGCCCAAGTTTCAACCACAGCCTCTTTCATGTAATACGGAGAGACAAAACTGATTGGGTTCATCCCCAACTGGCCAGAAACAGCAAGGACATGAGAACATGGGAGGTGAAGCAGTCTCGGTTTCTTGCACGTGCACTCGCACGTTGGGGGTGCAGTAGCACTAATTATGACCTCATGGGTTTTCAGCTGACCCGCACCAAATCTTGAGGTTGGTAAGCGTACCTCGTATCTCGCTTCTTCATTACCAATACGAATCACCGTGTGCATCCGTGCCTTCTTTATCTTCTTGTCCATGTACTGTCTTATCTTGCGGCAATAAGGTGTGTTGGGGTAATACTCAATATGCTCGACGGCTTCACGACGTCTATCTCTGAAATACGTCAATGTTCCGTGCAAAATACCCTCCACCAGTGCTGTCAGTGGCAAACTCCTATTCCCTCTGAGTACAAAATTATACACCTCAGCTAGGTTGGTAGTCATGATGCCGTACCTTGCTCCATATTGGTCGTGCAACAGAGACCACTTCACGGGAGGCTCCTTCTCTATCCACTCTTCAAAAAATTTGATTCGTTTTCCCTTCTTTCTCTTCGTACCAGGAGGGTCAATTCCAGGCAAGTCACACAACCCAACAGGCTCTGAATCTGTCGTATTTGCCGCAGTACCCTGTGTCGCATCACGCTGTGCCGAAGTACCCTTTGCCGCAGCAACCTGGGCCGCAGCTACCTGCGCCGCAGCAAGCTGTGTAGCTACCGCTTGTGCCTGCGCAGCTTTCCTTTCCTTCACTTGCTGCCCAGTGAATTCAGTCAGTCTTTCCCACAGAAACTGATACTTCCTCTCTTGATTCTGATTGCACAGTCTTTTAAACAGATTCATCAGCCTTTTACTCTTAAAGCGTGAGTAAAAGTTAGTGCCGAGATGACGCATACACCAGCGGCTCTGCATGTCAGTCCATGGTGCTGGTTCATCCTCGGTGGGGTGCTGCAGTCGCTTTATAGCCTTAAGCATACCAGGATGCCTGTCGTGAAGGATGCACACATTTGGTCGAGTCTTCACAACTGCCTTTTTCAATTGCCTGAAGAACCATATCCAGCTCTCAAAATTCTCACCCTCGACGAAGGCGAAGGCAATCGGGACGATCTGCCCATTGCCGTCCACACCTATTGCGGTCAGGATCTGCCCCTTGTACTTGCCTGTGACAAACGTGTCATCCACGCAGAGCACTGGACGACAATGGGTAAAAGCTTCGATGCAAATAGCGAATGAGAAGAACAGTCGGCCGAATACACCATATTGAGGAAATTCCGGGAACCGTTGTAATTCTACTAAAGCATATGTGTCAGGATTCCTCTCCTTCAATGTGCTAACAAGACGAATAACATTATCATAAGAGTCATAGAAAGACCCAAACCTCTCCTCTAGAGCCTTCTGCTTAGCTCTCCAGGCCTTTCCGTACTTAATGGTGGTTTTCCATCTTGCGTGAACTGTATCTATGATGTGCTTTGCTACCATGTCTTTCTTGTTCACTATCTCACTGAACAAGAGACGTGCAATGAGAGTTGACGTTAGGTTTGGGTGATCTGTCAGCAAACTATTAATTTCACATGTGTGTGGCACGACGTCTGTCACCACCCACACCACGTCATACTTCGGCAAGTGACCATGCACCCGTGACGGACAACCAATGTCAACACAGCTCATTGTCAAATATTGCCTATTTGACACGTCAGTGCGGAAAACCCTTTGCGTGGACAATGCCCACTGAATCACGGTTTCCCTTAACTGTTGCTTCGTGCTGTACTGATCCCCGATTTGAATGTTATTCATGTGGTACTCCCAGGACGATTCATGGACATCAGGCACGGCCGTGATGGCAGAGTTGTCCTGATTTCAGTAACTGGAAATAGGCACATCTTCATCATTGTTTTCATCAGAATCATCAGAATCAATATCTTCTGCGACGCCATCCACCTCGTCTTCCACCAATATCTCAGCCTGTACTGTACCTTCGTGCTCATCCGCATCAGCCTCTCCAATTTGGACAGGTCCTGCTGACAGTGCTGGTTCATAATGAAGAGGAATTTCTGACAGTGATGGTAGATAGCCAACAGGAATTTGAGCATGTCCTGCTGACGGTGATGGTTCATAGCCAACAGGAATTTGAGCATGTACTGCTGACGGTGATGGTTCATAATGACCAGGCATTTGGGCACAATGCGAACTAGTTGCTTCACTAGTTCTCCAGTCTGAACAGCACCGCCACCTATTTCAAAATTATTCTGCTTCAGAACAAACGACACTAGGACTTCTGGTTTTGTCCCTCGGCGTTTGCATGATGCTAGCCAAGAAACCCACTGATTTGTCCGATCAAGCGGCAACAACTCCCAGCGAATATTTGACCGGGATTTGGTCCATACCGACTGAATCCTAACAGTCCAGTAATTAGGATCATACCCAAAATTCACCGTAAAATACCACTGGACACCGCTGATTTTCACTTTCTCTGGCTCTGTCAACTGAATCTCCACATTTTCAAATTCACTAAGATCAACCCCTGACTCAGATGCACAGACTGTACCGGCACCGTAGTGCACAACAACATCGACCACTTCCATTACCTAAACAAATTTATTCCATCATTAAATACTCCACAGCGGAAATATCTAAATATTACGACCGCCGAAAATAAATATGACGACCACCGGTAAAATAAAGACTACTCAAAATATACAATACATCTAACCGACAACATACACTAATCCTGACACATCCACCGGCAAACTATATTAACATCTAACCGACAACATATACTAATATGACAACCTAAAATATGCCGACCAACTAAAATATTACGATCACCTAAAATATGACCACTAACTAAAATATATCTACACTAATCCACACATATGTCATGCATCCACCCTTAAATTATATTAACACTTAACCTAAAAAATCTAGAGATTAGGGTTTACCCTTGACGCGTGCGTAGCTCCCGCTGCCCGGTTTCAATCTAGCACCACCACCGCCGCACCACGCCTCTAGCTTCCCCAACACCGGCACACACCACCACTATCCACCATTGTTGACCACCATTGCTTCACCTCCACTCCCCCAAACGCCTCCACGAACAACTATCCCATCAATAGATCGGGGATGCCCCAACCCTCCTCTACTCTATTTCTTCAATATGTGGGTTTGTGGGGATTTTTTGGGGTAAGAATCGGTGGTGTTTTGACTGGAAACTGAAGAACAGAGAGAGAAAGAGGAGAAGGCTCGAGCGAGGAAGAAGGAAGAAGGCCAAGGCCGAGCAGGGCGTGCTTATCACCGAGGTTTCGGTGTCGCCGGGGCCGAAACCTGGCTTCCGTCACGCCCGTGCCGAAACAGGCCAAAGCAGGTGGGCCTCGCCTGCCGCGCCATGCAGGACACAACTTTTGGCATTGCCCGCGCCGAAAGACAGGTTTCGGTCTTGCCAGCGCCGAAACATCACGATGTCGGCACGCACCGTACCGACACCGCGCTAGTTTTCGAATTTTTCCAGATCGCGTGCTATTTTCCGAATTTCTGTTTAAAAAAATATTATTTAAAAAAAATTCACGAATCTTCAATACATCATCGGACGGCAGGGACCCAGGTGGTATAGCCAACGGGCGACCAAAAATCTACTCTAATCATGTGAAACAGGTGAATTGGAGCAACCGACTTTAATTGAGCACCTAAAGTATTTTGAAAAAATCTGGAAAAAAGTTTGGACATTGATAGTACTCATATCTAACATGTCATAAAATTTCAAATCAAAATTCATAACACATATCAAGATATAAAATAGACAATTCCGATAATGCCAAAATGCAAGTTGGGGCTTTGAATTTGGCCTATTGTCGATATTGGTAACAAATTTGTCATTTTGAGTGTTGATGTTGTGTTTCAAATTTAGACTTGAATTTTTGCGAGGATGTATATTTATGCTATGTCAATTATCAAAAAAATAGTTTTTAAATCTTTTGCGTGATAAACCGGAGACGGTACACTGGGTGCACCAAATTGCCCCGTTTTAGGTGATAAGTCTAGACAACCCCCAAGCTATCATCTATGGTACGTGCTCGAGTACACACTTGCTGACAGCGCCATGGAGGCATGTCATGTGCGCACACTCCCAGCTTCCACTGACGTATGCACGATGACACGATCCGGGATTATCTCAACCCGATCGCGATGGCTGCGACGACGTTGCGCCTTGCGCGGCAAGACTAGCTGGCAGCCCACGGCAGAGGACACCCAGCGCTGAACGTCGCGTTTCCGGCAAATGGGTAGAACGATCTGTGACACCGAAGACGTGAGTTTTCACATCCAAAGACCGTAGATTATTTCTCAGAGTTACCGCCGTACCGCGTACGTACGTCTCCTATAGCCAGCGCCGCGCCCGCGCGTTGTCAAGTCAAGCATGGAATGAGCACGGAATTTTCGTAAATCCTCCTATATATAGGCATGTAAATCAAGCTTAACTGGCATCAGGTTGAAGAGAAGCTAGCTAGAAATACAAGCTCGTACGAGAAGGAACAAGGTATAGAAACAAACACTACTACAGCAGTGACGGAGATCAGAGAGCATTGGTACCTATGGCCGGGAGGTGCAAGTTTGCTTTGCCACTGATGGTAGCGGTGCTGCTGCTGTTGGCAGCGTCAGGTTCGGCGCGGCGGCTGGGAGGAGGAGGCGACTGGGCCGGCGAGGCCACCTCCGGCGTCGCCGAGCATCCTATCGTACAGTTTCTCCAGCACCTTTACCTACAGCAATTGGCAGGAATGCCGGGGCACTCGTGTACGACGTATGACAAAAACAACCCGAACTGCCATCCGTAGTACGGTAGACGTGCACCAAATTATATAGGTACCGGTTGATGTTTGTCTCTGTGATTTGCAAGATCAGTGACATGTAATCCAATAAGTTGATACTCTAGTGTGTTGATTCTCTTTCATGTTAATTTTTGATGATTTATGAATAAATCAGCTTGTTTTGGTAGCATGAGTTCTCCAGGAGAGTTTCGCTTCGATCTACATGCTGAACCTGGGTTGGCGGAAGATGCTGGAGCCGAGTTCCGGAGCGTGTGCACAAGGCGCTATCTCTGGAGTTGGCCAGGGAGCCGGCGATAGCTGTGACCGGGGCATAAGGACCCGTTTTCCTCCGGCGTTTGCGCTAGTTGTGGTGTTTCACTGTTTTGGTTGCTTCGGCTTGTATATTCGTTCGTTGTAAGGCTATTTGCCAGCTTTTGTTGAATAAATGAAATAAAAGTCATATGCATCTCTTCGATGCAGAGGCTAGGGCTTCCCCATTTCGTTTTTTTTTTTGCATACTGGTCATACTTGTTGCATCTTAGATAATTGTTTCCTACTTTTAATTAGCATCCATGTTTTTTCGTTTTAGATGTCATGATTAAAAATATTATTGTCCATATTCTTATTTGCTTATTAAATACACTAGTTATACGTTTGTTCGAGTTATGTACATGCATTGCAAAAAAAAATCAAACAATGACCAATACATAGATTTTATGCTTTAACTATATTCATGGTAAGAATATATATGCTCAAATAATAATTATACTTTTAAATGTCAAAAGAAAAAGGTTCATGTTAAACTAATGTTACCCGAACGTTCTTTTCACATGTAGTGTAGCTAAGTAAATTAAGAAACTCAACTTACGTACCTTCCTCTTGAATTTCCATCCTGCATGTTCCAATGCTGGTTCGAGCTTCCCATTGAATTTTCGTCGATGTTTTACCGCGGCATCTTCTTTTTCCCAATTGCTCCTTTCTATGGATCGCATACAATGATAGTAGTACATTACGCGTAAAGTTTCTCAGAACTTTCTTCTGTTGAACGCAGAAAACTATTTACAAGGCTAAAGTATGTGTGCACCGGCCGGCCGTGCTCCCTAGGCAGTCAACCATAAGCATATATCGGTAGATAGGTTCTACAACTCTCTGTCATTTTCTCCGGGTCTTTTTTTTTTCTGTTTGCTTGAAACGCATGCGCCCGCGTTCCGGACACTTTCAGTTCGTCTTCCGTGCATGACGGTGTTCCCTGCATACCGTGACTTGGTGAGATGGGTACGATGCTCACGGCAGAGACCAAGCGACCGAAAGCAACATCTGTCGTAGAAGAATGTGTACTCTCGTAGTCTCGCTAACTGGAACTAGTTAGACATCTGGCAGCTGCGCTTCAAGCTCGTGAGATTATGCGTCGATCCATTGACTACTACATACAGTCATACACACACAGAACATGCAAGTCTTAACTCGTTCTTGTCAAAATAACCGGCCGGTCACACACGTAAAAACCATGGAAACTTCCCTGTGTACTAGCTTGTCCCTTATAAAGAGCAGATCAAATCTTCGAACAGAGACTCACAGCTCACACAAGCAACACACGAAGCATAGCTAAATTCATCGATCGATAATAAGCTCAAAAGAGACAGCACTGTGCGTGCAATCTCTCTCCATGCCCGCGATGATGATGAGGAGGCTCGTAGCGGCAATGCTCTTGGTTTTGATGATGATTATATCCGGCTCCTGGACCCAGGCGGCTGCGAGGCCGTTGCAAAGTGATCAAGTGCCCTCGGGCGGTTCCGTCGTTGTGCCGCCGTCGCCGAAGCATCGGGGTGGACGCATGCTATCTCAGTTGGAGCAGAAGGGGGCCCAAGGGTGCCCAAAAACCCACGATCCTAACACGCATTGTTCCTCGCCATAGAGACAAGCAGAGGGTCAGAGACACGACGAGCAGGGAGTTGTCGTGTCTAGCATAAGAGTCGGTCAAACCTGAAGCCATCTTTGATTTCAGAAATGTCTCCGTTTGAAGATTTTCTTACTATATATATACACACACGCTCTCACACCCATGTTCCTCTTTCAGTTATCTATATATGAATTTGATTGGGTTTCTAGTTTGCTAATCGTAACATAATAAGAGATCTATGGATTCTTGGAAAGACTAACGATCTATCACGCTGCCTGCAAAGGGAAGATCAAAATAGTGTGTGTTGTAGCACTGATTGGTACTACATTGAAGGCAGCTGAGGAAATAAGAAACACTAGTTGGTATTGTCTTGTGCACAAATATTTTTGTGCCAATTATGGAAGATAAAATATCAGCTAGAGGCCGTTCGAGGGGTCGTGGCACCTAGTTCGCAACTTACTATAATCATTTCCACCAAGAAATATTCAATGTGTTTCTTGATCAAATTAGTGGAGTTGAATAATCTCTTTGCTGAAAAGTCTACCTAGCTATTGAGATGCATAGCTTGTCCTGATTCGATGAATTATGTTGCTCATTTTAATAATAACTGAACTTGGAAAAAGTTATGCCGACGAATTCTCCCAATATGAGTGTATTGACCTTAGGGACCAACTTGGCACATTTATTGTTGATGTGAGATATGATCCTAACTTTTTAAATTGTATTGTTCTTGGAAATGTCGCTCTAAAGATGGTTCAAACATAGAGACACAAGACTTTCCATTGGTATATTGTCTTATTGAGTTAGACTTGATTGTTCGGTTGCAGCAGCGACATTGGAAACATAGAGGAACACGATGAATGATGATTAGATGAATCATAGTATGTTATGCTATATTGAGTAAGACATATTTGCAGGCATAGAAAATAATAAGAATTATTATTTTCAAAGTATGAGGTCATGTAAGAGACAAAAACCACATGCAGCTAGTGGTAAGTTACTTGTTCTTGCTAATGCAGTTTATGTACTATGTATTCATTCATACTATTTTCCGATTATTTTTTGTACTCTTTGCAGGTTATGATTCTTCTCCTATGATTGATGAGGAAATGATAGACTAGGACACGACCAAATCTTTGTTAGTTAGGTACTAAAGTTAATTCATGACTATGCAATTATGCCACCGTACTTTTTGTGTGCTTTTGTTATTGCAGTTTGGTTAAACATTGAGCTTGTGTTCCACGTCAAAACGAGTAAACGACATATGCATTTGTAATGTGCTTTGCCTGAATACTGTGTTATTTGGAGAGGGGATAAGAAGGTAATATTTTTCATAATTTTTGGGCAGTAGGAATTAACCCTGGTCTTACCCAAGTCCTGGGATCGCCACCGTCCCGGCCTGGACGTACCCAAGTGCTTTGCCTGACAACCGCGCTGTTTGCATGAAAGTAACTTGTCCATCTGATCAATGGCAAAGATCACAGACCATGAAGGGACTGGGCGTTGGCGCAGTGGTGGGTGCTGCGAGTGCTCACCCCACCGGCCGGAGTTCGATCCGTAGGGATCGCATTTCTGGTTCCCTTTGCTTTCTTATAGCAGGGCTTTCAGGCCTTTTTTTTTTTTTTTTTAAGATCCAAGGGCGCTTCTCTTGTACGGATCGAACATGAGTATCACGGGTCCTTCACTCTTTTCCAGTGGAGTCGTGATCTTCTTCGTGATGTGACTGAAAAATAGACTTTGACTTCAACTGAATGGGCTAGCACAAAACATTCCTCTCAGTGACGTCAGATTCACTGAGCTCATCATAAAAACAGGCCAAAAGAAACTCAATGAGACGATTAGACGAAAATATATCTAGCTTGGAATTTTAAAAAAGAAACTCAATGAGATTACCGTGATTCTTCTCGTAGGAGAACTATTACACATAAACCAAAGGTACGTGTTGTACTTGTACCGACAATCGTTCGTCAAAAAAACTTGTACCGACAATCAAACATTGAGCATAGCATATATCGGTATCCTTCCGCTGAGATTTTCTCTCCCGGTCCTGTTATGTTTGCTTGGACAGTTCGTGTTGCGAATTGCGACTTCCCCGACGTATCTACTCCCTCCGTTCCATTTTAATTGACTCACATATATCTAGATATGGATGTACCTAACACTAAAACATGTTTAGATGCATTCATATGTAGACATATGTGAGTCAATTAAAATGGAACGGAGGGAGTAGGTGCGTGGGCTAGGCATGCACAATGTTCACGGCAAAACACGACCGAAAGCTACATCTTTTGTAGAAGTGTTTGTACACTCTGAACCAGAAGCTCAAGTACGTGAGAATATATGCGTCGGCCGCCTTTGAAGTGGGAGTAGTAAAAACCGCGTGGCTCCATGCATTGGCAAGTTTCAAGTTTCAACTGGTACCTACTTGTCAAATTTACCGGCTGGCCACACACGTAAAACCCATGGAAGTTTACCTAGGTAGGCCTGCCATGCATGATGACTTATAAATAACCTGCCAGATCCTCGGACAAAAACTCACATACACTACACACACATCACGGAAGAGCCCAGTTTGACTGATCGACATAGCAGCTCAAAGCTAAGGCAACACAGCTTCAGGTCACAAAGTTTGAGGAAAGCTTGTGCTATGACGTCGACGATGATGAGGAAGCTTGTAGTTCCCGTGCTCTTGGTTCTCATGGTGGTCATGTCCGGCTCATGGGTCGGGGCAGTTGCGAGGCCGTCACAAGGAGATCAAGTCTACGCCGGGGAACCCTCCTCCGGCGGTTCCGTCGGCATTGTGCTGCCGCCACCGACCCCTTGGCGTGGACACATGCTATTTCAGGTTGAGGAATTGAAGAGGCCCCAAGGGTGTCCGAAAACTTACGATCATAATGCACCACCTTGTCGCTCGCCATAGAGATGCATGGACGGGGATTCTCCGTGTCTTGCATGGAAGCCGAGTATGAAGTTGATAATTAATATTCGATTTGCACTGATCGAGATAACTTCGATCAGATATATGTACCTGGTTTCGTTTGTTAAATTCATATCCAGCATGTGTGGTTCCTTTAATCATAGTCGGAGTTGGGACGAATAAACAACAATCATGTACCCCTATTTAATTTATCTGTGTTACATTGTTAACGTTCTTTTTTCAGAGGGTGATAGCGTTGTTGTTTGTAATTGTCAAGCTGACAAGTACGTAAGTCAGATATTCAAATGTTAGCCAAATAAAAACTTTTCTTTCTAATCCCGGATTGGTCAATGAAACCACTGAAACTTATAATTCAAAGATGAAAAAAAGATGATGTTGGTTCTCTCTCCTTCACTGCTCCCTCACCCTCAGAAAAAGAGCAATGCAATTCCTGTATGCGACTATAGATGCAAATGTGTCACCATTGGGTCCTTATTTATGAATTACTCCCTCTGGTCCGTTTTAAATGACGTGGAGATAGAACTAGCGAAGTTCAAATTTATAGTATAGCTGGCGACATTTAATTAGGAGTGGAGGGTGTAGTTTAAAAAAAAGTGATCCAAAATATACAATATCATCATGGCATGCCAACAAGCCTAACACCTTGTGCCTTGTTATTGACGAGGTGGCTCAAAGCCACCATTAAAGCCTTTGGACTAAACTCAAGGGTGTCTATGATATCCCTGGTAATTGATGTCACCTTCTTGATGGGTTGAGTCAGTGAAGACAATTACCTTACCCTCCACCAAGGCCACCATCTTCCTCTTCTTCTTAGAACCAGGTATGTGACCAGCAACCTTATCAAGGCAATCATGGGTGATGGTATACAACTCTTAGTCAGGTGAAGGTGCACCGAGCGGCTCACTTGAGCTCATGAAAACATGTCAGTAGCAAACATGTAAGTAGTCAGGCCGAATGATAAGATGGTCAGCATGAGCCCTTATCTCTTTGTGCCTACATACTCAGCTGAGCACCTGGCGCATTCCAAAAAGAGAAGTTCCCAAGGTCAAGTCTTACTCCCTGCCATTGAAAGACTGACCGATCTCAGGAACCTAGGATTGACAAGCGCCATGATCACGGGTGACTTCGTCCGAAGGGGAATCGCCCCTCTGCAGCATCGATCTAGTCCAGTGTGGGAGCTTCGCCAGGACGGTGACAGCAACCAGAAGATGGGGATTTTTCTAAAGGGAGCTGACTGGATCAGGAGTATGGACTTCTTGGTCCCCGAGGAACCCTTTCGTCTTCCGGGTAACATACTCCCACTGTTTGAGGACCCGGCTGCTGAGAACGTCCGAGCCCCCATGTCGGAGTGCAATGCGTATGGGATTCAGGGAACTGTTCGGATAGAGCCTCCGCCTGTGCCCAGGCAAAGCAAGCTGAGATGTGGGACTTTCGGGTCGGCACCTTCGGCGAATGATGACCAAGCTGTCGGGGATGTTTCCTCGGAAGATCCTGGCACCTCTGACGAAGAAGAGGAGACCCCATCTCCGGCTCCGCCTGCCAGGAGTGGGACATCTGGGCCTCCCCTGGAGGTGGAGGCCATTCCAGTGGACGTCGTTGAAGAAGAGGCTGCGACTGACTTACCTCAGGAGCAACCGATAGATCCAGACTTGCGGGGAGAGCAGGAGTCGGATCAAGAATCCGTCGCTTTTCCTCCCCCTCTTGCAGACAACGAAGCCGGTGAGGAGTGTATCTCGGTACCAGACCTCTTTGAGACGCTGGTTGAGAAGATGTGGACCTTCTCCGGGGCAAAGCGAGACCGAGGTAAGTTCGATCCCACCTCCAGTACTTTCTGCTTGATTCTTTCATCCTGAAAGCTTAGTGATCGTCGTTCGCCATTTCTTGTAGGGACTCAGAGCCTAGGGGTTCTGCGAAGCGTCTTCGAGCTGGTGGAGACGAAGAGGTGGGCGAGAGCGCGGAGAGCTCCGTAGGTTGCGCGAAAGAACCCCTTGCTCCGGGCGGGGTTCCTCCGGGCTCCCACATTTCTTCTGGGTGGCAATGAGATGGCGATGGTGGTGTGGATCCCAGGTCCCCGGGTGCAAGAAAACTCGCTCCCGGCGGGGCCCCAGAAAGCGCACCGTCCGTTGCAGGTAACACCTTCGCTTGGCGTCGCAGATTCTTGTAGCAACACAGGGTCTAGCAGGATGCTAAATGTTCTTGCAGTGTTGGTGATGCAGAGCGCACACCCACGGAGGATCCCGGGGGCGGGCTTGACGTTGAGCCCCAGAAGAACCTGGTGGAGCGCAGGGTTGAAACTAGTCAGCCCACGTGCCGTTTCTGCCTTAGAAACCGCGAAGCTTGCTCCAAATCCTGGGGGAGAGGAGCGAACCGCCGGTTTCACCAAGGCGTTCTCCAGCGTCGAAGAGTTTCTTGCATTTTCTCACGCCGAGATCGTGTGACAAGGGCGTCCGGCCCCTGCTACCAGGAGGATTTGCGGGCCTTGGAACAACGACTGGCGGCGGACGAGGACCTGCTCAACGCCCATGAACTGAGGGTGTCCCGACAAGAAAAGGAGATGCAGCGGCATCTCAACGAGCTAGACGACCGCGAGCGCTGCCACCTCGAAGCCCTCGATCAACTTCAGATGATGGTTCTGCTGGACGAGGACCGCCTAGAGCAGAGCATGGACAATGCGATTGGGTGGACCCGGAGAGAAGTTGCATTTGAGTATAGGGAAACCATGCGGGTAGGGGTGTAAACGGATCGGATCGGATCGGATTTTGCCTCTACCATATCCTTTACCATATTTGTTTCTCGGATTCGGATCGGATCGGATAATTAACGGTTGCGGATTCGGGGGCGGATAGATATAATCACGGATTCGGAATGAAAACGGAGCGGATTCGGGGCGGAAAGAAAATTAGTCGGATCGGTATGCGCAATGTATATCATCAAGCCACATAACCAAAAATAATAGCTCAACAACATAATAATCTAACAAAGTTATACTCCATAGTATGTAGAATGACCATGCAAGGGAGTCGTTGTTCAACAAATGAGCTCCACAACTCACTAAATACAAATTGTGCTCTATTAGTTTAGACATTTCGGTAGAAAATAGGATTATTCGGATTATAACCATCGGATAATCCTAACTAATATTCGGATAATCCATATTCGGATGTTGTTTTTCATACCATATCCTATACCGTATCCGGGTGTTCAGTTCGGAATCGGATATCCTTATCCGGCAAATTCTTCGGAACCGGATATGGATTCTTTAAAATGGATTCGGCGAGGGATTTGGTACGGAAATTATCCTATCCGTTTACACCCCTACATGCGGGCGAAGGATGCTACCATCGCAGCTCGAGACGAGCGAATTGCCCAGCTAAGGCGAGACTTGGAATATGAGCGAGAGCGCCAGGAGCGATCGAGAAAGGACTTCTGGAAAGCTAGGAGTGAGAAGGAGACGCTAGTCCAGTAAGTGGCCTCCAAAACTGACATCATTGCTGCTCAAAAGACAGACCTCGCCAGAGCTGAGGAGTTCAGAAAGAATGCCATCAGAGTCCATACCGAACTGGGGAAACAAGTCGAAAGACTGAATTGAGCTGTGAGATTCCGGGACGAAGCCGCGAAGTGCACGAAGGTCTTCAGGGAAAAAGAGGCTATCGAGCTGGCAGAGGGTCGCTCGGCTAGAGAGGATTCCCGATTGCCAGCCCAAAATGCTTGGGATCAGTACGAGGAGGTGTCCAAACACCTGAAAATAGCGCAGGCTGAACTGTCGAGTGCCAAGACCGCGCGCGACGAGGTGGAGATGCGGTTCACACTTCACCGATGAGAAGACAATCAGCTTCTGCTTCGGATGTACTCGTCGTCCGTGAAGATTGTGGCGGAACTTCAAGACTTGGGGATACCTTCCCCTCCAATCTTTAAGTCGGAGCATTCGACTACCTTTCTCCACCATCCAGCATTTCTTGAGCACTTGGCCTTGCTTCTTGGCAGCATCAAGGAGGTTGCGAGCAAAGCTACCCGTCGGGCAGGAGAACAGGCAGTCAAGCATGCGGCCACCCAGTTTGTTGCTGCCCTTCATCAGCGGCATCCGCAGCTATCTCTGTTGTCTGACCTGGGGAGGCTAAAGCCCGAGACGTTGTCTCTTCCTGATGTCACCCGCAAGGTGGAGGAGATCCTGGAATGCCTTTCCCCTGAAGACTACCCATGAACCTGTCAAGCCCTGAAATGGACATAGTAGTACCCAAGGTTGTGAACTATGTCTTGTAATTGTGACGCCGAAAAGGCTTAATGAACTTGTTTTTGAATGTAAAAAACCCTTTCTCAGAATACATAAGTTTTATTGCACTCGTGGAGACTTAACGCTCTCGGGTAGGACTCCTGGGCAAGAATGCTCTCCAGCCGTGAGAAAATAGACGGATCTGAGATGCTGTCACAGGGCACTCCCCCCGGGAACCCATCGTCTCTGATCGCACGGACCTCAGCCCACGACTTTGCTACCAGAGGGAAACTGACAGCATCATCGCGGAGATGCTGCCCTGAGATAACGCTCGCTTTCAGTTTAGCCAAAATGCATAAAACCGATGCAACTAGGAAAAAGCCCGTGCAAGCACGTTTTTACTTAACTTGCTATTTGCATCTGTGGCTATTTCGGCAATAGTTTCGTTGCGCAGACACCGGAGCGGGTCTTCTACGCCGTGTTCCAGGTGTAATTCTACCCTATCCAGCAGTTCCTTACTGGGATAGGGTTCCGTGCCGATATAGCCGCCTGTCCAGGAGATCCTTACTGGGACAGGTTCTTCTTGACAATGTGACTGCCCATCCAGCAGACTTACTAGGACAGGTTCTTCGCGTCCACCTTTCCAGCAGATCCTTACTGGGACAGGTTCTTCCACTCCCTTTTCGGGTTCCAATGCCGTATCCAACCCAGCAGGTCCTTACTGGGATTGGTCTTCAAGTGCCGCCTGAGGGTGTGGCTAGTCAGCCTTGTCCAGTAGATCCTTACTGGGACAAAGGCTTTACACCGTCTTTGAATGTAATCTTGCATGCCCGTCCAGCAGGTCCTTACTGGGACGTGTCTCCATCGTAGTTCCCCCGGGTGTGACCTTGCTCCCAGTCCAGCAGGTCCTTACTGGGACTGGATCTCAAGCACTTCCTTCCAGGTTTAGCTCGCCTACTTGTCCAGCAGGTCCTTACTGGGACAAGTTTTATTTGTTCTTCGTTGTGCCCAGCCACCGACCCAGCGGGTTATTGCTGGAACAGGGTCTATTAGTTGGGTGTGTTTGCTTGTAGACTTCAGAGTGAGGTGTCGGGTGATTTCTGAACCGGCGACGTTGAGAGGGTGTTGGCAGTTTGCCTGGGTCCGGAGAACCTCGAGGTTGCTTGTTCAGATGGTGCTACTTGCCCTCCGAAGCCAGCCACTTAGCAATCCAATATTTCTGAGGGGGTCGACTAGGTCCTGGCTGGATAGTGACGATGTGACCCGGGAGGTCCCAGTCGCTCTTTGCACGCTTCCCGGGGAAGAAAGTCCGGCCCCAGCTGGTGGCATTCAGTCTTTGGAAGTCTTGCGTTAGCTCTGCACCCTCGGGTCTTTTGTCTGAGTGGAAGCATCAATGAAGGTGGGTTTGAGGGTCTTGACAGCGGGTTTCTGGGGTGGTGTCTCCCGGAACGGAGGGCCCCGTTTGGTCACTAATCCCGGGAACAATAGCTGCCTGATTCTTCTTTTTTCTTCCCTTAGATCCAGGTTTCTTGTTGAGCGGGCAGTATCTGCAGATGTGTCCTAGCTCACCACAAGTGTAGCATTCTCCGCTGGCTTTCGGGGGTTTCTGGTATTTCTGAAGCCCGTTGAACTGTCGGCAGTCTTCTAGGCTATGCTTATCAAACCGATGGTACATGCACCAAACTCCTGGTTTACCATCCATCCCAATTGGGATCTTGATTTCTTTGGGGACATAAACTAACGGGTCCTCCTCTGAAGCCTCGTCCCCGGCGTCCAGGCATGGACTGACGTCCTTCAGAAGCATCGCTGTAGGAGAACCCCCAGAGCAGAGCTCTTCCCTCGCACCGTGCGTCCACGGGGAGAGAGGAGCGTCAATACTCATTATACTCTCCTGAGTTCTTCCCTCGCTGGCCAACGGACTCACATATGCTGCAAGAGGAACGAACTTGATCCCTAGAGATTGGTCCCTTTCACAGGGAGGCGGTGGAGAGTTCTCCAGGACAAAACTAAGCCCTGGATGAGGAAGATACTCCATCGTAGATCTAGCCTTTCTTTTGCATGCCATCCTATGAGGGCAAGGGTTAGCCTTTCCTTGGAGCAGATCTTGTCGACGATGCAGAAGCAGATCTTGCCAAAAACGAAGATCTAGAAGCTGATCTTGTCAAGGACGAAGAGTTAGAAACAGATCTTGTCAAGGATGAAGAGGTTGACGTAGATCTTGACGATGATGAACTGGAGGTTGATGAAGACGAATCCAGTGCTTCTGCCCCCTACCTGGCGCGCCAGATGTCGTGTCGCGGCGGACGGACACCGGAGGTAAAGGATACCCCTTTTAAGGTTCTGCATGGGGCACGAAGGAGGTTGGAAGACGTCCTACCCGGGTGAACCACGTCGAGCTCTCCGATCCGACGTTCAAGTAATCAACACAGAGACGCAGAGAGTTTACCCAGGTTCAGGCCGCCCGGAGGCTAAAAGCCCTACTCCTGCATGTCTGGATTGAGGTGTTCATCATGGTGTATCTTACAAGGGGGGTCTCGGGTGTGTACCCGACAGGGTGGCGGCTAGAGGTAGACGTCAAGCAGATCCTACCCGGAGGAGATCACCTCTCTCTACCTTCTCAGCCCTAGCTAGTCTTGCTTGTGCTCTATTCTTGCTCCTGTTCCAATCTATCTTTCCCTCGGTGGCCTTGGTCCTCCTTTTATAGGCTAAAGGGGATACCACAAGGGTCACGCGAGGAGCGTGGGTGGGGGGGGGGGTTAGGTGGGAAAACCCCCCAGTGGTCTTTGGAGGCGACGTGGCCTATTCTACTCCAAGTATTCTCGACGGTTAGGTAAGGGCGTCCGCCTTTAGGGAAAGTGGGGCGGACAGGGACTGACTCCCCCACCGACCACGTTCCATGGCGACGTCACATGGTCGCGTCCTTCGTCTTGGCGCCCAAGCCTTCTACGAGCTTCTAGCACGTGCTGGCGTGCTTATCCTTGGCGTCGTACGGAGATGGACCCGAGAGCGAGCCTGGCCTCCTGCCGGGCACTCGGGCTCTCGGGTACTCCGCGTTGGTCTCCTAGTAGCGGGTGACCCCGGAAGGCCACCTGGTCCTTAGTCGCAGGGTGTCGATGTCGAGCTTGTTAGGTTCCCGCGAGGTAGGTGGGTCCATCCACCTACCGGTCTTGTCACTTGGCCTTGTCCATCTTCTTGGTGGGCCCACAGGTGGTGGACTTACTTTGGCAGCATAAGAGGAACCCCATGTTCCACTGTTGTGACAAGATACATCTCTAGACTCATCAACAAGCAACACAAATTTACTATCTCCAATTTCTTCAATAATTGCTTTGGTGGTCTCTTGTAACAGCCCAACTCGTGAACCTAAATTTGTGAACCAAATTTCCACTTTTGAGTTCCATACATGCATCATGGCATCCCTTTAAAATTGCTAAACAACACATTTAGTTGGTTTGGCAACATTGAAAAGTGAAATGCCCAACTTGCTATAACAAATCTCACAACAATGAGTGCACTCAAGCTTGCAAAAATAAATACATTGACACTTCATATTTGTCAAGGAAGTTCCAAGAGCCTAAAAGGTAATGTCTTGCAACAGCTAAATTTTTCAAAGGAGCAACCTTTTTGAATTTAGAAAAATGCCCTATTTTGAACCTATGAACAAAGTGGTACCAAACTATTTTATTTCAACATGCCAATTTTTGTGGTGCCTTTACATGCTGTTGGGAGGCTACCCAAATTTTTGCAGATTTTTCTAAAATTGTTTAGTGCCATAATAAAATACCTAAACCTGCTGGAATTAAAAGAAAAGGAAGAGAGGACTAATCCGTGATAGAAAAACTGCTCCAGGGGCCTCTTTGCAAATTCTGTTTCTTCCTCCTCTCTCCTGTAGCGACCGGGAGCACCCTGCTCGCGCCGAACCACCAGCTCGTCGCCGTGCCCCGCGCCCTCCTGCCGCGCGTGTGGATAAGGAGAGCCCACGAGCTGCTCTGCTCTGCTCCCCGCGTCACTCGCTCACCTGCTTCCCGTGCCCTAGCTCCTCTCCCATTTCCTCTTCCCGCGAGCCGCCATGGCCGCCGTGCTCTGCCACCGCCTCGCCGTCGACTGAGGGCTTCCCAAGCCGAGCCGCGTCCACCCAGCGCTCCACCGCATCGTCTACGTCCTCTCCACCAACGGAATCGGGCGGAGAAGCAGTCAATCGCCGCCGCCGTCCACGACTGCGTCGTTGCCGTGCGAGCACCGCCGCAAGAAATACTTCGCCGCCGAGCATCCTCTGCCTCCCCAAGCCCGCGTACGTCTTCGGGGTGAGCACACGCACCTCTCTGCGCCCTCCTTTCCGTCGCTAGCGAACCGTAGCTCGAGCGCGTTGAAGCTCGCCGTGGAACCGCCGTCACGCACGCTCTTTCTTTCCGTCGGAATCAATCCGGAATGCATCCGGAATTCCGGACGGTCGGAATTTTCCGGCTATCTAACAAGATGATTCCGGTTGCATCCAGTACCCTTTTTGCATATTTCGGATTTAACTCGGAATTAATCCGGATTATTCCGAGTTCATCGGAATTCCGAGTCAATTCCGAAGTGAGTCCGAGTGTGCTGTACCAAATCTTGCCCCTGTTTAAATTATTTTCTCCCTTTTCTAATTGGATAAACACTGGTACTGAGTGTTAAATAACCTTTTTAAGAGTGCTTATCTAAAAGGAAATTGTAGATGAAATAACTTGTTATCGGTGCATCCGAAAATTGTGTGTGTGGTACCAAAATATCCAGGTTTCGGTGAACTAACTTTTAAAAGAAATATCCGGCATATTTAATCACCCACACTATGCATTTCATCACCTGAGCATGACATCTAATATGCAAGTTCACCCTAGGGTTTCAACTATCCTAATCAACATTTAAATGTGCCGCTTTACTTAATTCCACGGAATATTCGGGATGCGCCCCTCTAAGCATCCGGACTCCGTTTAATTTGAATAGTGCAATCATCCCCTCTCCAAGGACTTAAAATGTCATGTCATCATGTGGTTGCGCATTGCATTTGTTAAATCATGTGTGGCGATTGATTGTTCTTCCGTGTTTTGTGCTACGATAGATCAAGCAGCCGGGGTTGCACCGCAATACCCCGAAGAGCCGTACTACCAGTACCCTGAACAAGGCAAGCGTAATCCCCCCTGAGCATATCTTATCCTATGTTTCCGCAAATATTTTCTCCACTATAATATTGCATGCGGTTCCAAATGTCAATTTTATTGGATTAGAGTATCCTATAGTTGCATTGAGATTCCGATGCCAATTACCTGTTTCCCCTCCTATTATCCATAGGATTGTATTGTTGGCCTAAAATACTTAACTATGCAATGTTGATGCTTAGCCATCCTTAGTTAAATGCTTAGCCGTCCGATGGATACTTCATGTTGGAAGCAGGTTGTGAAGTGTTCAGATGATGGTGGAGAGATTGTGGTGACCGGTAATAAAATGCTTAAAGGTGGGGATGAGAGGCCACTTTGGTATGGTGGTGTTTTGTCTCACTCTCGCCGCCTAGGTGCGAGTTCTTTACCTCTTGAACCAAGAATGAGCGCGCTTCCATTCGGTGGGGTATATGGAGCCCTCGTCGACCGACTAACTTGGGCGGGACTAGCCAGGGTCCTCTAGTTTGAGCTTCCATTTGCGCGTGCGTTGAGATGGTGGCTAAGACAGAAATGAGGATGGTGGTGTTAGGAAAATGAGTGGCCACGGGGCAGGGTGTTGTGATCCACTGCTCCGTCCTCACTGATGATCCTGGGTTAGTCTTTAACAAGGTAAAGGTTGTAACCGTTCCCACTCAGCCGGCTTTCCCCGGAAGAGAGCTACGTGTAGGCAATGAGCCGGGCGGTACCGAAGGTAAACACAGTGCACCACTGCAGGGTTAAATCTTTTCGAAAAGCCGTGTCCACGGTTATGGACGAACTTGGGAAGTGAAGGTAAGATCATAGAATAACTTGAACGGAATGATTAAAAACTGAGTACTAAAGGTACTACTCACGAATGCAAGGTGAGCTTCCTCGAGGGTGATTCGGGGAGGTGCCTTTGATGAACAGGGACAGTGGTTGATGTTGAAAAAGGGTGATCAAAGAAAAGAGTCACTTCTTACCTCTTTTAAAAATACTCTGCTTAGTCGATGCCATTGAGTTATGTTTTTCATAAATAAAATCAGCTTTATGCAAAACCGCCATAAAACCTTGAAAGCTTCATCGAGCTAAAGCTCTATATAATCTTGCGAGTTCGTCGAACTCAACGTCGTTTGTTTTGTTTCAGAGGAGGACTTCACCGACCTCGAAGGTGGGTTCTTTGTGGACGTCGACGACTAGTCTGGGGTTCCCAGGTGGCAGCTTGGGACATCCTGGAACAGCTGGCGTTGGATGTTTATCTGTAGGCCTCTTAGGCCATATTTGGTTCTTGTTGTCTAGAACAACCTAATTTGCTTCCGCTTGATGTAATGTTGGGTCTGTGACCTCTGGATGTCATTTGCTATCTTTCTCTATTATAAGAGTTGAACTATTATGATTTTGTGTCGTAGAGTCTGTGATGTGCCAGTTGTTCCACAAGTCTTGATCTCTCTATTATGCAGTGAGGGTTGTGCCTGTGTTAAGGCATCAATCGGGGTGTTGTGTTGCCGATGATCCATTCCGAGCAACACCTGCCAAAGGTTTTGGCCGGGGATTGGTAAACCCGTAACCTCCGGTTGTATCGCTTAACCGGTGTGTCGTGGGGTAGATAACACGGCAGATGCTACTTTGGGGTAGCTCGAGTTTTTGGGCAAGGCGACACTGGCGTCTGGGAGATTGTTTAGCATTGCAGGGGACACAGGTTTACCCAGGTTCGGCCTCTCCATTGGAGATAAAGACCTACTTCCTGCTATCTTATTATTAATCTTGGTCTCGATCTCGATAACCCGGCTACGACAACAGAGCCGGATCTCGATCTAGGTTACAAAGCTTGTGTGTCTCTCTCGATGGTTCTCTCGCCTAAAGCTTGGGGATTATGAAAGTCTTGCTAGCTATGGCTCAGGGGCCGGTTTATATAGATACCGGGCCCTCTGACCGCGTACACAATAGAGCCGGGTTCTACCCGAACTCCAAGTCCTATCCTAGCTCCTTTATTCTTCGTGCATTCCAAGTCTTGAACCGCCTCTCGAACCGCCTCTTGTACCTTCCAGAATATCACCTTCCTTAGCCGGGTCACCGCCAAGATGCCGGCCCAGAAACATAACCCGGCCCGTGCTGAGGGCTAACTGGCCTGACCGGGCCTCCTTCCTGGCGGATCACGTTTCCCTCTTCATGGGCCTACCGGGTTATTATCCCTCCATCAGTAGCCCCCAGGTTAACCAGGTAACCAGGTTGCCATGCTTTGCTTCCAACTTTGTGTCGCTTCCTTGATCAATGCTGGTACCCTGGCTTGCCGGGTTAACCACCTGAAATACAAAAACAACAAATACATATAATGCACTATTTTATCTTTCTGCTTAACTGGGCCAGCTCTTCTTGGCGGGTCATACCGTAACCCGGCTTTCTCATACTAGGTCAGATGTCTCCGGGTCTCTCACCCAACACTTAACGAAAATCTCAACTCAACTGGGCCACTTGCTAGTCATAACTGGAGTCAAAGAATATTCCTTTTGTCCTGTCTGTTTGTCGCTGGCTTCCCGGAGAAGATACTTATCTTATCCGCTCACTTTTACCGCAATACCCCTAGGGTTTTCACCGTGGCTATAATATCTGGCCACGACCCCCAGAGTAAGTTTCCCCATTCTCACGTTCATCCCCTACCTCACGCTCGCGTCACTGCCACCGCAGCCGCCGGAACTCCGATCTTCAATCGCGCCCTTCAATCTCGTTCAATCTCCAAGGTAACCTCGATTCTTACTTTTATCCATTCCGCGCATCCGATTCCAACCTTTATTTCTTCTAGATTGGCTCCGTATTTCATTATTCACATCCCACCTAAAGCTAGGGTTCATAACGCCATTGTTGCGCTCTGTCCTCCTCCAGAGCTGAAATCCATGACGAAAGAGAAGATAAAATCTGGAGGGCCCCGTGCGGCCAAAAAGCTCGCAAAGAAACCCTCTGGTACTGCTGCTGGTGCATCTGGATCCGCGGCTCCCGCAGCCGCTCCAGTGAACTGGACGAGGTCCAGCGCTACAAAAACGACCCTCCAATCCTTCGTGAACCGGGGCGAACTCCCGGCTCAGAACGAGATCCAGTGGCGCGCACCTGGGGAGGAGACCCGGCCCACACCAGAAAAAGGTGAGGTCGTTGTGCTCTTAGATCATGTGACCCGGGGTCTCCGCCCCCCGGGTTCCCTCTTTTTCCGCCAAGTCTTTCAATACTACGGGCTCACTCCCATGGATGTGGCGCCCAATTCCATTTTGAACATTAGCAACTACGTCGTTTTCTGTGAGGATTATCTCCAAATACCTCCGTCTCTCGACTTTTTCCTTGAAATCTTCTATTGCAACCCATCTCGAAAAAATCAACCTCTTGGTCCGTACGGGGGCGTGTCTATTCAACGCCGCAAAGAATGCACTTTCCCGGCTCTTGCTTTGGCCAGCCACCCTAAGGGGTGGCAGAACACTTACTTCTACTGCAAGGATACCTCTCCTGAAGCTGATGAGGCCAAATTCCCGGCCTTCAGAAATTCCCCTCTTGTGTACAATTCAAAGATGAACAGCTATGCTAGCCCGGAGAAGCGGGAAGCACTTGAAGGCATCCACTGCCGGGCCAGAGCCCTACTAGCCCACGGCCTTCGTGGAACTGATCTGGTGAAATGCTGGGTTGGTTGGTTCATCCAACCTCTCAGCATCAGGACCCGGCTCTTCCATGAATACACAGAAGAGACCACTGACGACATGCGTTACTCAGAAATCACACTGTTAGAGGATCAGATCGTGAAGAACGCCAAGAGGCTCCTTGGCGAAAAGAAGACTGATATTGCTATGAACGGGCTCGCCCCTTTCAGCACCAAGAACAAACCTCCTACGGTACAACTTGTCATCTACTCACTTCTTTAACTGTAACCCGGTATTTCTTGCAAACTATCTTACTGATACCTTCTTTTTGTCAGGACCCCAAGTGGTGGAGTGCAGATTACACCCCTACGTCCTCTGCTGAGGAGGACACAGAAAGTGATGATCAAGATGAAGAAGAAGAAGGTGAGCCAGACTCCGTAGGCCGGCTCTTCCTCGAGCTGATTAACAACGAAGTCCCCAAAAAGGACTCTTCTGCTGACAACCCGGCTCATTTTATTCCAGGCCTCAACGACCCGGCTCCTGACGTACCGCCGGGTCCACAAGCTGTTGCACCAACTCCTCAAAAGAGGACCCGAGCTGCAATTGCAAAGGTGCCATTTTCTCGTTTCTCAACTTGCATGATGAACTCATCTCAAACTCAAATACCAACACAGGAAAAGGAACTTGAGAAGGAAGCTGAAGCCAACAAGAAACCGCGGACCCGGTCCTCTGCAAGCCATGTCACTCTGAGCACAGGTATCCCTCCATGTTCTTTATCAAGCTGGGCCAAATCGATCCAGAAGACGCCCAGCAAAAAGTATCCTTTGGCTGGCAAAATCCGGGTCCCTAAACGTTCTCGTGTATCAGATTCTTCCTCGGACGCTGTTAGCACGCCCGAGGATTTCCACATAAATGCCGGGTTAGAACTATTCTCCTGTCTTTTCAGTTTTCACTACTTTGCAGTCTTTTCTGTATCTAACCACCTTTCTTTTGTTTCAGTGCCAAAGCTATCGTGGAGGAAGACCCGGAATCTTCTCCAGCTGCCTCTCCTCCACCTGCTACAGCTGAACCTTCCCAAATGGAAGTACATGTTGAAGAGCAAGCCCAGAAGGAAGAATCTGGCGCAGAGAACGTGATAGCCACACCACCAAGTCCTCCACCTGCTGCTCCAGAAACAAGTCCAGATGCACAATCACCCGGGCATGGATCTGGGACCAAAGATGTTGACCCGGAAGTCCAGATCACCGGGTCCAAGCAAGGCCCAGCTCCTGGCGTATCTACTGCCATCGCCAAGGTCACCGCTCCAGAAATCAAGGTGGATCCCAGTGCAAAAGGCAAAGACCCGGTTCCTTCTTTGGATCTGGCGGCTCTGAACTCCATGTCTACGCCGGCTTTGTGCGAAGAATATTTTTCTCGCCTTGCTCACCACAAAACCCTGGAAACTGAACTGGTCTCTCTGCTTCAAAAACGATACCAGGTAATCTCTCAACTTTACTTACCTTCTTATTTCTTGTGTAACCATACTCTTACTAGCCCCCAAGCACCAAGAATATCACTTGTTGATGAGCTTGGTGCTTTAACAGAAAAAAACTTAGGCAGAAATTTCAAATCCATAGCCCCCAAGGCCCGGGTTGTCTATGTATGACAAGCTGGGACTTAACACTTGCATTATCTAAAAAAAACTGCACAGTGCACTAAAGAAATTTTGAACACTGTAGCCCCCAAGGCCGGGTAGCTATTTTTTTACACCTTTTAGTCCATACATAAATTAGAACTTCAAACACTGTAGCCCCCAAGTGCCGGGTTAGCTGTCCACAGCAACCTGGGACTATTACTCTTTACTTATAAACTTTTTAAACTTGTAGCCCCCAAGTCCCAGGCTTGATAATTCCTTGGCAACCTGAGGCTGAACTGTACACGTCTTTCTTTTCAACAGGAACATGTGAGCCAAGCCAATGAAGAAGTGGCCCGGCTCCAAGGAGCCTTAAAAGCTGAGACTGAGACCCGGGCTGAAGGAGCAAACCAACTTCAGGCCCTGGAAGAAAAAATAGCTGCCTTGACACAAGAAAATGCCGATCTGAAGCGAGACATGCAAGAGCATGAGGAGAACTTCCAGGAGCAGCTGACCAATCTTCAACAGAAGTTTGATGCAACTACCAGTGAGCTGACCCGCCTGAAGAAGATGATTAATGCCATGGTTGCCTCCCTTGTTGGTAAGCACAACCCTCTCAAACCCGGTAAATTTTCCTGTACCAGACCCGGCATATAAACTATGCCTTACACTGGTTTCCACTTTGCAGGTGCACGTGACGGTAACATCCGCAAGACCGCAATGGACAAAATCAAATGCATGTATACACTGGTGCGTCAACTATACTTTGGAAGCTGTGAAGTAATCAAGACCGTAAGGAATTGGGAAAACCCGCCCAGCACTTACACTGAAGTACTGGGTCATCTGTCCACAATGCCAAATTGGATCCAACTGCTGAAGAGGTCCGCGTGCAGAGCCGGGGCAATGCGCAGCTTGGCTTTGGCCAAGGCCTATTATCCCAACTTAGAACCGGGTCCCCTTGCTTCAGGATTTCCCCAGTTTAATGCAGATGGCACTCCCTTTGACAGGAAGTCTTACGGCCGGGCTGTGAAGCAAACCCGGCACGTGGCCACCCAAATTGCCAATGGTCTGAAACTGAACTCCATACAATACGGCTACAGCGAGACCAATGAGGAGATTATTGATGAAGAACCTCAGCGCATTGACCTCCTGCAAAGCTACAAGGAATCAATTGCTACAGACCCCAGTGCTCCTAGTGCTTCTGCTACGCCTAGCTCCTCAACTCCTACTGTGCCACCTCCATCGCGCGCACCAGTGGAAGATGAAGATGAAAACTACTTCCAATCTCTTCAGCTTGTGACATGGCGCAACAACGGAGCCCCCAAGACCCGGGAAGCAGAAGCAGAGACGGCCAAGGATGACTCGGCAAGCGCCAAAGACGGCACCCCAGCTACAACTCCTTCCACTAACCCGGCTCCAGAAGCCGGCTCTTAACTTATGCAGATGCTGTGTCTCTGCTAGAAAACTTATATCATTCGGCCCTTGGGGCACTTTATTGTAATAACTTAGCTATTCTGATACCATGCCTGTGATGTGTGCTTTTGCACTTGTTTTAAACTTTGGTGAAACTATGTGGAATCACATGACATTTGAAATATCCAATTGCTTATCTTCTGTGGTTTTGATGACCCTTTTGGTTTCTTTAACTGTGAGCCGGCTTTCGCATGGATATCCTGGCGCAACTTCTCTGAGAAAAACAGGGTCAAACCAAGTCCCAATGGGCTTCATGGTTGATTGAGTTTCCAGGTGTGCAATCAGGCCATATAATATCAAGTCCCAATGAGCCGTCTTAGCTCAGCTGGTAGAGCACACGGCTAACCATATCGATTGTTACCGGGTTATTATCCGGGTTATTATCCCTCCATCACGGTGACACACAGCATCATTGTATAGCAGTCGGGTCGGGGCGCCACAAGTTGGTATCAGAGCAGTACTGCCTGTAGGAAACCCTTCTACTGGTCGATGTTGAGTCTAGTGTTTGTGAAAATATTTTTAACCTAAAAATGAGTTGTGAAAACCATCTTAGGATTCTTTTTACTCCTTATCTGGTTACCCTCTAATCTCGGAGCAATCTTATCTCGATTTGAGTTTAAAGGTTTTACTCCTCGTCTGTTACTTCAAAATGATTAGAAACGGGGTGGGTTCGACCTTTAGTGTTATGTGTCCAGTTGCTCCCGCTGCGTTGTACTCCGAAATCAATTCAGATGTTGAACACTGTTGTTTCTACCTAATCAAATCATTTGATCCTTTCTTTGGGTTTTAACCCAGGACTTGAACATAAGGTCCCGGATTGTGCAACTAGAGTGTGTTAAGTTGTGATTTCTTAACTCTCACTAGTAGCACATGATGCTGATCTTTGACCCAAGTTCTATCTTGTTGATTCCTTTTCGCAAAGTATTATCGTCCCTAGTCTGTGTACTTGTGTAGACGCTAATGCTATTGTTCGACCATTCGGAGAAAGATACTAACCGTGTCATTGTCAAATCTCCAGAATGGCTCGAGGAGGTCGTGGAGGCCGTGGTGGTCGCGGTAACCACAATGATGATGAGGATGATCTGCCGCCACCACCCTCGATGGCTGAGGTCTTGATGGCCATTGAGGAGAACCGTGGGCGCAATGAGCGCTTGCTTGAGCAGTTGGTGCAGCAGAATGCACGGAGGAACGAGTGCAACACTCTCACTGAGTTCCTGCGCTCCAGCCACCCACCTTTGCTGATGCTAAGGAGCCACTGGAAGCTGATGATTGGCTTCGTGCTTGGAGCGCAAGTTCTCCGCGCTGCATGTCCCAGTGGCTGAGCAAGTCAACTTTGCCACCTATCTCTTGGTTGGTGCTGCTGGCTGTTGGTGGGAAAGCCATGTGGCTTTGTTTCCAGCCAACCATGTCTTCACCTGGGCTGATTTCCGCACTGCCTTCCGTGCGGAGTACATTCCCCAGCCGATCATGGACTTGAAGAGGAGGGAGTTCCTGGATTGCAACAGGGACGGATGGACCTCCGCACTTATGGTCGTGAGTTCAACCATCTCTCTCGTTACGCCCCAAGGGACGTGACCAATGATGCTGACAAGCAAGAGCTGTTCCGCAAGGGTCTTCCGCAGCTCCGCTATGAGCTATTGCCCTTCAGGTTCCAGACCTATCAGGAGCTGTTCAACCAGGCTTTTACTCTCGAGCAAGGAAGAAAGGAACTTGAGGCTTCCAAGAGGCCCGCACATGGGGACCACCAGAGTTCCTCGGGTTCTGAGAGCAAGAAGCGCAGGGTTTTGTTCCCTACAGCGCTGTGCCGCGTGCTCCATTCATGCCAAGAGCCGCGGGATACAGGCCACCACCTCCGCGCCCCACTACTTCGACACTTGGGTAGGCGGGAGTGGGTACCGTCCTATGCTACCTGCTCCACCTGGAGTCACTTGCTACACCTGTGGCCAGGCTGGCCACTACTCCAGGGAGTGCCCCCAGAAGGCACCTCTCGCGATAACTCCTGCACGAGCCCCTGCCACTCCACTGGCAAGGCTGGACCTATTGTGCGTGGTCGCCTGAACCACGTCTCTGTGAAGAAGCTGAAGAGGACCCCGGCGTCTTATGGGTGAGTTCGAATCAACAACAATCGTGCTACAGTTTTGTTTGATTCTGGAGCATCGCATTCATTCATATCCATAGCTTTTGCAAAAGACCACAAAATACCGTTTGAGAAAATGAGCGTCCCTTGGAGATCTCCACTCCTGGCTCCAAATGGCAAACCGATGGGGTTACTCCTGAAGTTCAGATTACTATCGGTTACTACTCTTTTCCTTTCGCTTTGGTAGCTCTGAGGTCAAGTGGCATTGATGTCATACTGGGCATGAACTGGCTAGCCAAATACCAGGCTAATCTCGACTGTGCTGCCAAGACCGTCACCGTGACCAATTCTTCCGGTGACAGTGTGAAGTATTGGTCTGCACTGTCAAGACCTCCATCTCATCATACCCAACTCACCTGAGATCCTCCTTTGCTTTATGGAAGGCGAATCCCTCCTGAAATCCAGGACATACACGTGGTGTGTGACTTCCCGGATGTGTTCCCGGAAGAATTGCCTGGCATGCCTCCTGACCGAAGTGTGGAGTTTGTCATAGATCTACTTCCCGGTACGCTCCAATTTCCAAGAAGCCCTACCGTATGCCGGTGGAAGAGTTGGCTCTGTTGAAAGAGCAAATTGATCAGCTGTTAGCAAGGATTTCATCCAGCCTAGCAGTTCACCTTGGGGTTGTCCGGTACTCTTTGTCAAGAAGAGGGATTCTACCGTGCCTCGTCTAGTCTCTGACTATCGACCGTTGAATGCGGTGACAATCAAGAACAAGTATCCTATTCCTCGCATCAATGATCTGTTGGATCAGTTAGCTGGTGCAACGGTATTCTCCAAGATGGATCTGAGGTCAGGCTACCATCAGATAAAAATCAGAAAGGAGGATATTCCAAAGACGGCATTTGTTACTCGTATGGCTCATATGAGTATACCGTCATGTCCTTTGGTCTCACAAATGCCCAGCTACTTTCATGAGGCTCATGAACTCTCTTCATGGATTATCTTGACAAGTTTGTCGTCATTTACATCGATGACATCCTCATCTATTCCAAAACCAATGAAGAGCATGAGGAACATCTTCGTTTGGTTCTGACAAGACTTCGAGAACACCGCCTCTATGCCAAGTTCTCCAAGTGTGAGTTTTGGTTGGATAATCTCATCTTCCTTGGTCATGTGATATCCGCAATGGTGTGGCTGTCATTCCTGACAAGATTCAGTCCATTCTGGATTGGAAAACTCCAATGTCAGTCAAGGACATCGTAGCTTTCTCGGATTGGCGGTTATACCGCCGATTCATCGAAGGTTTCTCCAAGATAGCCAAGGCCTGACTGACCTTCTCAAGAAGGATAAAAAGTTTGTATGGTCGGCCGAAGCTGAAGAGAGCTTCAAAACACTGAAAGCCAAACTCACCTCCGCTCCTGTGCTTGTCCTGCCGGACACGAGCAAGGATTTCGTCGTCTTCTGTGACGCCTCTTCAAGGTTGGGCTGTGTGCTAATGCAAGATGGCCATGTGGTGGCTATGCTTCTCGCCAACTTAAGCCGCATGAGCAAATACCCAACTCATGATCTAGAACTTGCCGCGGTGGTTATGCTTTGAAGCAATGGAGACCATACCTGTTTGGTAACCGTTGCGAGATTTCTCGGATCACAAGAGTCTGAAGTACCTCTTCACCCAGCCGGATTTAAATCTCAGGCAAAGGCGTTGGTTGGAGTTAATCACGGACTACAATGTGAGTCTGAACTATCAACCCGGCAAAGCAAACGTCGTGGCTGACGCGCTAAGTCGGAAGTCCTATTGCAACAATCTGATGATTGAAAGGCTCAACCTGCTCTTCATGAAGAGTTTGCCCGTTTGAACCTGGAAATTGTTCCCTCCGGCTACCTTGCAAATCTGGAGATCAAAGCTACTCTTGTAGACCAGATTAAGGATGCTCAGAAGCTGATGAGGGTATTCTGAATATCAAGAAGAACATTGCTAGTGGCAAGGCCAAATGTTTCACGGAAGATGAATCCGGGGTTGTTTATTTTGGTGACCGCTTGGTTGCCAAAGAACCGGAATTTGAGGGAGCTCATCCTACAAGAAGCTCATGAATCACCTCTCTCTATTCATCCCGGTAGTACCAAAATGTACCAAGACCTTCGACCACAATTCTGGTGGACTCGTATGAAACGAGAAATTGCCAAGTATGTTGCTGAATGCGACACATGTCGACGGGTAAAGGCTGAACATCAAAGGCCTGCCGGCACTCTTCACCCTATTGCTATTCCCGAGTGGAAATGGGATGAAATTGGTATGGACTTCATTACGGCTGCCGAAGTCTCCAAAGGGAATGATGCCATTTGGGTCATCATTGATCGACTATCAAAAGTGGCTCACTTCCTCCCCGTTCGTGTGGACATTACAGCTGCCAAGTTGGCAGACCTGTATACCTCTCGTATCGTCGTCCTTCACGGCATTCCCAAGAAGATAATTTCGGATCGTGGAAGCCTATTCACCTCCAAGTTCTGGACTAGTTTCCAAAATGCTATGGGAACTCGTCTCAACTTCAGCACCGCTTTCCATCCCCAAACTGATGGTCAGACCGAAAGAGTGAACCAAGTTTTGGAAGACATGCTTCGGGCATGTGTCATCTCTTTTGGCAAGGGTTGGGAAAAGTACCTCCCTTTCGCGGAGTTCTCCTACAACAACAGCTATCAAGCTAGTTTGGGCATGGCTCCCTTTGAGGCTTTATATGGAAGAAAATGCCGCACTCCTTTAAATTGGTCCGAGACCGGAGAGAGAGCACTCTTTGGTCCGGATGTGATCAATGAAGCTGAGGAGAAGGTGAGAATCATACGGGAAAATCTAAAGATCGCTCAGTCTAGGCAGAAGAGCTACTATGATAAGCATCATCAGGAGGTTCACTATGAAATTGGTGATAAAGCTTACCTCCGTGTCTCTCCACTTCGTGGCGTTCGCCGCTTCGGTATCAAAGGGAAATTGGCCCCTCGCTATGTTGGCCCTTTCACCGTTCTGGCCAAGCGAGGAGATCTTTCTTATCAATTGGAGTTACCGGTCAAATTCCCAAATATACATGACGTGTTCCATGTCTCCCAACTTCGCCGGTGCTTCAAAGATCCTATCCATGGAGTCAATCATGAAGAGCTAGACCTCCAGGAAGATCTCACTTATCGCGAGCATCCTATCCGTATCCTGGATGAAGCTGAAAGGAAGACCCGTAACAAGACTACCAAGTTCCTCAAAGTTCAGTGGTCTCACCATTCCGAGGAAGAAGCTACTTGGGAACCTAAATTTGTGAACCAAATTTGTGAACCCAAATTTCCACTTTTGAGTTCCATACATGCATCATGGCATCCCTTTAAAATTGCTAAACAACACATTTAGTTGGTTTGGCAACATTGAAAAGTGAAATGCCCAACTTGCTATAACAAATCTCACAACAATGAGTGCACTCAAGCTTGCAAAAATAAATACTTTGACACTTCATATTTGTCAAGGAAGTTCCAAGAGCCTAAAAGGTAATGTCTTGCAACAGCTAAATTTTTCAAAGGAGCAACCTTTTTGAATTTAGAAAATGCCCTATTTTGAACCTATGAACAAAGTGGTACCAAACTATTTTATTTCAACATGCCAATTTTTGTGGTGCCTTTACATGCTGTTGGGAGGCTACCCAAATTTTTGCAGATTTTTCTAAAATTGTTTAGTGCCTTAATAAAATACCTAAACCTGCTGGAATTAAAAGAAAAGGAAGAGAGGACTAATCCGTGATAGAAAAACTGCTCCAGGGGCCTCTTTGCAAATTCTGTTTCTTCCTCCTCTCTCCTGTAGCGACCGGGAGCACCCTGCTCGCGCCGAACCACCAGCTCGTCGCCGTGCCCGCGCCCTCCTGCCGCGCGTGTGGATAAGGAGAGCCCACGAGCTGCTCTGCTCCCGCGTCACTCGCTCACCTGCTTCCCGTGCCCTAGCTCCTCTCCCATTTCCTCTTCCCGTGAGCCGCCATGGCCGCCGTGCTCTGCCGCCGCCTCGCTGTCGACTGAGGGCTTCCCAAGCCGAGCCGCGACCACCCAGCGCTCCGCCGCATCGTCTACGTCCTCTCCACCAACGGAATCGGGCGGAGAAGCAGTCAATCGCCGCCGCCGTCCACGACTGCGTCGTTGCCGTGCGAGCACCGCCGCAAGAAATACTTCGCCGCCGAGCATCCTCTGCCTCCCCAAGCCCGCGTACGTCTTCGGGGTGAGCACACGCGCCTCTCTGCGCCCTCCTTTCCGTCGCTAGCGAACCGTAGCTCGAGCGCGTTGAAGCTCGCCGTGGAACCGCCGTCGCGCACGCTCTTTCTTTCCGTCGGAATCAATCCGGAATGCATCCGGAATTCCGGACGGTCGGAATTTTCCGGCTATCTAACAAGATGATTCCGGTTGCATCCAGTACCCTTTTTGCATATTTCGGATTTAACTCGGAATTAATCCGGATTATTTGTGCACAAGCCTTGCACAACTCCAATTGTATCTCAGGTGAAGTCATCTTATGGTTGTCTCCAGCATCCCCAAGCAATGTTCTTGTCTCTGGATCTTTGTTCATGTACCATTCCAACATCTCCTTGAAGTTACCCTTATTCTTTGAGCTATTAGACTCATCATGGCCACGAAAAGCAAGAGCTTGTAGAAGCAGAAATTTGACAACACCCAATATAATCATGTTTTAAACCCTTTCTTTGTGAATGCTTCAACACCATACCTTTCAGCCCTTGGTTGCTTAAACAGGAAACAATAAAAGCAAAAGGCTGCATCTTTAGCAATGCTATATTCTAGCCAGCCACGATGATCCTTGTACCAATAATCATGCAAACTTTTGTAGCCTTTTCCTACCAATGTCCGTGCATATGTATGATCAGTTGGTTGGCATGGACCCCTATTAATGTACTCCCTTCTAGCAAGATCTCTAAGGTTTGGATTCAAATCCTCAATAGGTATTCTCAAACCAGGATCTGATTCAATATCACCAGGACCAAGTTCAGCTGTAACATGGGAATTATTATCACTTGCTCGAGTTGAAGGGCCCTCTGCTGTGGATTCAGCAGTTCTGGGTTGTACTGCAAAATAAGCTGCCACTTCCCTGTTTGTTTTACTCATCTTATCTCCCTATAAAATGAAAATGAAGCAAGATTTACTAAATCGCCTCCTACATGCTACATAAACAGAACAATTGAAGTCTAAACTAGTCTATCTAAGAGAAATAAGAGATTTGGGAGGGTGGGGGCAGAGCAGCAAAAGGGGGGATTTTTACCTCAGGGACAAGGGCGTGGTCGCGTGGAGACGCCGACACGGGGTCGCTCGGCGGCGGCGTCGAGGGGCGAGTGCGCGGCGGAGGCACTGGACGGAGTCGCGGCGGGGCGGCTGGACAAGCGTCGGCGGGGCGAGTGGGCGGCGGCGGTCGACGGCTGACCTGCTCTGTTTGTCTTCCCGAACTAGCACGGACGCGACCAACCAGACGACTACGCAGCAAGTTCTCCAGTCTGGTGGGCTGGCTTCGCCCAACTGGGCTGGGCTGCGCCCCAGGCCACATCTAAAATATAGGCTTGCCAACATTCCCACGCCCCGGGCCGTGACCCTGGTAGCCTGGGCCCAGCTCCGCCTTTACATATTTCAGTATGGAATAGATATAGAACGAAATGAGTAAATGTATATACAAAACGTGTCTAAATACATCTGAATCAGAAAAAAAAATAATACATCTTATATTTAGAAACGGAGTGAGTAGATGGTTTTGGGCAAATGACATGTGGATGCCAACCATCAAACGGATCCCCTATGAATATACATGAAGCAAATCTTTATCCATACCCAACATGTGAATTTGTCGGTATCAGCCCCATAAAATCCATGGTCAGATGTAAACTCCACACTCGGATCCATCAGATTATATATTCGAGCATACATGAAGTGATGATAACCTGTTGTATGTCAAAGTGATAGAATGAATTGAGCCCATCTATTCCATCAATGATCGAAGTGTTTATACAATGGGAGCGGACGCGAGAGAAGGACGCGTCCGCGATGTGGGGAGCGAGGGAACCGTCATGACGGTTACCTGGAAGGGCGTCCACACATGCGGTTAGTATAATAAGTGACGGTTGCCTAGAGGGGCGTCTGCGCGTGCGGTTAATATAACAGGTATTATTCCTAATTACATATTATCAATTAAATCCTAACAAAAAACAAACTTTTGTTGCGGATACCCAAGTAATGTTCCAATGAATGGATGGGAGTGTACATAGACCAGAGTGGTCAGAATGAAATTAAAAGGAAGTATGTTTTAAAATTCAATGTACAACGGCGTTGCCGGCCCTGCGTGTGGCGGCCGGCGGCGCCCACTCCTCTGTCGTGGCCACGCAGAGCGGGCAGGAGCGGTTCTTGTGCAGCCACGTCGCGACGCAACCGCTGTGGAACATGTGGCCGCACGCCGACAGGACGCTGCGCCCGTCGCCGCCGGCCTCGTACGGCTATCACACACGAGCTCCTGTCGTTCGCACCGTCGTGATCAGCAGCAGGTACTTTCTGATCGGGCACTTGCTCCCAGTCGTCCGGGATCGGCGCCTGGCCGTTGCGCGGGTTGCGGGGCGCCGCCTCCACGTGCTCTCTGAACGCCTCGGCCTCCTTCCTGACGCTCGACGCGGTGGCCGTAATCTTGTCGCAGGCGGCGATGACTGCGTCACATGCTCGGGCAGTCCAATCCACAAGACCGTCCATGTCGACCGGACAGACGGGATGGATCGGCCCCGGTGATGTCGGCGGCGATCCCTCAACCAGCGCGCGCGCTCTTTGACCTGCAAATCAACTGGCTTCCAGAACCGTTGTGCGGTCAATTGGCTCCTCGATCGAGGTTATCTTTTTTTTTTTTTTTAGGGTTCTCGATCGAGGTTATCTGTGAAATCGACTTAGGTTATGCGTGGGAATTAAGGCCGTCCGGATTGTACTTCAAGTTGGAGTTGGACTCGATCAGTCCCATAGGATAGGACTCCGCGTTGGCTAATGGGCAACTAATGGGCCGGCCCAATTGTGCGATTCGCAATAAGCGTGTATGACCCTGCGTCTGCTCCTGCCTCGCCCTACCCTGGGGGGAAATCTGCTCGGTCGCTACTCCGGCGCCTCGCCGCCGCTGCCATCCGTAGGCGGCCCGAGACCTCGTCATCCACCTCCTAAGCTTCCGGGGTTGGAACACGGCACCGTCGTTCTCCCGGCCGACATCGTCTTCTCTTAATGCAGGTGAAAGTTCTCGAAATCCAGTCGATTTTTTTGGAAACCTACCGGTTCCTCGGCTACTCCCACTGCCGCCTGATGCGCTGCGCCCCAACATCCTCAGCACCGCCGCCGGAGAGGCCGCAGTTCCTAGCTCCGCCGCGTGCCTTCCCCTTCCCTCTCTCTCCACGGGAGTCCACGTTTGTAGCTTGCTTTGACGATTTGCCCTAGCTTACATTGTATTCCCTGTGATCAAATGTCCTACTGGTTGGTGCCCTGTGTGACTTGGATATAACAAGTTATCTTCGCTGTCCGTAGGCTTTATTTGTGAAATAAAGTCCACTTGACGTTTGGGAGATTAAAAAAAATCGAGTAGGTGGGGAATTTTTTTTTGTCTTTTCAATGTAGCCTCCTAGTTTGGAAGTCAACTTTGATTTCTTTTTTCCCAACACACATTCGTCAAATACCTCGTCCTGGACTGCAGTCTTAATTGTAGGTATTATACATTACCTTTTGCTACCAGCTAATTTTATCCGCTGACATCTGCTTCTGTTGCTGCAGACAAACCTATCCAGTGAGCCTCTAGTTGTAGGTCCTAACCAATCCGGGCTTAGCAACCCAAAAATTGCTGCAATGGATAATTCAGCTGACTCTTCTGTTGACATCAGCAGGTATGCCCATGCTTGCATAAAAAATATTACTAACAATGGCCTATGAGTTCTTGTAATTGGATGTATGTTGGCCTATATTTGTTTAGGGGCACAGGGGTGACGAGCATAGCTGATAGACTGTCTGTTCTGAGGAGCATGGGGGAGGAGTTCATCAACGAGGATGAACTTCTGTTACTGCTAAACAACAAGGCTGCCCCTGTTTGCTACGTTTGGGTTGTGCCATCCCCCTTGATGCACATTTCCCAGGTGAGTGCAAGATACTGCCTTGTGAACATATGTATCTGTACTCCTCAGGAGTCAGGACATTCATTTGCTGATGTTTGAGTGCAATGTTTCCCAGTGTTCACACTTGTAATACAATGTCCACAAATGAATTTGTTAAATGAATATGTTCACTCCTTTCAGGGGATTAGGAAAACAGCCTATGTGAACAGGATGGTCAAAGCTGGTTTCAAGGTTAAAATCTTGATAGCAGATTGGTTTGCCCAGATGAGCTATAAGGTTGGCAGCGATCTGAATAAAATACGGACTATCGTCTGCTACAATATTGAGCTGTGGAAGGCAGCTGGCATGGACCTTGACAGAGTAGAGCTTGTTTTGTTATCAGATGTAATGAATAGCGAAGCAGCCAATTTTTGGCCACTTTTCATGGATATTTGCCAGAAAAACACTCTTGATAACATAAAGAGGTATATTGTTTAGAGCTTCTAAGTGTTTAGCTTTTCTTCTTATCACCAAGCTTTGAACCTTTTGTTTGTTTGTGTGGCAGGTGTTGCCGAAAGACGGCCCCTTATGGACCTGGAATATTGCAAGTTACGGAGGTACTTCTGCCATGCCTTCAGTGTGCTGCTATGTTATTCTAGAAGGTTTGTTTATTTCACAACACATCTGTCATTTTACTTGATTGTTTTCGTTTTTTTAATTCTAGATATTTTCTGTGGTATGTTGGTTGTGGATGTAAAACCAAATGTCCTGTTTACCTAAGTACACCGTTTTAGGCATATGTACGGTAGAAAATTGCTGGTTAAATTATGTAGATAAATGATTCTGACAGCAAAATTGGTAAGCTCAACTTTGATATGCTCCTTTGTGTAGAACCTGAGCTTTTGCTCCTTGGAGCGAGGGTGTGAGGCTGAGTTGTATATAGTTAACTATAGAGAAGTATGGACATAAGTGATATAAAGTATATCCCATGCTTGACACCTGTGAATGGCAAGAGGATATATCCAGTGCATTATAATCCTTCCATAATATTCCACCTCGAAACACCATGGAAATGGTGATGTAATTTCAATTGTTAGATAGGTCATGAGATTTTTTTTTAGAAAAGAGCGCCCCAGCCTCTGCATCGGTTGATGCATGCGGCTTTTATTTTTATTAAAAATAAAGTATGTCTTACATCCGAATTACATCAAGGGTCGCACAAAGTTGCGACATGAATCAACCATAGAAAACACCTGGACAACAAGAAATGACTCTGCATCAACATGTTATCCTACGATCAGAGAGAGGTCATGAGATGATCAAGCATGCAACAAAATTACTGCTTGAATTAATGTTATCTCAACCTAGATTTGAAAGCATGTAATTTTAACCTGATTTTGAAGCCTGCTTGTGAGTATGTAACCATAAACATGTATTTAAACCCTCTCTTTTATGTCTCAGCAGGTTGACATATGGTTGTTGGACATGGATCAGAGAGCAGTTACTGCGTTAGTTAGAAAGTACTGCGAGGACACAAAAATGGGAAATGAACCGATCATTCTGTTGAACCGGATCTTAATGATGAACTTTTTTCCTTTTTGTTTTGTCAGTTTGAGAATGTTCTTTTACTCTAATAGTCAAAGTTTCAACCTACTTGTACTATTAAAAAATCTCAAAAGTTCATTCCACTAGTACATGTAAATGTAAGAGTAGAGTTTATAAAAAGTTCATTCCACTACGAATAAGCTGATCATCATTGGTGTAGATATCTTAAGGCACCTATCTATCCTTAACTTGGAATTACAGATATGCTTCCAGATTTACTACAATACCCTGAAGCTGCAGAGAGGCTTGATCCTGGACGTGCTTCTATGGAAGATACTGAGGTATATTTGGCCATTCTTGTACCAATTCTGGTTATCTTCTCATGGCTCATTGTTTAACTCAAACTGATGCAGTAGGTGTGAAGAGCGTGATCAAAAAGTTCCTTACAACTTATTGTTTTTATTATGAAGTTACCATGTGATCTTGGAATAAATTCATCTAAGCTAGAAAATATAAATTAAAAACAAGACTATTGTGGAAGGAAAAAGAGGGGTGAAGGTGGAAGAGAATGGTGGAAAATTGGTACTACAGACACATCACTCGAGTATGACTAGTGACTACTCATGCAAGATAACTAGATAAGAGAAGCTATAGTGTTTGCGCATCATGATTTCATCTCTTATATATGCAAAGTAGGGTAGCATTCTCGACAGTGATTGTGCCTCCCTTTTTTTTATGTTGTTAGTGTAACCTCACAGATATGTACATTTGCATGTAATCTCTTTTTTATTCTTTCTACTTCTATCCCAAGGTAACTGCGATAATTAATAGGCAGTTTGTGTCTTGCAGGATGATGTAAGTTACAAGATAATGTTTAGAGCTTTCTGTCCTCCACAAGCAGTTAAACACAACCCGTGTTTGGACTATATCAAATGTGTTATTTTCCCCTGCTTAGGAAAATTTGAAGTGATCCAGGAGAGAAATGGTCATCAGAAGTAAATTCCGTTGAACTTGACTAGCAAAGTCACACTTTTATCTGTTCCTTATGACACATTAGTATATCTTCTCGAGCAAAAGTTGGCATTAAATAATATAAAATCAGGTAAATTAGTTTGGTGCCATCATAAAGATGTACAAAACGGGAAATACCATCCAATTCAAGTTTAAGACTGGCAAGTGGGCCATGAGGCCACATGTGAGTGATACGTGGATGGTATTTTCCAGTTGGAGTTTATCTTTGCGATGGTACAGAGGAAGCCACCCCTAAATTATACCCAACCAATTTAGTATATGATGCATTTTGTGTTCTGATAAACTGCTTCTATATGTAGGATATTCACAAACATGGAAATGCTAATAGCTGATTATAAACGTGGTATTTTGCATGCTGCTGACATGAAATTGGCCCTTGTAAAGGCAATAAACAAAATATTGCAGGTACTTTTTCTTCTTCATCTCTCTACTAAAGACCCTTATGATTATCCAGTAACTTTTGTGACTAATCAGCTGCTAGTCTGGTTGATAAACCACACTTTTTTCGTGTGTCTAATTCTTACGGAAAGCAATGTTAATTAAATAATGCATTTAGTTTAGCCAAATAAAGTTACACAACCAAATGGCATACCACTAGGTTTTGCATCATTTTCTTGGTGTGTTGAATTGCAAAAGGTTGCAGTTAAACATGGAACCAATATTTAAAAAAAGGGTATTCTTTCTAGTCCCAATGTTTTCTTCTTGATCTGGGCAATGTATCCTACAGTAGTAACTTTGATAAAGTGTGTGCCCATTTTCTTTTTTAGTATTTGCAGCATTTTGTTTTTGTGTTTTTCGAGAGCTTAACATGTTTTCCTTGTTTCAAGCCTGTCCGTGAGCACTTCAGAAACAATGCAGACGCCACAAAACTACGGGAAGCCAACAAGGTGAATTTCTGTTTATTTCATTTGATGCTACGTATGGTTGAGCAGTCTGAACACTTCCAATGCCTTTGAGTTCTCACGCGTCAATTTGAATTTCACTAATTTACTATTATAAATCGTTTGAACAACTGAGTTCAAGTGGCTGAATCGTCATTAGGTTTTGGTTTTCCATCTCGTCTCAAGTAAATATGTGTAACATGAGACCATGTGCAACTGTTCTGAACCGCATTGGATGAAGGCTTGCATTGTGTAGCATTGCTAACTCTGATAGTTGAGTTCACATTCTTACTCAAAAAGTTAGATACTGATAGGCTAGATCTGTAGCTGGGTGGTGGTAGTCCTAATCATGTATCAGTACTCAGCACTATGCATGGGCTTGTGAATAGGTTTGGAGTACCCAATTTGTAACTTAAGGGTCCCTTGGTCCATGCTAGCGAGCAGGTTTATACGATCGTGTCCTAGTTATGTTGCTCTGGGTTTGATTAATCCAACATTTTGGTATCAGTATTAAACTATGAACCAGGCACGACTGACTGAAACAATTTGATTTACTCGGGTCAGCGAGAGATTGCAATGGACATGAAAACTGAATGTTGTATTGTCCTAAGGCAAGGCTTGGGTTTTGTTTACCTGAGTTTGGCTTATAATGTTTGGACTTAACTCTCATGGATTTGGATTTTGTTGTTTCAACCCATTGTGTAGTTCCATGGCCTGTATATCTGAAGCTGGGTACTTGCTATAGACAAAAACGTCACTCAAATCTCGAGCTTCTCCATTCTGTCTTCTTGTTTCTGGGTCAAGGAAAACTGCATTTCCTTCACAAAGTATGTATCAAGAAAATGTTATCTTGTCTTCTGATTGCAGGAACACTATTTGAGGAGCTAAAGGAAGAAGATTTAGGAGTAATATGGTAATCAGAGAACCCTGCAACTGAAATCTATGTTAACGATGAAGAATACAGTCCTGGCAAGTAGGGCTGAGAATGGAGCGGAAACAGACATAACTACTATAGATGCTAATCATACTTCATTCTGCATTTTGTTAGCGGGAGCAAAAACGAATATGGGAACTTCAAAAACACATACAAAAGCAGATCGTGGCACAACTATAAAAGAGTGGACGAGGAGAGGTATGGATACGGAAGCGAATGTTTGTCCAAAAAAAAGGGTCGGTGTCTGTGCATGGTCTCTTTTTTTCCTTTCATTCTACGCAGGCTGTTGCAAAATGCCTTCTCATATTGGCATGCAAACATCGATTTGTCGTGGCCAACTAGCCTCTGTAGTCCGTTACTACAGTACTATAGTAAAGAAAACATGGTCTGTAGATATCTGTGACGAAAATATAATTGTTGTTCTTGATAAAAGCAGAGACAATGGACTACCTGGTTTGTTTAGGGGAGATTACATAGTTTGTTTATCGGTCTAAGAAAACAAAATAATTAATTGCTTCATCCGGTCATGCATGGGCTCTTTGCGCCCGTATGTGTGCAGTGGGGTTTGCCAGGTGGCAATTGTAACAGCCCGGAGTTTGAGCAACTAAAAACCCGTGTAATTTTTCCGCTTTTGTGTTCCTTGCATCATGGCATCCATGCATCATGTTGTGCTAGGGAATTGTTGTTGTTGCTAGGGAATTGTGATTGTTACTAGGGAATTGTGGAGGTTTGGCAACATTTAAAAACCAAATTGCCAAACTTGTTTCAACAAATTTCAAAACAACGAAGGCACTCAATCTTGTAAAATAAAATTATTTTGACATCTCCTATTTGTCAAGGAAGTTCCAAGAGCTCCAAAACAATATTTTGCACTTGCTCCAAATTGTTAAAGGAGCAACATTTTTGAATTTAGCAAAAATGCCATATTCAACTTTCTAAACAAAAGTGGTTTAAAACATTTTATTTTGGGACGCCAATTTTTGTTGAGCTTCCACATGATATGAAAAGACTACACAAATTATTTCATAGTTTTCTAAAATGATCTAGTGCCTTAATTAAATCTAGAAAGGCTACTGATTTTAAAAGGGTTTTAAAAAGGAAAGGGGGAAGGACCAATCTGTGATGGAAAAATTTGTGTAGGGGGTTTTTCGCAAAAATCCCTTCTTCTTCCTGTAGCCACTCTCTCCACTGTCGCCATGGCGCCGTGTCGCTCCCGTGCGTCGCACCGCGCCCGGGCCCCCTCCTCTCTGCTCTCCCCTGCGAAGAGCACGCCACCACGAGGCCACCTGCTACCGCCCTCACTCTCTCACCTGCCCGCTGCTCTCCATTTTCTCTCCCCACCATGGCCGCACCAAGGCACGAGCTCCGCCGCCGCATAGCCGTCGCCTGAGGCTGCCCCAAGTAAAGTGAAGCCCGCCAATCACTCCGCCGCGACGTCCTCTACTTCTCCACCGCCGGAATCGAGCCGGGGGTCCGCGAATCGCCGCCGCCGTCATCCTCTTCTCCGCCCACGGCCGAGCTCCGCCGAGCTTCGCGCCGCCGCTGTAGGCTTCCCCGAGCCAAGCCAGGACCGCCAGAAGCTCGGCCTCGTCGTCCTCAACCTCCCTGCCCACGAAATCGAGCCGAGGCGCAAGGAGTTGTCGCCGCCGCGTTCGTCTTCTTGAACCCCGACCGAAGCTCCGCCCCCGCAAATCGCCGTCGCTCCGGTCCATCCTCGACCCCGCCGTAGTCTCCAACGTGCTCAGGGTGAGATACTGGCCTCCCCGTTGCTTCCATTCCTCCCCTCGCCGCCGTGTCGCCGGCGCACCGCCAGTTGCAGCGCTCGCCGCCGTGCTCTCCCTTTGGTTCGGATATTCCAAAGCCAGTGGACTCGGTTAATCCGAGTTGTTCCAGTGCGGTGTAACTTTTGGAACTTAGCCAAATTTCAGTCAGCAGTGCAATCGGATATTCCGATTTTTCAAACTCCGGAAAATCCGAAAATAATCAGTACCAAAAGTTTCAGTTTTTCCAGCCCATCGGATAATCCGGGTGAGAAATATCCGGATAATCCGAGTATGTTCAGCACCAATCTATTTCCTATTTCACCTTTCTTCTGAAATTCTATAAATAATTATATTGTGATTTAAAATAATTTAGCAAAAGGGCATAATTAAAAGGGGAAGTTATAAATATACTAACTTCTTATCGGTTCGTCAGAAAATTGTGTATTTGATATCAAAATGCTCATAAAAATGTAAACTTCCCGGTAACATCATATTCATGCATGTTGGAACCGAATAAATGTTGAACAATTTTGAAAACTTGCTAAAGCTATAGAAGCTTTGAAAATTCATATCGAATTCAATTCTTATCGGAAAAATGCAAACAAGGTACCAAAATTCTTAGAAATTTTAGGCCTATCCAATGGTACCAGTGCCATGCTTCGTTGAAGCTGTATATGGAAGGTTAAAAATGCCTCCTTGTTTAAATTGTGAAGGTTTGATCCCAATTTTGCTAAAAACAAATATGGTACCCCTTTTAAATTGTTAAGTGGACCCTAAGGGTAATTTAAATGCATTAATATGACATAGCATCATTTTTTGTATGCATTGCATAATTGCCATGTGTTGATTGTTGTTTTTTGCTTTCCGGTGTTGTTTGCTCTCCGGTAGATCACGAGTTCGGAGTTGAGCATCATTACTCCGACGAGCAGTTTGACTCCTCCGCTCAACAAGGCAAGCGTAATCCCCCCCTGAGCATATCTTATCCTATTTTCCACAAGTATTTTCTCCACTATAATATTGCAAGCGGTTCCAAATGTCAATTTGATTCGGATTAGAGTATCCTATAGTTGCATTATGATTCCAATGCCATTACCTGTTTTCCCTCCTATTAACCATAGGTTTGTATTGTTGGCCTGAGATACTTACTATGTTATGCTGATGCTTAGCCATGCTTAGTTAATTGCATAGCTATTGGATGGATGGTTCGTGTTGGAAACAGGTGATGAGGTAAATGGTTGATGGTGGAGAATTGTGGTAACAGGTAATAAGATGCTAAAAGGTGGGGATGAGAGGCCACTGTGGTTGTGGTGTTTTGTCTCGTTCTCGCCGCCTAGGTGTGAGTTCTGTACCTCTTGAACCAAGACGAGCGTGCAACCATGCGTGAGGCCTATGCAATTGCAGGAACCCTCATAGACTAAATAACTCGGGCGGGGCTAGCCAGGGTCCTCTAGTTCGGGCTTCCATTTGCGCGTGCGTGATGATGGTGGGATGAACTGTGATGAGGATGGTGGTGTTAGGAAAATGAGTGGCCGTGGGGCGGGTGTTGCAGGCACTGGCAGCCCTGCCGCCACTGATGATCCTGGGTTAGTCCTTAACGAGGGAGAAGTCGACACCGCTCCCACCCAGCCGGCTTTCCAAGGAAGAGAGCTAATTGTACAGGCAATGGGCCGGACGGTACGCGTGGCGAAGGAGCTGGGGCCCTTCGGGACTCCGGGGACTTCCACTTTGTACACCCCTGCAGGGATAAATCTTTTCGAAAAGCCGTGTCCGCGGTTATGGACGACTTGGGAATGGACGATGATCATAGAATAACTGGAACGGAATGATTAAAAATTTGAGTACTAAAGGTACTACTAATAACCAAGGTTGTCTTCCTCGAGGGTGATTCGGGGAGGTGCCTAGTAGATAGGTGATGAGAATGGTGATGGTTATGATGGAAATGGTTACCAGAAAAGAGGTTACTTCTTACCCCTTTTCAAAATGATCTGATTAGTCGATGCCATGGAGTTATGTCTTTTTAAAATAAAATCAGCTTTATGCAAAACAGCCATAAAACCTTGAAAGCCAATCATCGAGCATATATTAGCTCTTAATCTTGCGAGTTCGTCGAACTCAACGTCGTTTGCTTATTTTCAGGAGAGGACTTCACCGACCTCGAAGGTGGGTTCTTTGTGGACGTCGACGAGTAGTCTGGGGTTCCCAGGTGGCAGCTTGGGACATCCCGGAACAGCTGGCGCTGGATGTTTATCTGTAGGCCTCTTAGGCCATATTTGGATCTTGTTGTTTAGAACAACTTAATTCGCTTCCGCATGTTGTAATGTTGGGTCTGTGACCTCTGGTTGTCATTTGCTATCTTTCTCTATTATAAGAGTTGAACTATAATGATTTGTGTCGTAGAGTCTGTGATGTGCCAGTTGTTCCACAAGTCTTGATCTCTCTATTATGCTTTGATAGTGTGTCTGGTGGTGACGGATAACCGGAGACACAGTATCACTGTATAGCAGTCGGGTCGGGGCGCCACAAGTTGGTATCAGAGCAGTACTGCCTGTAGGAAACCCTTCTACTGGTCGACGTTGAGTCTAGTGTTTGTGAAAATATTTCTAACCTAAAAATGAGTTGTGAAAACCATCTTAGGATTCTTTTTACTCCTTATCTGGTTACCCTCTAATCTCGGAGCAATCTTACCTCGATTTGAGTTAAAGGTTTTACTTCTCATCTGTTACTTCAAAATGATTAGAAACGTGGGTGGGTTCGACCTTTAGTGTTATGTGTCACGTTGCTCCCGCTGCGTTGCAATCCCAAATCAACTCCGATGTTTCTACCGTCCCAAATCAACTCAGATGTTTCTACCGAGTTTAATCATTTGCTCCTTTGTCGGGTTTCATCCCAAGGTCTTGAACATAAGGTCCCGGATTGTGCTGTGGATCTGGTATGTTGAGTTATGTGGGTTGTTACCCATGTGATCCTCATGCTAATTGTGAATCCCGGTACATGAAGCTGACCTTTAACCCAAGTCCTTTATGTGGTCTGTGTGGTAAATGGTTGAACCTTAATTTCCCACACCTTGGATGACTATGTAACTTTAACTCTGCCATAGCTGGAAATTCTGTCTTGGAATCATCTGGGTTATGACCAGAATTCGCTTAGCGAATCCCCCATCTATGTTCGTGACTCTGCTGCATCTCTCCTTTTTGGGCATGGTTATCACAACTGAGTAATAATCGGTGCATCGTCAACATCTTAGGATTCTCTTGAGCATGTTTCGTACTCTGATCCGCTTTCCAACCTTTGTCTGTCAGTTGACAGTAAAGTTCTATCGTGCGTTGGTATGTTCCGATGCAAGCCACTCTCCTGATCCGTCAAGACTTTCCATTTCGTCTAGTTAAGAGAAACAACTCTAGTACCTTGTCCACTTCCCGGACCTGGTCAAAGTATTGTAATCTGCAGAATAAGGGCCGTGTCTAGCTTTTGTGCTGCTCCGCCTCAGAGTGTCACACTCTTTGATATCAGGGTATCGAGCTAAGTATCATGATCCTCTTGATGAAGTGATGCTCTTACACTTTGTTACTCTCCGATCTCCGAGTGACTTATTACTCCAGAGTGATGAGACGTGAGTAATAATGTAACTATCGGACATTGTCAGCAGTTCTTACTGCGCAAAAATCCAAGGACATTTATTGTCCTCCTCAGCATGATTGGTTAGCCAATCAATAAGTTGAGTTTGACAGTGCTACCAAGTCAGTTGGCTCTGATGCACTCCCTCGGTCAAAGAGCTAGGTTCGTGCCGAAGCTCCCAAGACCACCTCGTTGTGCCTTGAAAGGCATGATTCCCTCTTGAACTCCAGATCCACCGGTATGTCGTGATATCCTATATGAGGATCGTGATATTCTGGAGGTCTTTCCAGAAGTATCGCCAGGTTGCTACCTGACCGTGATGTTGAGCTTATGAGTAAGCTGGTTCCCTGAACAACTCCCTTCTCCAAGAAAATCATGCTGGATGTCCTGAATTATTCGGTTGAGCTAAAACAACTTGGAAGAGTTGAAAGACAAGAGCTCTACCTCGATATAGTTCCTTCACAAAGGGATGTCTAGTCTGTCCGTGTTGAAGCTAGGTGGTATCTCCTTGTGGATATGCTATCCTAGAAATCTTTTGATTTGAGTTGGGCTATCGTCAAATCAAACTCAGGCTAGTCTACTGAATGTGTTAGTCTGACCAATACTCATGCCCCGTTCTGGTGAAATATGAGTCTACCGTCTTGGAGAATTTGGATAAGTTTGTGGTTGAGCCCATCAACTACCTTCTTACCTTCTCCATGTTTGAGGAGATTTATATGGAATATTGGCCGTTAGCATTGGAAAATTGTTGGAACTAACTTTGTGTATTCACAAGGTATGTGTTCTAGGAGTTCGGAGTGACTCTCCCTGGTTCACGTGCAATTGCTGAAAGATGTCGCCGTGGACCTGAGTGAATTGTCTGGTTTCCTCGAAATCATTTCAACTCGATCATGCATGTGTGGAATATCCTCGGAATGGAATGTTGTTACCTCCATTTCTTGAGAATTTTATCTATGCATCCAAGCCACTGATTGAATTGTTCCAGAAAGAGAGGAAGTCTGAGAACTTCTTTGTCTTCTAATGGTGTTCCCCATCAAGGACTAAATCGTGTCTCGTTGCAAGTAAATCAAGTAGGGCAGCTGTCCTCTGACAAGTTGCTAATACTTGAGTTCCGCAATCTCGTTCCTCCTTTGGAGTTTGACCTTGTAGTCCAACTTCTGGGTTTCTAGCTAATGTAATCCGCTGTTATCCCTGCAAAGACTTCCTACTCATGCCTGTTGAGTCTGAAGTATCTCTACACCTAACCATGTCTAAATCTCAATCAGAAACGATAGTTGGTGATCCTCAAGAAGTTTGTCCTGATGTCTGGAAAATCACGAAGTGTCCCCGATATTAACGTTTGCGGAGTTTCTGAAGTTCTCTCGATCTAGCTTTCCGATCCTTCTCCAGTGATCTGAAATGCTCCTCCGTGAGGAAAGTTCTACTCAAGCCGACTAGTACAAGTTGCCTCCTCATCTGTTGGAATCTTGTTTAGCATTCGTCTTCAGAAATCAAAGGCCTTGTGCAAAGTTCATATTCTGAATCTTTGAGAAACAGTTGTCTACCAACTGGAAACTCCTATCAATCTCCCTTCACCCGCTTGTGTCTCCTAACTGTCAACTCAAGGGATGCTTGAGGTCTCCTCCTAAGATTTCTACAAGGAGGTACTCGGTCGTTATATCTTCTCAAGGTCCAACCTTCCGGAGAGGTTCCCTACTTTTCCAATGGTGTACGTCGATAGTGACCTCGGAGTGAAGCCGATGAAGATCTTCAGGATGCGCTGAATCACTCTACACCGAGAAGATCGTTGAAGACCGTCGTAACCTTTCCCTCTTTCCTACTCTAAGAATCTCGGGACGAGATTCCTGTAAGGAGGGTAGATTTGTAACAGCCCGGAGTTTGAGCAACTAAAAACCCGTGTAATTTTTCCGCTTTTGTGTTCCTTGCATCATGGCATCCATGCATCATGTTGTGCTAGGGAATTGTTGTTGTTGCTAGGGAATTGTGATTGTTACTAGGGAATTGTGGAGGTTTGGCAACATTTAAAAACCAAATTGCCAAACTTGTTTCAACAAATTTCAAAACAACGAAGGCACTCAATCTTGTAAAATAAAATTACTTTGACATCTCCTATTTGTCAAGAAAGTTCCAAGAGCTCCAAAACAATATTTTGCACTTGCTCCAAATTGTTAAAGGAGCAACACTTTTGAATTTAGCAAAAATGCCATATTCAACTTTCTAAACAAAAGTGGTTTAAAACATTTTATTTTGGGACGCCAATTTTTGTTGAGCTTCCACATGATATGAAAAGACTACACAAATTATTTCATAGTTTTCTAAAATGATCTAGTGCCTTAATTAAATCTAGAAAGGCTACTGATTTTAAAAGGGTTTTAAAAAGGAAAGGGGGAAGGACCAATCTGTGATGGAAAAATTTGTGCAGGGGGTTTTTCGCAAAAATCCCTTCTTCTTCCTGTAGCCACTCTCTCCACTGTCGCCATGGCGCCGTGTCGCTCCCGTGCGTCGCACCGCGCCCGGGCCCCCTCCTCTCTGCTCTCCCCTGCGAAGAGCACGCCACCACGAGGCCACCTGCTACCCGCCCTCACTCTCTCACCTGCCCGCTGCTCTCCATTTTCTCTCCCCGCCATGGCCGCACCAAGGCACGAGCTCCGCCGCCGCATAGCCGTCGCCTGAGGCTGCCCCAAGTAAAGTGAAGCCCGCCAATCACTCCGCCGCGACGTCCTCTACTTCTCCACCGCCGGAATCGAGCCGGGGGTCCGCGAATCGCCGCCGCCGTCATCCTCTTCTCCGCCCACGGCCGAGCTCCGCCGAGCTTCGCGCCGCCGCTGTAGGCTTCCCCGAGCCAAGCCAGGACCGCCAGAAGCTCGGCCTCGTCGTCCTCAACCTCCCTGCCCACGGAATCGAGCCGAGGCGCAAGGAGTTGCCGCCGCCGCGCTCGTCTTCTTGAACCCCGACCGAAGCTCCGCCCCCGCAAATCGCCGTCGCTCCGGTCCATCCTCGACCCCGCCGTAGTCTCCAACGTGCTCAGGGTGAGATACTGGCCTCCCCGTTGCTTCCATTCCTCCCCTCGCCGCCGTGTCGCCGGCGCACCGCCAGTTGCAACGCTCGCCGCCGTGCTCTCCCTTTGGTTCGGATATTCCGAAGCCAGTGGACTCGGTTAATCCGAGTTGTTCCAGTGCGGTGTAACTTTTGGAACTTAGCCAAATTTCAGTCAGCAGTGCAATCGGATATTCCGATTTTTCAAACTCCGGAAAATCCGAAAATAATCAGTACCAAAAGTTTCAGTTTTTCCAGCCCATCGGATAATCCGGGTGAGAAATATCCGGATAATCCGAGTATGTTCAGCACCAATCTATTTCCTATTTCACCTTTCTTCTGAAATTCTATAAATAATTATATTGTGATTTAAAATAATTTAGCAAAAGGGCATAATTAAAAGGGGAAGTTATAAATATACTAACTTCTTATCGGTTCGTCAGAAAATTGTGTATTTGATATCAAAATGCTCATAAAAATGTAAACTTCCCGGTAACATCATATTCATGCATGTTGGAACCGAATAAATGTTGAACAATTTTGAAAACTTGCTAAAGCTATAGAAGCTTTGAAAATTCATATCGAATTCAATTCTTATCGGAAAAATGCAAACAAGGTACCAAAATTCTTAGAAAATTTAGGCCTATCCAATGGTACCAGTGCCATGCTTCGTTGAAGCTAAGTTTGGTACTGTATATGGAAGGTTAAAAATGCCTCCTTGTTTAAATTGTGAAGGTTTGATCCCAATTTTGCTAAAAACAAATATGGTACCCCTTTTAAATTGTTAAGTGGACCCTAAGGGTAATTTAAATGCATTAATATGACATAGCATCATTTTTGTATGCATTGCATAATTGCCATGTGTTGATTGTTGTTTTTTGCTTTCCGGTGTTGTTTGCTCTCCGGTAGATCACGAGTTCGGAGTTGAGCATCATTATTCCGACGAGCAGTTTGACTCCTCCGCTCAACAAGGCAAGCGTAATCCCCCCCTCTGAGCATATCTTATCCTATTTTCCACAAGTATTTTCTCCACTATAATATTGCAAGCGGTTCCAAATGTCAATTTGATTCGGATTAGAGTATCCTATAGTTGCATTATGATTCCAATGCCATTACCTGTTTTCCCTCCTATTAACCATAGGTTTGTATTGTTGGCCTGAGATACTTACTATGTTATGCTGATGCTTAGCCATGCTTAGTTAATTGCATAGCTATTGGATGGATGGTTCGTGTTGGAAACAGGTGATGAGGTAAATGGTTGATGGTGGAGAATTGTAGTAACAGGTAATAAGATGCTAAAAGGTGGGGATGAGAGGCCACTGTGGTTGTGGTGTTTTGTCTCGTTCTCGCCGCCTAGGTGTGAGTTCTGTACCTCTTGAACCAAGACGAGCGTGCAACCATGCGTGAGGCCTATGCAATTGCAGGAACCCTCATAGACTAAATAACTCGGGCGGGGCTAGCCAGGGTCCTCTAGTTCGGGCTTCCATTTGCGCGTGCGTGATGATGGTGGGATGAACTGTGATGAGGATGGTGGTGTTAGGAAAATGAGTGGCCGTGGGGCGGGTGTTGCAGGCACTGGCAGCCCTGCCGCCACTGATGATCCCGGGTTAGTCCTTAACGAGGGACAAGTCAACACCGCTCCCACCCAGCCGGCTTTTCAAGGAAGAGAGCTAATTGTACAGGCAATGGGCCGGACGGTACGCGTGGCGAAGGAGCTGGGGCCCTTCGGGACTCCGGGGACTTCCACTTTGTACACCCCTGCAGGGATAAATCTTTTCAAAAAGCCGTGTCCGCGGTTATGGACGACTTGGGAATGGACGATGATCATAGAATAACTGGAACGGAATGATTAAAAATTTGAGTACTAAAGGTACTACTAATAACCAAGGTTGTCTTCCTCGAGGGTGATTCGGGGAGGTGCCTAGTAGATAGGTGATGAGAATGGTGATGGTTATGATGGAAATGGTTACCAGAAAAGAGGTTACTTCTTACCCCTTTTCAAAATGATCTGATTAGTCGATGCCATGGAGTTATGTCTTTTTAAAATAAAATCAGCTTTATGCAAAACAGCCATAAAACCTTGAAAGCCAATCATCGAGAATATATTAGCTCTTAATCTTGCGAGTTCGTCGAACTCAACGTCGTTTGCTTATTTTCAGGAGAGGACTTCACCGACCTCGAAGGTGGGTTCTTTGTGGACGTCGACGAGTAGTCTGGGGTTCCCAGGTGGCAGCTTGGGACATCCCGGAACAGCTGGCGCTGGATGTTTATCTGTAGGCCTCTTAGGCCATATTTGGATCTTGTTGTTTAGAACAACTTAATTCGCTCTGCATGTTGTAATGTTGGGTCTGTGACCTCTGGTTGTCATTTGCTATCTTTCTCTATTATAAGAGTTGAACTATAATTATTTGTGTCGTAGAGTCTGTGATGTGCCAGTTGTTCCACAAGTCTTGATCTCTCTATTATGTTTTGATAGTGTGTCTGATGGTGACGGATAATCGGAGACACAGTATCACTGTATAGCAGTCGGGTCGGGGCGCCACAGCAACTGGCAAGACTTTGCTGGTCGCAATAAAGTAGTACTCCCTCCGACCCGAATTAATGGGCGGGGAGTGTGTTTTATTTTTATTTTACAAAAAACCCCCCGCCGGCACAAAATGTTTTCAAATCAGCCCCTGTTCGAAATCAAACACAGCTCGCAGAGGCGGACGGCGAGGTGGAGTGGGGTCTCGCGGCAGTGGACGTCGCGGCGTTCCCGGAGGCGCCGGCGGCGAGGGGCGCCGTTGATTGAGCCGCTCCAATATATCGTGCGCGCCAGTGGAGTTTCCTGCCTCAGCGCGGCGCGCCGCCTCGAGGAGCTCGTCCACGCCGCCTGAGGCTCGAGATCTTCTTCCCCGACAGCGGCGGAGGCGACCGGGAACGGCTGCGGCCTCCCAGTCCTCGGCGCTGATGGGGGGAGGCTCCGGCGCGGCCGAGGAGTGTGAGGAGGATCGGCGGGCTCGGGCTGGATCGCGGTAGGTCAGATCTGGCGCGCGCGGCGGAGCTCGGCGGGTGGGCGGTGGCGCAGCACCGCAGGCTGGCCAGCAACCAGCTGCAGTTCCACCGGGTCACGCGCGGCGTGCAGCAGGTGGTCTCCGGGATGAACTGCCGTCTCTTCGTCGACGCGGTCGACGGCGCCGGGAGCAGCGCGCCGTACGTCGCGGTCGTGTACGAGCAGTCCTGGACCCGCACCCGCAACCTCACCTCCTTCGCGCCGGCGGCCAACTACTGATCCGTCCGTCCCCGGCGCCCGTGGATATCTCTCTTTGCAGCTGTCGAACGCGTGGGCTCCGCCGGTTAATCTCGTCTAAATCGGGGGCAGAGCAAGCAGGCGGCGCGGGACGGAGCTGGTTGGGTGGGAGGACGTATCCTTTCAGGTGAAAAAGATCAGGGGTGTTTTTGCAAAAAGACCACCCCGCCTGTTAATTCGGGTCGGAGGGAGTAGTAATTTTGTACACTTCAATGCCTGTATCGATCCGGTCGATAGATGGCCAGAACACAGGATATGAATCCGGAGTCTTTGTCTTCTCCGTGAGAATGTGTGACTCAAATATGGACTTGGACTTGAACACAAAAATCTGACTACTGACCTACCCGCGCACAAATTTTTCCACGACTGTGACATCAGATAAGCTGAGCCCACTATTATACGTCTCTCAGACCAGTACCCAACCAAATTAGTACAGTAACCACTATATTTCTGTTTGGAAATGCTTTGCATACGATAGTTCTGTGTAGGATTTTTGTACGATGCCAATCTAGCCGAACAGTGAACCGAGTTTTTTTTTTGAAACGGCGAACAGTGAACAAAGTTGACGGTTGATATGCATACACAGATCGTAAAAAATCATCGTACGTGTAGCAGTGCTCATTTCTGTTTACCACATGACTTTACCAATTAAACGCTCATAAGGATATAGCTCGCATTTTGAAGTAAAAGATTTTCTACTCTCCAAAAGAAATAGCACATCTACTTCCCTTCGAACTTCCTCTTCGATTTATATCCTGCATGTGGCAGTGCTAATTAATGAATGCATAATTTCCGTCTATTTACTTTCAATTTCTCCTCTTTTTATCTTTCTAATGGATCGGATAATGCGTTTCTTTGATCTGTTTCGTCTTTTCGGCCTAGGAAAATTACTAAATTAACCAAGCTACAGTGTTGCTCCGGCCGTGTGATCCCGGGGCAATCAACCTTGAGCATATAATTAATGGTATCCTTCTCGATCCGCTGACGTTTTGTCCCGGTCTATTCGTGTTTGCTTGAAACAATGCTCACGGCAGAGAAGCGACCGAAAGCTATACATGGACTGTCTTAGAAGAATCTGTACTACTATCTTTTTTTTGAATCTGTACTACTATCTTTAACTGAACTAGCTATAGTTGTTTCAAGGCCGTGAGAGTATATATGCACGATATGCCTGCATTAAGTTGGCAGTACTAGAAGTCTAGAAACCGCGTGCATGTTGCAAGTTTGAATAGCTAAATTAACAGGCAGGTCACACAGGTAAAACCCATGGAACTTTCGTAGCTAGTCTTGCCATGCATGAGTATGACTTGAGCTTCTTCCTCCTTTATAAATAAACGACCAAAGATTCGAGCATAACCTCACAGCATACACAGCACAGCGCCACAGCCTGCACATGAACACTATAGCATAACTAGCTTGTCTGATCGATCGAGAGAACTCAAAAGAGAGACAACACTGTTATTTAATTAGAAATTTAGTATCGGCGTATACTTACGACCGCATGTCGAAGATGCTCGGGAAGGTTTTAGGGACGATGCTTTTGGTTCTCATGGCTACGTCTGGCTCATGGACCCGGGCGGCTGGAAGGCCCTTGCGAGGTGACGAGTTGCACGCCGAGGAACCCTCGTCTGGCAGTTCCGTCAGCATTGTGCCGCCGTCACGGACGTCGCAATGGCGAGGCCACATGCTTCTGCCGTTCGAGGAGAAGACGGGGGCAGGCTCGTCGATGTGTGAAGTCGGAAGTACCAGTGATCCTAACAACCGTTGTCCTCCCGCATCATAAGGATCGACGAATACACACTGGCCTGGTGACAAGACATCGGACAACGAATTCTTGTGTCTACTTGTCTGGCTTGCATGGAGCCAAATAAATGTTCGATTTGTAGTAGTGATGTAACATAAGGATCGATATAGTCAGGGTTCAAGAGTTCCGCTTGTTGATTTTTTATACATCGTGCATGTTTGCTTTAATTTTGTTGGAGTTATTTGAGTTAGTTAAAGCAATGAAAATAATAATAAAATGTGTCATGTAGCGGCTGCCACACTGGATTGTTAGGGTGAGGCATCTCTCCCTCTCTCTTCTACATACATGACTCTACCGAGTCTAGGGCTCTCTCTTTTCAAGGTGCTAGATCCTTTTGTCTTGCTCTCTTTGTAAGTTTGAATAGATGTGTGTATTATATAGATCCCTACATGGATTCATTAATGATGACTAAATATAGAAATTTATTCATGTAGTTGAATAATATGATGAATTGTTATTTGAGGAACGGAGAATTCGATGAATTGACTTGTAATTTTGTATTGTAGTAATGTTGAAACATAAAAAATTGGAGAAATTGTATCTCTGTTCAGAAACATCTCCAACAAGACCTATATTGCAAATTATACACCTAGTCATCAACGCTCCTTGTCTAGTTTCAAGAAAATCAACGCTTTGTGGAACCTTATGAATATATTTATGTTGTCCTTTAGAAAGCTTTATATCTATACATTGGCATATTATATTTCTTGTGTTGAGACAAAAAATATGCTTGGTTGCCCACCCTAGCCGAAAAACCCAGATCACTGATATGCAGTCATGACATAATCAGAGATTGCTCTGATTTAAAACTGTCAATAAAAATATATCAACAGATAATCCGATTGATGTTCCGTTTTCACTATTGGCATGACCGCAATGAGATCTTCAAAATTAATTCTCACGTTGACATGTTTTAATAAAAAAAATGTTGTCAGTTGCCAATCACTTGATTAGACACTACTTAATTTTCAAACTATGATTACTTAGTTGCCAACTTGCCATGTTATTGTATGTCATTCTTGATTAATGCAAGGTTGCATGATAATACTTTTAGTCATTTAGTGGAATGATATCATATCCTAGTTATTGGATACACTAGAAATTCTCAGTATCAAGCTCTGCATATCATTGCAATGCCTAGAAACATGTTTAAAATTATCTGACAACTATGCATTATTATCTTGGCAGATGATTGTTATTAATTTGGCAACCATAGTATGTAAAAATGACAACTGGTGCGGCAACAAAAATCATCTGAGCGTAGGAACATGTTATCTAGTTTTGAATCCTTAATCGACACGAACTCATCCGTGCTAACTACGTACAAAACCTTCCACGACTGACATCAGATTAGCTGAGCTTTGTTTCCAAAAACATATCCGTTGAGCTCATAATTATAGAGTTATTTGCCCCTAAGGCCCTAATCAATCTATCTATACTTCTTATAAAGCAAAACCCCACGAAGTGTAATTAATATTTTTCTATCTCCACATGCAAGCTATCCACATCACTTGTTTTTTAGCCAATCAATTGTCCATGTCATCCCACTAACATTTATTAATTATTTTCTATATCTACATGCAAGCATCCACATCATCTTTTTTTAGCCCATCAAATAGTTCACGGCAATTTTTTATGATGTTCGAATAATAGGATCACACCATGTCGCTATGTAGTTACACAAGTAAATCATTGTACAAGCATAACACCGGAATTAGTTTCGCCCGTGCCTTTTTGCCAATTATTTCAGTGATGAAAATTATATAGTTGTTATTTGAAATTATGGGCTCTTTTTTATGTATTCACTCAAAAAGTTACTAGAAAAAGTTTCTTAAGAGATACCCGCTGCAACGCGCGGTATCACGTTCTAGTTTTTTATATATGGCTAAGGCCTTAATTTATTGTAGGCCAAACGGATACTACCTCTGATATCTCTGGAAGGTTAGGATTAGTACTCATTTTCTTGTGTGATCCGAGCACTTCCAGTCCGTCCTCCTCGCACACCGGTACGGAAGAACACATGCTGCGACCTCCTTGCCGTGACTAGTTGAAATAGGCACAGTACTCACGGCAGAGACGAAGCGACCGATCAGTTGAAAGCTACGTGCCTAGCTACATATGCGTCGTAGAAGAGTCGCGGCTGTGCACTCGTTAACTGAACTAGTATGCATCGACCGACTACTGTTCGTGAGAATTTTTCCACATGGCGTGCATGCGAACGTGAAGTTTTTCAGTACGCTAGCTTTACGTACTAGAAACCGCGTAGATGCATTGGAAGTTTGGACTAGTACACTCTGTCAAATTAACCGGCTGGTCACACACGTAAAAACCATGGAAAGTTTCGCAGTTAATGCATATTCTGCCGTTCATATGAGCATGACAAGAGATTTCTAGCTAGCTTATAAATAACCGACCAAATTAATCTTCGAACAACAACTCACATACACAGCACAGAAAAGCCTAGCAAGCTAGTTCCATCCGTCGATCGATAGCTCAAAATTAAGAGAGACAACACTGCACACTTAGAACTTCGAATCCATGTCCACGATGGTCGGAAAGCTTGTGGTGGCCGTGCTTTTGGTTCTCATGGTTACGTCCGGCTCATGGACCCATGCGGCTGCGCGGCCGTTACAAGGTGATCAAGCATACGCCGGGGAACCCTCCTCCAGCGGTTCTGTCGACGCTGTGCTGCCGTCGCCGACGTCGCAAGTACCGCCATTCGAGAAGAAGACGGGCCTGGCGCATCGTGTGCTGCAGGAAGTACCTATGATCTCAACATAAGATGTCCATAGGCATACGTCTGTTAGGAAAATCACAGATCGCAACAAAGTTTTACTATTTTTTTTATTTTCCCGAAAATCACAGATCGGAAAATTCAAATTTTTGGATCTATGATTTTCGGGAAAATAAAAAAAATAGTAAAACTTTTCAAAAAAATCCGAAAAAAATCACAGGTGTGCGTACCATACTCATGTTTGCCTGTGATTGTTTTCAGATTTTTTTGAAAAGTTTTACTATTTTTTTTATTTTCCCGAAAATCACTGTAGCATATGAGCTCGGGTGCGAATGTGAATTTCCGGAAGGTTAAGGTCTTTTTTGTAAAAAAAAATAGCGTCCACATCAGCATTTTAACGGTGGGAGTGACGGAATGACTAACGTGCAACATTTGCACAAGTTAGTGACCAAAAGTTTGCATTTTCCCAGTAGGTGACTAAAACACTCCAACTGCGCAACTTGGTAGACTCCCGGTGCGTTTTACTCTTTTTTTAACTGGCAAATTTTTTGCCTTTCCATTAATTAAGGAGTAGACTATACTCTTGGGGTCGCAGCGATGAAGTGGTGATCTCCAAAGTTGCATTCATCGTTTTGTAATTTTATATTGGAATTTGGACTTCCCTTTTTATCGCTTAATCTCCGAACCTGATTTGTCTATTGTGTCAGCTCATCGTTATTACCACGTAGTACTCCTAACAAAATAAGTCCAATGAAAGCGCCAAATTTTACTCTTTGTAAACTTATTTGGTGGGCTTGCTAAAAGATGTGTCCCATTTATGTTTACACTCCAGTAGATTTTTCAAATCTCACTACCTTTAGCCCACTCAGCATATGTTATTTTAATCTTTCTCTCTTCCTCTGTCCCTCTCTCTCACGGCCAGGGCCGAGCGAAAGAGCGAGTCTTCCGCGCCACTCTTTTTGCGGAGATGCTTGTCGCGTCCTTTAGAACAGTGATTCAGAGAAAATCAATAAATTATGTTATGTCGAGCGATATACCGAGTGGCTTGAAGTTGCTCTAAGCCTCTAACGCAGTGGCATGTACGTACTTGGACGATGTGATCTGAGCTGCTGCTAAAATAAATACAGAGATATCATAGAGATTATTTATTGTGTATCCTAGAATATTATATTATTGTTCAAGCCATCAATCTGACTTTACTAGTGTTATTACAACATATATAAGAAAACAAAACAAAAATGACGAACCGCGAAAAAACTCAAAACTTCAAAAGTTACATAAAATCGTGAAGACGTCTCTACCTCTGCTATCACGTCTCATTGCTCTTCAGTGCACCCCCAGTAAAGATCGCATAAAAGATCATATGTGTTGGATGTTTGAATGGTCGCATGAGCCGCAAACCACGAGGAATGAGAATCTACTATTAACAATGCCAAGACCGGTGGCACGGTCCTCACTAGGAAGGTTGTCGTTTCGTTTATCTTCAGCCGGAATGGTTGGCGGCATAATAGTACACTACAGGATAGCAAGTTATTACAAGCTAGTTATTTTCAGATGAGTGCTTCATGTATCGACTTTATGTGATCTTCGATTTGTAATAACTTGAATTAAGAACTTCGTGACAAAAATAATTATGTGCATCAAAACAGTACAACCCAAAGAAAATTAGAACTTTTTTACTCCCTCCATTCACTTTTATAAGATCTTTTAGCTTTTTTTCAAAAATACATGTATGTAGACGTATTTATGTTAGAATATGTGACCAATACGTGTTTGTATAGGTGTAGGTCACGTATGTGTATATTCCTTTGTATGTGTCCGTATTGTATACCGGCTAGGACTCCTTGTAATCCTCCTATATATTGAGCAATACAAGGCACCACAACGTGTGGTTTCCCCTATCTTACATGGTATCAGACGCAAAACCCTAGCCGGACCGCGTCGCCTCCCCGCTTCCGCCGCCGCCGCCGCTGCCGATCTCGGCGCCGCCGCCGCTGCTGACCTCGGCGCTGCCCTTCTGCAAACCACCCACCTCTCCCCTTCTTGCCTCGCTGCCCCTCTGCCATGGGTGACGACGACACACGGATCGCGCAGGCCGCGAAGGAGAAACAAGACCGCGAGGCTCGCGAGGCTGCCGATGCCAAGGCCAAGCTCGCCCTCGCCACCGCCCCCAACTCCAGCGCGGGGGCCTTCTCGCTCTCCTCCCTGCATGCCCAAGCCGTCGGCCTCCACTCCATCAAGGGGCACGTACCCGTCGAGCTCGCCCTCGACACCGGCGTTCATCGCCAATGGCGCACCTTCTTCCGCGCCGCCCTCCGCAAGTACGCGCTGCTCGACCACGTCGACGTCCCCGCTCCGATCGATCCGACTCCGGAGTGGTCCCTATTGGATGCCACGGTGGTCTCATGGCTCTACGGATCCGTTTCCCTCGGCCTCCTCGACGCTGTCATGACACCGGGTGAAGATCCTCTAGCCGTCGAGCTGTGGACAAGCATCAACGGCCTCTTCAACGACCACAAGATCAATCGCCAGCTCCACCTCTCCACCGAGCTCGGCGAGATCAAGATGGGCGAACTCTCCATGACCGAGTACCTGAAGAAGATCAAGGCCCTCGCCGATGGTCTAGCTGATCTCGGAGCACCGGAAGAAGATGCCAAGCTCGTCATCCACTGCCTCAACGGCCTCTCCGAGCAGTACGAGCATGCGCCGACTTGATCTCCCTCATGCCCGAGATCAGTTTTGAGAAGCCGCTCTCTCCTTGCGCTACAGGACATGAAACGGAAAAATCGCCGCGCCCGCAACTCCGACACGGCTCTCGTTGTTGACGGCGCCAACTCGGGAAAAGGCAACGGCAACCGCCGCAAGCAGAAGAAGAAGAAGACTGCGGCTGACGTCGTCAAGGAGGGCGCCATCGTCCCGCACCACGCCCCTGCTACACCACCGGCCGTCTCCCAGCCAGCATGGCCCACGCCGCAACTTCCCTGGAACGGCGCGATCCAGATGTGGCCCTACGGTCGGGCACCCGGCTTTGTGCCCCGTCCTGCGCCCTCGCCACACGCCCTCTACGCGCAGGGGCCCTACAGTGTGCCGCACTCCTCCTATGGATACGGCCACGGCTATGCACCCCCGCCCCCTGCCTACGGCAACCCGGCTTGGTCATCGCCGGCTTGGTCATCACCGGCTTCGTCATCACCGGCTTCGTGGGATCAGTCCGCGCTCATGCACCAGTTCCAGACGATGGGTTTACAAGCACCCACTGAATGGGTAATGGACACTGGCGCCACCTCTCACTTCGCGGCGAACCCCGGTATGCTCACCTCCGTGTCCCCCCTTCTTCTTCTCCGCGTGCTGTTGTTGTCGGTAACGGCTCCACTCTTCCGATCACCGCTACCGGACATGCACGTTTTCCTATTTCCACCTCTTCACGTCCCCTCCATCTTCGTAATGTCTTAGTTGCTCCTAACATAGTTAAAAATCTTTTGTCAGTTCGCAAGTTCACCAATGATAATAATGTTTCCGTCGAATTTGACCCTCTTGGTTTTTCTGTGAAGGATCTTCAAACCAGGAACGAGATTCTCAGATGCAATAGTCGCGGAGACCTCTATCCTGTCCGCACTTCCTCCACCACCAGCCGCCCACACGCCTTCCTCGCTGTCGACCCTGCACTATGGCACCGTCGGCTTGGACACCCTGGACGGCCCGTCATGGAGTCTTTAGCTCGCTCTTCGATTATTCCTAGGGATAAAAATAAAAATAGTTTGTGTCATGCTTGTCAATTAGGTCGTCATGTTCGTCTTCCTTTTTCCTCTACCAATCGTGTCACACATTCTCCTTTTCAAATTATTCATTGTGATTTGTGGACATCACCTGTTGAGAGTATTTCTGGCTTTAAATATTATCTTGTATGCCTCGATGATTTTACTCAGTACGCCTGGGTATATCCACTACGCGTTAAGTCCGAAGTTTTCTCTCACTTGTCGTCCCTCCACGCCTTAGCCCACACTCAGTTTCGTGCAGACTTGCAAGCTATTCAGTGCGACAATGGTCGCGAGTTCGATAATTCCGTCCTCCACACCTTTGCTCAAAGCCATGGAATAGCACTCCGCTTTTCATGTCCATACACTTCGCAACAAATGGTAAAGCCGAGAGAATTATTCGCACGCTCAACGACATTACTCGCACGCTCTTAATTCAAGCAAGCATGCCGCCACGTTTTTGGGCCGAGGCCCTTCACACAGCCGTGTTATTACATAATCGGCTTCCTTCCAAGGCAATCTCGAATCGTGTTCCTTTTCGTGCCCTTCATGGCATCGACCCTGCGTATGCTGGTCTTAGGGTTTTCGGATGTCTATGCTACCCCAACACCACTGCCGTTGCACCGCACAAGCTTGCGCCTCGCTCCGTGCCATGCGTGTTCTTAGGATATCCATCCCAACATCACGGCTATCGTTGCCTTGATCGTTCCACCCAAAAGGTCATCATCTCCCGCCATGTCGTGTTCGATGAGTCTACCTTCCCCTTTGCCACCACTGCGTCTTCCACATCTCCTACTCCGTCCCTGCACACTTATGATTTTCTGCAGGTTGAGCAGCCAATGATGACGACGCCATTCACCGTGCCCGCCACGGAACCTTCTGCCGCGGGCGCTGTCGCGGGCTCTGCCGCGGGCGTGCGACAGCCTGCCGCGGGCACACGGCAGCCTGCCGCGGCTGCCTCCCCTGCCGGCTCTCGGGCCAGCACCTCGTCACCCGCCGCGACGCCGTCTCCTGCCGCGACCCCGTCACCTGCTGTGACCGCGTCGCCTGCCGGGACCGCCTCGCCAGCCGTGACTGCATCGCCGGCTTCATCATCGCCGGCTTCGACTCCACCTCCACCACCGCCGCCACCGCCACCAGCTCGACGACCGCGCCCTCCGCCTCCACCACCGTCGCACCGCATGTTGACACGTGCGAAGACTGGCGTGGTGCAGCCGAAGGTTATGTTTGATCTTCATGTAGAGGGACTATCTCCTCTTCCGAAGACATATCGAGGCGCTCAAGGACCCGAACTGGCATGCTGCGATGGTTGATGAGTATGGTGCTCTCATCTCCAACAACACTTGGGACCTCGTTGATCCACCTCGCAATGCAAATATTGTCACAGGCAAGTGGATCTTTCGTCACAAGTTGAAGTCTGATGGTTCTCTTGATCGGTACAAGGCACGGTGGGTCTTGCGAGGATTCACGCAACGTGAAGGTATTGATTTTGACGAGACTTTCAGCCCGGTTGTTAAACCCCCACGATACGAACAGTTCTGTCGCTTGCTCTTTCCAGTGATTGGCCTATTCATCAGCTGGATGTCAAGAATGCTTTTCTCAACGGCAAACTTGATGAGACAGTTTATGCTCGACAGCCTTCAGGTTTTATTGATCCTAATTCTCCTGAGAAGGTGTGCCGCCTGAACAAGTCCTTGTATGGGTTGAAGCAGGCTCCTCGGGCATGGTTTCAGCGATTTGCCTCCTATATTGCATCTCTTGGGTTCGTGAGCGCCAAGACTGACAGCTCCTTGTTCGTTTATCGTCGTGGTCCTGATATGGCCTATCTCCTGCTCTATGTGGATGACATAATATTGACTGCGTCCTCCTCGACACTGCTGCACAGTTTGATTGGTTCACTCCGTTCTGAGTTCACTATGACGGACATGGGTGATCTACATTACTTTCTGGGCATCTCCGTCAAGCGCAGCAAAGATTGTCTCTTTCTCTCGCAGGAGAAGTATGCTCTGGAGCTCCTTGACCGCACCGGCATGTTACAGTGCAAGTCTATCTCCACACCAGTTGATACAGCTTCTAAGCTTGAAGCTCAGTCTAGTGATCCCGTGGCTGATCCTACAGAGTATCGCAGTATTGCAGGAGGTCTCCAGTACCTCACTTTTACTCGCCCTGATATCTCCTACGCAGTACAACAGATATGTCTTCATATGCATGATCCACGGGCTAATCACTTGCTCCTTGTGAAGCGTGTTCTACGCTACATCCGCGGCACCACCGACTATGGTCTCACTTTGTATCGACGCACGTCGAACAAACTGTTGGCTTACTCTGACGCTGACTGGGCAGGTTGTCCAGACACTCGACGGTCTACTTCAGGCTACTGTGTGTTCCTCGGCGCAAACTTGGTGTCTTGGTCGGCCAAGCGGCAGCACACTGTTTCGCGCTCGAGCGCGGAGGCTGAGTATCGGGCGGTAGAAATGTGGTGGCAGAGTCCTGTTGGCTACGACAGCTACTATTGGAGCTTCATCGACCAGTTCACGATGCTTCTGTCGTCTTCTGTGATAATGTGAGCTCTGTTTACATGACACAGAATCCAGTACATCATCAGCGCACCAAACATGTGGAGATTGATCTACACTTCGTCAGAGATCGTGTGACAACTGGCGAGGTCAAGGTTCTACACGTTCCTAGTTCATCACAGTTTGCGGACATCTTCACCAAAGGATTACCATCGCCTCTCTTCTTAGATTTTCGGGACAGTCTCAACATTCGTCGGACGCCCATTTTCGACTGAGGGAGGGTGTTAGAATATGTGACCAATACGTGTTTGTATAGGTGTAGGTCACGTATGTGTATATTCCTTTGTATGTGTCCGTATTGTATACCGGCTAGGACTCCTTGTAATCCTCCTATATATTGAGCAATACAAGGCACCACAACGTGTGGTTTCCCCTATCTTACAAATTAGTGTGTAGCTTCACTCATTTTAATTCGTATCTAGTATATATTAAAATATCTAAATACCTTTAATACCTTACATAAGTGAATAGAGGGAGTATTATTAGAAGTAAAAAACGAACTAATACGACGGTGTGTTTTTCCGTTCCAATAGCACAATAAGCTTCCAATGGGCCAACATTTGTACAGCAGCCCAGTTGCTACAACAGTCCTAATACTTCAGCTACTATAAAAAAGGCCAACCATCCAAAGCCTCGAACGAACAGATGGGACGACGACGAAGCGTGGACCCTGACTTGGACTAGTACTAGTCACAGCTGGATGCGCGGTCTAACTGTGACTGTGCAGCTGGAACACTGCCCACTTGATTTTGAGGACAAGGTGGTCGTACCGCCGCTCGAATAGATAGAAAGAATTGACCCAGTTTATAAGGAAAACCGGGTCCAAAAACCATACAATCTGTACAAAAGAAAAACACAAACGAAGCGACCCGCCGTCCACACGACCCAAGTCGACAAACGCCACAAAACACACCACCTGCTCCGAGGCCGCCGCCCCGGCGTAACAACCAGATCGACCTTCGCATTGCCAGAAAGCGATCCAGTCATGGTCGACAAACCCTCTGCCCACGCAGTTTTCATCCAGGTTGCCACCAAAACCACCTGTTTCGGGGCCGCCGCCCCGGTGTAGCAACCAGATCGACCTTCGCATTGCCCGAAGACGATCCAGTCGGGTCGACGAACCCTCTGCCCACGCAGTCTACATCCAGGTCGCCACCCAGGGCCACGCTAAACAACGGCTCTGCCTCGTAGAACCATCGTTGCGTGGGAACCGAGGCCGCCGCCTCGGCGTCCACCACCGTCCGGAGCCGCTGCCCCGGCGTCCACCACCCTCGACCATACCCCCATTTTGCACATCCGCCGCGAAACCGTCGCACCGCGCTGGCCAAGAGCTCCAAAGCGGCGCCTCCAACAAGGTAGTGACGAGATCGTCATCGCCGCCCGCTCCCGAAGAGCATAGATTTTCACCCGGAGCTCTTGGAACCACACGCGTTAGTCGAGGTCGAAAAACTCCACAACGACGCGATCAAGAAGGAGAACGACACCCGAGGGTGCCGCCGTCGTCGGCACCGACCGAAATCCGTGCGAGATTTCGCCCGGAGTTCAACCCGACCTCAAAGCTTCGGGAGCCACTGGATGGCATCCTGGCCATGTCGTCAACCACCTCGCTCCATGGCACGTTGCCGCCGCCGCGGCACCTCCCTCCACGGCAGCCGTCATGCCCACTGCGGCCGAACCTTGAAGCAGCCGCATGCCCGGGGCCGCCGCCCCGGCTTCCTCCGTGGTCAGCCCGCGCCTCCTCGGCCGCCCTGCCTCCACGTCGGCTCCACCACCGCCCTCGTCCTCCTCAGCCTCCTGCGACCTGGGGCCACCGCCCCAGCAAAATCACCGCGCCTCCCCAGATCGATCCGAACCTCCTCCCCTTGAGCCCTCGGGAGCACCAGCGACGCCATGCCCACGGGAGCACCAGCGACGCCAGCAACCATCGGCAGGAACCTGCCTCCGTTGGCGCCTCCGCCGCTCCCCGGGCCACCTGCGTCACAGGGGCGGCCGCCACCGGCCCGCCGCCGCGAAGCCCAAAGCAGGCCCGCTCGGGCCCAGATGCAGCCCGAGCCCCCAGCGCCGCGCCGAGCCGCCCCAACGCCCCGCAGACGCGCCGCCATCTCCGGGACCCTCCTCTGCACCGCCTTCACTGCGTCCATCCGCTCTATCGCCGCTCCAAGAACTGCCTCGCCATGCTTTTCTTCCCGCCGACAGCAAAGCAGGAGAAAAAGATGCCCCGCCGCCACCTTCCCCGGGGGCGCGCATGGCCTTTTGCCGGCTCCCCCTCCGGCGGCGGCAAAGCGGGAGGGTGGAGGTGGAGGGCCGACTGGCGGCGCGGCTAGGGTTTCCCACCCGGGTCGCCACAGGAGGGCGACGCGGGGGGCAGTATAGAGAACACAAATCAATTGGGTTTTTTACACTGCCCACTTGATCGGAGGACACCAAGTTGAGATTTCTATCCAGAATTCCATCCGGGTTATACACCCTCCGTCGACGTCGTTCAACTCTTAATCTGCATCATGTCGTGACTCTGAGGCCATCTTGTGCAGTAGTTAGGTTAGTTGTTGATTCAGCTGCAACCAGACAGTTCGTTGGTTGCTAGCAGTGCCCACTGCCCACCGAAAGAAGTATGATCATCAAGGACGCCTTCTACGACCGAGCCACTACAGTCCACTGGTGTCGGACACTCCAAATGAAGATCGATCTTCAGCAAGTGCAACCATCAATCCACGTCAAGAATTGGTCTCACCAAGACGATCATCAGCACAACGAACAGAACCCAACAGTGAGCACTACCAATTAATGGCGAGATGGACGTGCATAGTATGAGCCATTAGGCGTGCGTGACCAGCTACTCTAGCAGATCGGGTCTCCGGTCCGCGTAGACCGACCGCGATCTCGATCGGCAGGTTGCTGTCGATCGATGGATCGCTGGTACGTAAATTAGGTGTTGAACGACGACGATCCAATGTTCCAATCCAATTGATTAAGCTGCTAGACGTTGGAGTAATGCTTACGGTAAGCCGTCAGCGAGGAAATCTGTTTCATCTCTGCCGTGTTTGTACCTACTGGTTTTTACTCCCTCCGTTCTAAATTAATTAACTTCCATTTGTCGGCACGTGCTTACTACTGGCGGAGAGTGCAAGTTAGTAGTGCAGGACCAGTCGATCGGATCGATGGCGACTGCGTGACTGGATGTTTACACGTATGGATTTACTGAACTGATCTGCTGGTCTAGTCCACAGTCCAGACTGGTACAGTTATACTTACCATACTTTTTTTTAGAAACTATGGGGCAAAAGCTTTGCCCCTTATATTAATTAAGAGAGAGTTGGTACAAGAATTTAGAACACCCTGAAATAAGATACAACCGGATTACTCTCCGGTAAAATTTCTCCTAAACGTTTTGGCCCCGCAAGCATCCAAATCTTTGCCTCGTTCTTTATCTTGGACAAGATGGCTTGTGAGGAGGTGTGCTTGTTTCGGAAGACCCTAGCATTTCTCTCATTCCAAATTTCCCAAGTTGTAAGAAGCACAAGGGAAGCCATCGCCTTGCGGTTTGCCACCCCAACATCGGACATTTGCTTCCACCACGCCTTGAAAGAAATAGTTGGCCATAACGATTGGTCAAGTGGGAGACGCAACCAATCCTTCAAAAGAGCCCAAATCCTAGTGGTGAAGCGGCAATGGAGAAGGAGATGGTCGGCCGTCTCGGGCGTTGTTTTGCAAAGAGGGCACAATCCACAATTTTGCCAACCTCTACGAGCAAGACGGTCCGCGGTCCATAGGCGGTTTTGGAGGGCAAGCCAAGCAAAAAGCTTGGTTTTGGGGGGCGCCCAAGCGTTCCAAACAAGGCTTCTCATGTCGGAGGATGTAGACCCTAAAAATTGCGCTTGGTAGGCCGACTTTGCGGAGTACTCACCACAAGGCGTGAGGTTCCAAACAATGGAATCTTCTAGGGTTGCATCAAAACCAAAATTTTGCAACTTGGTTGAGAGGTCAACGAACTCGAAGATGTGCTGCATGGAGAAGTCTTCATCTAGCTTTATCTTTTGCACCCAAGCATCATTGAGGAGGGCCTGTTGAATGGTCCATTTCTTTCTATAGGAGGCAAGGAACACGAGTGGAGCAATATCTTTGGGCTTTTGGCCATGAAGCCACGGCGCCTCCCAAAATTGCGCCTTCGCACCATTCCCCACGGTGATAGTTGTTGAAGCATAGAAGAGGTCCATATCCACCTCCGTGCAAGGGGTTCCCAACCCGGCCCAAATCTTGGTAGGATCCTTCCAAAGAAGCCAAGGCCACCGTAACCGCAAAGCTCTAGCAAACTTGTCGGTGTTGAGGATCCCAAGCCCACCGAGGTCGGTGGGGCGACAAACGGCTTCCTAATTAACCTTGCACTTCCCACCGGTAGCCTTGTCGGTGCCCGCCCAAAAGAACGCCCGGTAAATCTTGTTGAGCTTGATAGTAAGGCCCGGAGGGATAATCAAAGGCGTCAAGTGATGAATAGCTTGTGAAGCAAGGACCGATTTCACAAGGGTGCCACGGCCGGCCATGGTGAAGAATCTTCCATACCAAGCGGGAACCTTTCCCGCACATTTGTCCACGAGGTGTTGAAAATCAACCAAACGCAATTGCCAAATTGAGAGAGGCAAGCCAAGGTATCTCATGGGAAAGGATGCGCGAACCACCGGAAGACCCTCAAGTATGTTATCAAGTATGTTATCAAGGATGCGCGAACTTACCATACTCGAAGTGTCTTGCTTGCCAGTTGAACTGGTAAGCAGCACTCCACTTCATGCAGCTAGTTTTTGTCAGTCATAGTCGTTCGTCGTTGTCGTCGGATTACTTGTCTCGCATGAAACTTTGACGGTGAAAATTAGAGGTTTAGGTGAAAGTGACGCGGGCGAACCGGCTAATGTCCCATCAGCTCATGAATCATGAATCGCATGAACCGGCTAATGTCCCATCAGATCGATCGGGTCTCCGGTCCGAGCATATGTGCGTCGACCGATCGACTGCGATCTCCGTCGGGAGGTTGCTGTCGATCCATGGATCGCTGGATGTAGTACGTAAATTAGGTGTTGAACGACGGGGCAGTTGTTGATTAAGCTGCTGGAGCGCTGGACGTTGGAGTAATGCCTACGGTAAGCGTCAGCGAGGAAATCTGTTCCATCTGCTAGTCTAGTCCCACAGTCCTGTCCAGACTGGTGCAGTTATATACTACTCACTTGCCATGCATAATCGAATGGGAAGTGTCTTGCCAGTTGAACTGGTATACGTTCACTCTACTTCTTCCTGCAGCTAGTTTTTGTCAGTCATAGTCAGTTCGTCGTCGTCGTCGGATTACTTGTCTCGCATGAAATTTTGACGGTGAAAATTAGAGGTTTAGGTGAAAGTGACGCGGGCGAACCGGCTAATGTCCCATCAGCTCATGAATCGCATGACGCGTCTCTCTTTGATCCGTATCTCCTGAACATTTTGTTCTTGGGCAACTACCGGAGATCATGGATTACGTTGGCAATGAAAGTTTGTTCCTGGAATCAAAACCAGGTTCTGAAATGGAAGGGCACGAGAATTGTCTTTTGATTTGGCCTTTCTGAAATGTTGGCTTCCAGATGCGCAACCACTCCACACCAATAATCTTACTGAACCTACTGTCCGTGTCCGGCCGGCCATGCTACAGTTATATACTGGAAACTTGGCGTTTCCTCTCGTCCTAGTCAAAAATTGTGTCCGCGGTTTGGGAAGCTCGATGAGCGCAGCAGGCGGCCGAAAGGAAGAGGCATATTGGCATCTCCCATACGGCCGCACTCGAAGAACCAGGAAGATTCAGAACCAGCGTGAACCTACTCCATTCGTCCATGAGCCATGAGAATGTGACCGGATGTTCATAGTTTGGTTTTTTTTATTCATAGCGATGAACGGGCATTGTGCTAGTGTTTTTTTTCACATGAGGGTTTACTTTAATTTATAATTTTTACGCTTGGCGCATGCAATTTACCAAAATTACGGTGGCTATATTATTTATTTATTTTTGGAAAGGATCCGACACATATATTCAGAATACTCAGTACAAATTACAGACAAGTTCAACAAAGAAACAAAAATTACAGAAGGACCCCGAAAATTGCACAAAGCACCCTGAGCACCCTGGAAGAACTACAATCGGATCCAACGCCGACTCCCAAGAACCTAGGCGTCGCCGTCGTCGCCGTACCTCTTGCCACCGGAGAGAGAGAGAGCGCCGCCACGCTTTGTAGATGACCGCGACAGTCGTCCGCCGCCGCAGCTGCTCGACGGAACCTTGACGTGACGAACGCGCACGGCCACAATGGCGTCTCCCCAGCACCGCCCAACTCCCAGCCGACATGGTGACACCCAGGCCAGCCACCACCAGCACCTGCCCGCCTCCAGACGCCGCTCCCCTCGCCACCAAGGCCGGCCGGAGCAAAACGTCGAAGAAAACCACCTCCACCAGCACCACCAAAAACGGGTCAAGCACGACCAGCTCCTTCTCCCCTCGCCACCTCGGCCGGCCAGAGAAAACAGAGACGGAAGAGCTCACCCGACAGAACGCCTTCACGACCTCCCCGGTGACGAAGCCGCCGGAACGGAGCAAGGAGGGGAAGGACCACACGCCACGCACCGACGCCATCGCCTCCGTCTTCGAAGTCGCCGGCGAGAAGTCGCCGGCGAGCACTCACACCTAGCACCTATCTACACGCACGAACGCAACCCGGAGCTCCCCCCCACCTCACGGTGCCTCGACGGCGACCGGAGGCGGAGGGGAGCAGCGGAGACGCCGGCGAGAACTGGAACCTCCGAGTCGCCGCTTTTTCCGCCCCTCTCTACTGTAGCAGAGCGAAGGGGATAAGGCTCGGGTTGTACTCCCTTCTATATTATTTGGTTGTCCAAAAAATTGTGTCTTTGTCATGAACTATATGTATGGTCATCGTCTTTTAGGATAGAACCATTTACCACCAGCAGGCATACTTCTCAACGGTTGCGGTCGACATATTCGCCTCCACCGGTCAAAACACCTAAACCTAATGCCTTGGTATAATCCCCCTCCTCATCCACCCATCATACTAGCATTCCACCATCCATCTTTCTTATCGGCAATTGTTGAGACTTTGACCACCTATTCCAAACCATAACTCGTTGACAGCAACTCTTTCACTGAAGCGAACAAGAAGGAGAAACTGGCTGACCCCTAAAAAGTGTTTTCAGTGTATGAATAATAGCAAGCCTATTTTTCTTCCGCAAATTTCATGCATGATCTAACATATTGTTTCTTTTATCTCGCTCCAAAATGGTCCTTGGCGAGAGCAGGGAAGTTATGTTTTGTACTTATTTTGGCAAATAATAATCACAATATGGGTAGATCATCACTATTATGATTTTAGGTTCTTCTTGCAATGTAGAAAATGGCATAACTTAAATTCTGAAAAAATAAATCACGGGGAAAGTCATATACACATAGCCATAGATTAAAAGATGTCCGCGAAAAATATTTCTGGAAAATAGGACCCTTTTCCCAGTATGCAAAAATCCTTTTATGATTTTTTTTGTTCCCAACAAGTTGTGCAGCTTGGACAGCTGATAACTCATTTTGTGTTTCTTTGCACAGTTTACCGATTTCGATATCCTTTTGGCACTTAGTGGCCTTCTAGGTGTCATTCTTACTAATTCTGAATGGAATCGCATCTTTCCAGGCATTGTGCTAGTGTTCTAAACCTAATTTTATCTACATGGTTCTAGGTTCTATCCACATAGTAATTAATCAAGTTTCGATATGCACACTCAGAAAGGTCTCTTGAGCGCCTTGAAATCCAGCGTGTCGATGCACTCGGCGCCGTCCCTGGATCCATTGAGAAGCCTGAGCAACTCGCTGGCCCGATCCTTGGCCACGCCTTCGCAGCCCACTTGCAGCAGCAGCAAGAGCTTCTGGAACGCGCCGACCTGCAGCGCCTCGGCCTTGCACCCACCGTCGGCCGCCGCGAAGTTCTTGCACAGCCGCCACAGCGCCGACACCGCGAACTCCGTCGCCATGTCGGACACGTGCTGCATCTTCTTCACGATCACCGGCACGGCCAGCGCCTGCGCGTACGCCGCCTCGCGGCCCTTGACGGTGAGGAGCAGGCTGTCCAGCAAGGCCAGCGCCTTCTCTGTCGTACCCCTGTCGGCGTCGATCAGCTGCTCGACGAGGAGCTGCACCGTGCCAAGGTCAACGAGTCTGGACGCGGCGAGCTCGGTGTGCGCAACGAGGTAGTAGGCGGTTACCATCGCCGCCTTGGTGGCCTGCGGCGAGACGGGCTTCTTCAAGAGCATGACGAGCGCGGGGTATATCGCGTCGGTCGTGGACATCGCCTCGATGCACTGGCTATCGGACGACGAGGCGATCTCGCGGAGAACGACGACGGCGCTGACCCGCGCCGGGAGCTCGCCGTGGGACAGGATGGACACAACGGCATCCAGCGCCACCGGGGAGGCAATGCGGCGCCTGGAATCCTCGTCAAGCGGCAAGAACACGACCAACGCCACCAAGATCTCCTCTAGGGCCGTCACCGGCACCACGCGCTGGCCGGCGAGATGGCAGAACGACGAAGAGAGCGCGCGGGCCGCGCCGGCTGACACGAATGACCTGCGGTTGCGCTCGCTCTCCTTCCCGAGCGCCCTGGCCCTCGCCACGAGCTCCCGGCACCTCGGCCCATCCTCGCGCCTCGCGGCCGCGGACACAGCGGCCAGCAGCTCGGACGCGTCGAAGGCAGAGACCGGGACGCGGGGCGTGGGCACGCGCTCCACCCCGAGGCCCCGGTTGGCGACGCACCACTCCTGGATCACCCTCCTCGTGGCGTGGTTGGGAACGAGCTCCTCCAGCCGCAGCGGCCGTGCGGTGACGGGGCACGTGGCGTGGCCGCGCTCCAGCCACCCCTCCACGCTCTCCCGGTCGTACGTGATCCCCGTCGGCGCCGTCACGGGGTCCCTCATCATGTCGAGCGATATCGGGCACAGGAAGTGCGTCGGCACCGCCGGCTCGGGCTCGCCGGCGTCCTGCCACGTCCGCCTCACGGCGAGCGGTATCTCCGGCGCACCACGCGCCGCGCCGCGGAACCCGCGAGCGCGGGAGCGAGTCACCGGCGTGACCATCGATCCGTGTGGATAGGGTGAGGCGCGAGAGCAGACAGTCGACGCGAGATGGCGGCGGATGACGATGGTCTTTTGGGTGGTGGCGAGGTGAAAAGTGCGGTCATATATAGGTTGTGGACGGCAAGGTTGAACGAGAACGTGAGTGAGCGTGCACTTGTTTGAATAGCGGCGGGAGGGAAAGAGAAAGAAGGAATGGAGCGGAGACTGGGGCGGGTTTGTTCCTTGGGATTGGGTTTTGAATGTTGACCGTTGAAGTTTGAATTGTGCACTTGTTATTGTTTTTGAGATAGAGAAGGGTATTTGGCTTGCGACGGAGAATGGTATTTGGCTACGTGCCGGCTCTTTTCTTTATTCTTGTTTTCTTTTGATGGCATTTTCAAATGTTTCTTGTTTTCTTTTTATGGCATTTTCAAATGTTTCTAGACCCGTGTAACAGGGAAAATCTTATGATACGTGGGAGTTCCTTCTATATCAAGTTAGACCCCTCTCAAGTCAAAAAAAAAAAATGTTAGATACCTCTTGTATTATTCTTGTAGTGCTATAAATCGTTGTTGGTTAGCTCTTGCCCCAGCGCCCAATTCGTACTCCCTCGGTGTCTAAGGTTTAGTTAAGGCAATACTTTATTGAATAATTATTCTATTAATATGTGTTTTTTTTGCGGGGGAAAACCAAAGTTCAAACCTTCTCGCCGTAATAGCGGCTAATACTTTTAAGTACCTCCGTTAATTTTATATTCGATGGCAAAACTTTGTTATTTGGGTGTGTAAACAATATTCTAGTGGCTAAGACTTTTCTAAGTACCTCTGTTAACTAGTATTGAGTTAAATATATATTTCTATTATTTGAATGTCCCTACATGTTTTCTGAAATAACAAGCACGCTGAATAAGAGCATGTCAAATATAAATTTTGTATGCAGACATACTTAGAATCCATACTATTTTATTTTCATTGATGATTATTCTAATCAATGTTGTTTGAAGGCATGCACACTTTGTTAAATTTGACTTGCTAGACAGTTTTCACACCGAAAATCAGTGTCATTGTTTCAGTTTATACTCTACAAGTTTCTATAAATATGCTTACTTAATCATACAATAGAACTATTATTGTGATATTTGTTAGACCATATTATCTACAGATTTTTTTTCATAAATACATGTAAATTACATAGTTTAAGCATTGTAGAAATAATACTTCCTATACAAATTTATTACATAATACAAATTAATATCTTTCAATGATATTCAGTAAAAACAAAATACACCTACAAATAAAAAACAACTCAACTAATGTTTAGTAACATTGTCAGTTATGTGGTTAAACTATGCAAAGTAACCGAAAATTTATACTTGTATATTGTAACATGTTTAAAATAAGATCTTAGGAAGTATAAAAGTTTAGTACAAAAAGTATTTATTGCGATTTGTCCCGGGCCTTTCGTTGGATCGGCCGTGCCCACCCAAACCTTAGCAATGTCCCCTCTACCCCGCCCGAGATGGAAAACATCCCCGCGAATTTCTTATGTGTTCAGAATTAAAAAAAAACTTGTGCAACGAACCGATGTTTGCAACCGTGATTTATATGATAAAAAACACACTAACCGGTGAGTAGTTTTTAAAAACTATTATAGCTGCACGTGCAATGCGTATTTTGGATAATTTGAATCATCGTAATACCTTACATATGTTTTACTAATGAACGTCAAAAGAGAGAATCAATACCTTAGTCCTCTCGGGGCAATCAAGTACTACATTCATATAGCTAAGCTCCATACTTTCTTTTGATTCATCTTACAATACAAATATAAAATAATTTAATCAAAAAATTGTGCAACGAACTGATGTTTGCAACCATGATTTATATGATACAAAACAACTTATCAGTGAGTACTTTTGAAAAATAATAAATGATACCATATTTATTTCACAAAAACCTAATATGCCATGTAACTATAGATGGGGGAGCAGAGGAAGCGATAATCCTCCCAACATATCACAAACAGATTGTTTGGACATTTAAACACTATTGAAGATTTAGCTCTCACCACTAGATTGTACTAAATATGTGATTTGAAACACAAGAAAATATTATATCATGAATATCCTTTTCGAGTCGGATTTAACCAGATGATTTAAAAGTATTCATTCTAAATATTAGGAGAGGTAAAGTATATTTAAAAAGTAGTAGAAATGTTGAGAGAAGTAATATACTCCCCTATTGAATAGAAATTTTAAAGAGAAGTATTACATATGCATCTCAATGTGATCCAAAAACGATATCGAAATGAGATATGCATACTTGTGAAATTTAACTAACAAATACGTTTGTCAATGCGGTACAAAAATGTGTGGATCTATTATAGAATACAATTAATTAATTACATAAGTTTTTTGGCACATAAATAAACCTATTTATCCCAAAAAAAAATATGGGGTGTGTATTGAGCATCTATTTATACTTTTCAAAAATCCAAATCTTCTGAAATAATCCTTATCGTACTTAGGGTGGAGTATGTTTTGTTAAACTAATGAGTGGAATTGTCTGGCTTTTTTTCTAAACAAGGCAAAATATTTGTTTTTATATTGATAGGGAAGGAGCAAACAACAACGGCCTAAGCCAAAGTCAAGAAAGGAACATTGCCAAAAAATAAATGGGGATCCGCAGATAATTTCCGCTAAACTTTTCGCTCATGCTAGAATCCAGATTTTGCCTTCGTCTTTGATGCGTTGGAAAAGCACAGATGGCATTGAGAACTTGTTATTGAAAACATGTGCGTTCCTTTTTCATATCTCCCATGTGATGAGGATAGTTGCCGTATTCATTCATTTCTGCGACGAGGACTCCGTTGTCGTCACCGCCTTCCAGTAATCGCAAACTGTTGGCCTCACAGCGTCAAGTTTTTGCATTAGCATTGGGCAGTTTAGCCAAGTCATGGCCTCCATCCAGACTCTCTTTGAATATCTACATTCAAAAAGGATGTGTCTTGCCGTCTCAGGTTGGCATCTGCAGAGTTTACAAGTAGCTTGATGTGGCCACACACCCTTACTGCCAGGCAGTCAGAGGTCCACAACCTATTATACAAAGCAAGCCAGGTGAATAAACAACACTTCAAATATGCCCATGTCTTAGGCTCCAATAAAATGCGCTCTGTATGTAGATTAGGCAGAGTAGACCCTCCTACTCGTGAGAGTCCAGATGATGGAGTCGTTGATGACAGGAGTGAGATTGACCTCCTGGATGAGGCCCCAAAGGTACGGTGAATAAATTGTGAGATGTGGTCGACGGTGAAGTTGTCCACAGAGAGATCCGAGATCCATTTAAGGTCAGTGAGGGCGTCATGTACACATCTCTCTTTTTTCCTTGGAAGCCTTGAAATGGTTGGTCGGGAGCAATGATATTCGGGGAAAGCCAAGAAGAGCCCCAAAAAGAAGCTTTGAGGCTGTCTCCCATTGTCACCTTTGTACCTGCGTTGAAGAGGCTTCTATCAGTGTTGTCATTTTACGTTTTTGATCCCACCCACGACTTGTCATCAGATGCCCACTCATGCCATAACCATAGCAGACAAAGAGCTATAGAGAATTTGTCCAGGCTGAGGATCCCGAGCCCCTCTCCCCACCCCCAACTTCTTTGGGCGGCACACCTTGTCCCAGTTGACCTTGCATTTTCCATCACTCACAGTATCACTACAGTTCCAAAGCATGCCTCTTCTGAGTTTTTCAAAGGCTTTGAGTGTGCGCTCGCCAGCCCTGATGGCCGTCAGGAAGAAGATCGGAAGCGACGATAGGACTGATTTCACAAGAGCCAAGCACCTTGCCATGTTAATAAATTTTGCTTTCCATGGCTGCAAGCAAAAGGCGGCCTTGTCAATGTAGGCATGTAGGTCCACAAGCCGGAGTCTACCAAGGGATTTCACTAGGAGGAAGAACTGTCTGATTTTCACTAGGATCCTAATAAACGGGAATGGAGGAAGTAAAATTTTCTTCACAGTGGATTTAATTTTCTTCAAGATTTTTTATTTATCGAATTAGGTTAGTTGCCTTTCCAACATGATGTATTGCGGGTGACAGCTTGGGCAAAGAACGCTCGCCATGAGAGCCGTCCTAGATGTCATATCGATCCCGTTGTGCCCTCAAGCACCTCGCCCCTTTCCGTTGCGCTATCTCGGTCTCCCACTGTTGTTTTGGCGCCTTCGTCGGGCGGACTTTCAACATCTTGAAGACAAATGTACGGGGCAAGCTTCCCACATGGAACGACAAGTACATCGCCATAGCCGGTCGGGCTGCCCTTGTCAAATCAGTTATTGCCTCTCAGGCCATATATTATTTGACACATCTTGTCATTCCTCCGGGCACTATGAGCTTCATGAACAAGATCCAACGGGCTTTTCTTTGGTTGGCTAAGGATACAACCACGGGTGCCAAATGCAAGGTGAATTGGGAGTTGGTTTGCCGCCCAAAGGGGTTAGAGGGTCTTGGAATTCTCCATTTAGTCAAATTTGCAATGGCTTTGCCCTTGCGTTGGCCATGATTAGAATGGAAAGATCCCGAAAAAACTTGGATGGGCCATGGAAACCCTTGCACTAATGAGGACATGGACATATTCTATGTCACCACAAGAATCACTATTGCAAATGGAGCAAAGACCTCGTTTTGGCATGCACCTTGGTTGGACCGAAGAAAGCCGAAAAACATAGCTCCCCTCATCTTTTGCATCCTCTTGCAAGAAGAAGTGCTCCGTCGGGGAGGCCATGCTTGGTGCAAGTTGGGTGGGGAAGGTGCGGTTTGATTGGGACTTCACCGCCGCGCACTTCTCACAATGTGTGGCTCTTTGGATCCTTCTTGTCAACATTCATCTTGATCCAGACACGAACAATGATATTCGGTGGAAGCTAACGGAAAATGGGGAATACTCGACGAACTCCGCTTATGAGATGCAATTTATGGGTTCAATCGCCTCTTCAATGGACAAGACAATTTGGAAGCTTGGGCTCCACCAAAGACGAACTTCTTTGCTTGGCTTGCAAATCAAAATAGAATATGGACGGTTGACCGTTTGGCGAGAAGAGGGTGGCCGAATTGTGGACTTTGTCCTTTTTGCAAGCAAACCATGGAATCGGCTGCACACCTCTTTGTTCGATGCCGCCTAACAAGAAGGATTTGGAAAATGTTAAAGGATTGGTTAGGACTCCGCGATATCGACTCGGTGTCTTGGACAAACCTATCTTTCAACGAGTGGTGACTCGTGACGTCTCCCCTAACCCGAGGATAGTTGTTTCTCTAACTGTACTTACCACTTGGAATGTTTACAATGAGCGCAACGGAAGAGTTGTTTCTCTCACTGTACTCACCACTATAGTTGTCCTAGATAGAATTAAAAAAGAGGCCCGGTTGTGGGTTCTAGCGGATTCCAAATATTTAGTCAGTTTGATGCTGCGAGAGTAGTTGGTTTGTTATATTGGCTCGGTACTAAACTTGCTTTCTTGCAACTTCTTCTAGTTAACAGATTGGGGCAAACCATTTTGGCCCCTTCAAAAAACGCTCCCGTTACATTTGAGCAGAGGCGCTAGCGATAGCTGTAGGTGCTTGCGCTCCCAGTCAAGTCTTGTAACGTGGCTCGCGCTGTCCCTGGGCGTGCCGGCGGGGCGCGCGACGACCGGCGACTTTGACGACGCTCGGCTGGGCCGGTGCGACGCGACGACAGTTCCGGCTGGATCTCGACGGATCCGGTGGGCAATTTACTCCGGTCCAAGTCACGCGTCACAGCTAAGCAGCGGCGAGCCGGTGAGCCGAAAGGGAGAATATTCGTTCGCCGATCGAATCGGTAGAAGGGGTTCCAGCCAGCTTGACTGACTCGAACTGCTTTCTTGTCGTCACGCGATTTGAACTGAATTTCGCGCTCTGTTTTCTGAAGTTTTTTACTTGGACTTTTGGACTTTTTTTTTTTTGAGACTAGTACGTAATTAAACAGGAATACAGAAACAGTTACAGCACACGTACGCACACACTAGAAGCAACCCGAAGGCCACCTGCCCATGACAAAGAGCAAAAAGACCCCTATACAAACAGGAAATAGCAAAAAGGCACCCAGAGGTCTTCAAGCTCCACCACCGCTCCGCCCGCTGCCGAACTCCAACACCGTCGAGACGCCGCCGGAGAAAGAAGCGAGCCATCCGCAGACCAAATAGCAGCTGGGGCTCGATAGCAGACATGCTGCGTTGCAGTACCGCAGTAGACATCCGGCGCAGCCGTCGGAATCGAAGACGATGACCGAGCATCGGCGGGGAAACCTCCCCGAGCCACCACCGCCACGACGACGCCGCCTCTAGCCAAAGCCAGAGAGAAGAACGAAGCCACCAACACGCCTTCTGCTTGATTTTTGAAATGGAGCATAAGTAGATTAGGTAGGAGTAGGAGCATGCTGTGTTCTGGTTGGCTGTGAACAGGGTAGATATGCGAGTACGTATTTGCGAATTAAAATAGGTTCGGACGTGAGACTTCCGTACGCGCTTAGCGCGATCCAAAACTCGGGATCGATCGAGTCTTGATTCACCGTAGCCTAGGTAGATTAATCACTGCCCCTACCTAAAAATATATGATATTATTTTCTTGCTAGTTATTATTACTAGCAAAATGCCCGTGCGTTGCAACTGGTTGAAAAAAGAAACAAATTAATTAGAAAAACATTGACATAACCCAAATTTTTAGTTCACCCTTTCGATGTAATATTTAGTTTTTTTTAATAGCAAGTATGCTCGTTCATTCAAAAATATGAAAACTTGTAAAGGAAGCTACTCGATCGCGGGGCCGACAGATTCGATTTGACATGGGATGCCTTATTGTCACTTAAACAAATGGTTCAACCTCTTTCATACTCACACATAAAAGATATGCTCACACTAATATGTTATTGTATACTCAGTGGAGATTATTATGCTGATGCTTATTCAGACCTATATATATTTGTGCATGAGAATCCTTCTACCTAAGTGTAAGAAAGTGATACGATCCTATTATAGTTTACAAAATACTGTAACAAATAGATACGTTTATCTACAACAACTTGCTAAGTCCTGGAGAGAAAATTGAAACCTGCAGGGGGGCCCAACAGGCGCCAGACGCCCCCCCAGGCACGGTCCAAGGGTGGGCCTCAGGCGTCTCCCCGAGTTGCCTTTTCGCCTATAAATTCTATTTCTCCCGAAAATTCTTGGTACCTGATCATATTTTCCAGAAAACATCCGAGTTTGCCGCCGTCGCCAACCCTAAATCGGGAGGGTTCTGAAACTCTTTCCGGCACCCTGCCGGAGGGGGAGATCATCACCGAAGGCATCTACACCACCATGTCTGCCTCCGGAGTGATGCGTGAGTAGTCCACCACGGGACTACGGGTCCATGACAGTAGCTAGATGGTTGTCTCTCTCTTGTACTACATTGTTTAGATCATGTGAGCTGCCTAACATGATCAAGAACATCTATTTGTAATGCTACATGTTGTGTTTGCGGAGATCCGATGAATTATGGAGTCATGACATTATTGTTCGGTTTATTTATCATATGTTTTATTTATGATCTTGCATGCTCTCCGATGATTGTGGATGATTTGGCCGAAGTAATTGCTTGTATCTTAGAGAGGGTATTTATACTAGATAGTGGGTTCATGCCTCTATTGTCTGAGCTCGAGTTGACAGAAACAATTAAGACTTGAGATGTGTTGTTGCTACTAGGGATAAAACAGTGCTGTTTATTGCTATATGTTGTAACCATTGCTTACATTACGCATCATGCTTATTGTAATTATTTGTTGCTCGCAACTTAATACTTTCGGGTGACAGGCTGGATAGCGATCCCGGGGTGGATTATTAGTCATAGATACAGTTGGATAACGGTTTATGTATTTTGTCGTAATGCCCATATTAGATGAAACGGTGAACTTTGTGTCATGATAGTATTGTGTTGCGCCCATGTTTGTCAATTGCCTAGCCGTAATTTGTTTACCCAACAAGTTTATCTTTTGGAGAGACGCCACTAGTGAATTGTGTACCTCGATCCTATTTTCCTATATTGTTTACAACCGTTTTAATAGATTTTCCTAAGTCATTTGCTCGATGGTCATTTTTTACTCTCATATTATTTTACACACATATATTTAATTCTTTGTGTTCAGCAAGCAGGAGAGATTGACAACCTCTCTGTTTTGTTGGGGCAAAGTAGTTTGTTCGTGTGTGCGCAGGTCCACGTTTACCTCCTAGCGCCAGGGGAGGAAGACACCTTTCCGAAGCCTTCTCCAAGTCCTACTGAATCAATAAACCTCAGTCGTGTATTTTGACTTTACATCCTGGTAAATTAAACCGAGTCCACCTCATACATCGGCCCCCGCTTTGGCCCACCTGAATCTAGAGAGAAAGGGAGCCACGGCCATGGAAAAGTCTGGCTATTTACAAACAAATGTCATCCTTACATAAGCAACAACCAATCGTTTATTTCCCTTAAATCTCACCATCTTGACCCTCACTTCACCCCCTCCCCTCCTTGGTTCAATACAACTCCCGGGACCTCAGCTAGGATTACAAGTCGTTTGTTGTTCCCTGCCTTCGAAGGCAGGCTGCCCCAAACCAGAAATGAGACATTCGTCGAGTCCTCCGCATCCACCATGTTGGCCCTCGTGTCCACACTCATTCTGTCCCCAACCATGTATGTCCTCTTATATCGGTGGGCTCTCCGTCTCTCGGGTGTGGGGAGCGATGACCCTATCCATGCTTGCCCCTGCCCCGTCCCTTGTCCCAGAGTTTGCTAGTCAGGTCATCCCCAAACTTCCCCGTTAATATAATCTTCGTCGGTGGTTCTTAAATTGTGACTGTAGCCGTCGGTTCACTTGTTTTTTTAAACGGTACTTGTTTTCTCTTTGATTCGCTTCTGATGTGAGCATAAGGGGCCTTTGCCCCCACCCCATGCCATGCACAACAAGATTTTACTTAGACATATAAGATTGATTTAGATTACTCCCTCTGATCCGAATAAACCGTCGCACGCTGTACGTACGACATGTATGTGTGAGATTGATTTTTGGCGACAATTTTGACGGATCGGAGGTAGTAGATCACACACACCCCAAATTTATTTTTACCAGGTTGGGCCCCCTCCAATGCCATCCTTGCCTCCGCTCCTCATGTGCATTGTTTTTTGGTGTTCTTGAGTTTTAAAATACTCACTCCGATTGAAAATAATTAACGCATAGTCCCTCCATTCCAAAAAATGCATGACTTATGTTTGTCTAAATATAGATATATGTATACATATTTTAGTTTGTGGATATATCCGTATTTACAAAATCCATGTCAAGTATTTTGGAACGGATGGGAGAATTTGTCTAAATGTAGATATATCGAGACATATTTTAGTGCGTAGATACGTCCATACTTTGGCAAATCGACGTCAACCATTTCTAATTGAGAGTGTACTTGTTTTGCATTTTCGACAAAACTCTCTCGGCTCACTTTTACTGTAGCACGACGTGGAAATTCTTAGTTGACCATAACACGAGCGAGCCGTAGCAACGGAACGCGCACAGAAGCATAATTAATGAATGTACGGTGGATCAGATCGCATATCGATCAAGTACGGGTGCATGTATCGTATCATGCACGGCCAGGCCAGACCAGATCGAGACGTGACAGTCCGGGCCGCTAATCTGGGTCAAGGACGCGATGATGGACTTGGCCGAGCGAAATCTGCACCGCACGTTGCCGCTCGATCGTGTCTGCCACTGCCATGCACGCATGACCTGACCTGACCGGAGCACCTGGCCGGCCGGGGCGATCCATCCAAGACCAGACCACCCGGGTCCGTCTGGATAATGGTTATCTCATCTACTAGCTCTGACGCGTCATCATCTAGTCCATGACGGGACACGCTGGCACGTTTTGTGCTTCAGGCCTCCAAACTCGTTGCAAAGGAAACAAAACGCACATTATGTACAAAGGCCGAGCCCTTGCAGTATGGGCCTGGGTAAGACTATGCGCAGATTTTTCTTTCTGGGCCAAATCCTACCCATTTCGTCAAACTGAACATATTCGCATGGAGATTGGGCTCGTGCTTCTCGGCCGACGCTTCTGGACATGGCGAGATCGGTGTGGGCACTGATCGATGGAGGATGAAGATGTCACGCCACTGCATGCTAATGGATGAGACGCCAGGCCCCAAGGTCTTATTATCAAGTTTAATTTCATTTCTCATGTAACTTAAGTTTTTCTCATGCTTTTGTGTCTTTTCTTTTGCTCGTGTTCATTTGAGACTTCATATTCAGACAAATTTGACTGAAATCATTGTTTTGACCCCCCCCCCCCCAATGTTGGCCCAAGATGCCTTCCTAGCCCAGGAAGCGCTCTCGGGGGACAGTACCGTGGCCAAGCCAGGAGTCATCGAGGAGGCCACACAAACTCACAAAGATGCTCGCGCGCGTCCTCATCGTTGCAATGAAATGGAGCAGTTCCTTCATCATATCTCAAGGCAACACGCTATGACGAGTGAGTCGAAGATATATACATACTCTCCTACGCCCCTAGCTGACAGCAACCTACTCAGTGCGTGCCTTGATGATCAGCTACAGGTGCAAGGTCCTGCAGCTATTCGCATGCAGCGCAACGTCTACTCAGGTATACAGGCTTGTCGATCACTGTATGATGATGCAGCCAGCCCAGCCGCGGCAAAAGTAGACAATTCCCTCCTATTCTCTTCTCTACTTTTTTTGATCGGTGCTTACTCCATCTCTCTGAATTTTTCAGTTCTCTGCTTTTTCAGGGTGTGGGCAAGTGGGCATGCATGACGGGAGCAGCATCGGTCAGGCCGGGCCTGCGGACAACGGCAGACGTTTGATGCGATTGTTTGTTTTCCATACATATTTCTGCATGCTGGGCGCGGATTCGCTGACTTTGCTCCCAGCGAATCTCAACCCATAGCAGCTACCTAGTCAATGCAGCAGAAGCACGTCAGCTGCGGCGCTGCATGTGATCATCCGATACCATAGTCCCATGTATGTATGTATGTATGTATGTATGTATGTTTCCGTGAGTACTATGTGCAATGCCCTCCACACTAGCGATTGTCTCAGATAAATTTATGACTAGTCGAAATCCAAGTTAGGGTTTTGATTACACCAGCAGGCAGCTAGCTAGGGAACACGTAAATGGGGTTAGAGCATCTCCACCGGGGCCCTTCAAATATGTGTCCGACACCCTCCAATCGAGCACCAATTGGGGGTGCCGGACATGTGTCCGGCCAAATTTTCGACCACGCCCACAGCGATGCACCCCAAAGGTCTGCCCTCCAAAACGGTCCGACGTGCCAACCAAACAACAAACACCTTGCGGGCGGAATTTATTAAACGAGATTTAATAAACTTACAATTTAAAATCTAAACGAGATTTAACAAACTAAACCTAAACTACGCCGTTACCGGCTACACGCTACAGCGTCTAGCCAACCACTACACGCGCCGGCGGCGAGAAGAGATGCCGCTTCATGGCCTAGCGACGGGGAAGAAGATGCAAACCAAGCGCCGGAATCATCAACAGACATGCATGTCTCGATGATCCGGCGCCGGAAGTTTCATCTGCAGTTGCCGTCAGCTACGGCCTTTAGAAACGTAGCCTCGGGCCTCGGCCGTGGCTGAGCCTTCTAGTTTCGCGGCCGGCGCGTGGTGAGATTTGATCTACCGGCGGCGCGCCTGATGGGAAGCCTCGCCGGCTTCTCCTGGCGCCCCCTTCCCGGCGACGCTGCTGACCAAGATGCGCCTGCCGTTGGTGAGGGGAAATCGGGCAGCTCAGGGTCGTCGCCGTCCTCGCCGTCCGATGCAGACAACTCAGGTGTTGGATCCCGCGCCGGTAGGGAGGAAGTCGCCGGCGCAGCGCACCTCGTACTCCGCGTCCACCACGGCGTGCCAGTAGGGGCGCCGAGATGGAGTACTTGGGGTCCAGCTTCTGCTCGTATGGCATCGCCTGCCACTTCCGCATGATGAAGTCGACGCGCTCCTTGCCGCTAAGCCGCGGCGCCACCGGCACGTTGACGGCGTTCCTCGTCCACCCTACGGGCAGGGTGTCGTCGTCCTCCACCGGCACGCTGTGGCGGCTGCACAGCCGCGCGGTCTCCAGCGACACCACGTACGGAGGCGCGTTGGCTGCGTCCTCGAGCCATCGCTCGCGTTCATACGCCTTGGCCATCTCCGCCTCTTCGTTGCGGCGACGGCGTTCCTCCATCTGCTCGCGGCGTTGCTGGCCGGGGTGCTCGTTGCAGCGGCGAGCGCGTTCCGCCGAGAGGAAGTCGCGATGACGCTGGAGCTCGCGCTCCTCCGGCGTCTCGCGGTTGCCCGCCATGCTTGGCGGCCGATCTGCTGGTGGCGAGTTGGGAGCGGGGAGAAGAAGTGGTGTGGGAAGAGGAGGGCCGCGACACGGTGCATTATAAAGGCGGCTGGAGGAGCGGGGTTGGGTGGCCTGCATTAACGCCGAGCAGCGGTTCGCCTGGCCACGCATTGACGCCGACGACGTGTGTGCAGGGCGCCGCCGCTGGAAGACGCAGCGACACCAACACGTGGACGGCGCCGCTCGACGCATCGCTTCGGTCAGCGCCCATGGCGTTTATTGCGTCACGTCGCTTCCCTCTGAGCCTGCTAGGGAAACGAGCGGGCGTTATTGCGAGGCGTGCTGACAGGCGAGTCGCCGTCTCGTCGCCTCGCCATTAAACGCGGCGGAACGGCCTCCTGCACAGCCCAAGTTAACACGGGCGCGGGGCGCTGTGTCTATGACGGGCGGGCCACCCCTGTCAGAGGGCATGTCTGCCCCATGTCCAGCACCCCCCGAGAGGGCCTCCAAGTGTGCCGGCCACGAATTTGCTCGGGACGACCCTTTGGGGTGCCGCTGGTGGACGATTTTGCCGTCCGGACCCCCATTGGGCCTTTTGGGGTCACTTGGAGGTCCCCGGTGGAGATGCTCTTAGGGTGTGTTCGTTTTTTGGATGAAGTGGAATGGAATGGTTCCATTCCATTCCATCAGAATAGAACCATTCTATTGCTGTGTTCGGTTGATTTTGAAACCGGTGGAATGGAACGGAATCAAATTAATCTAAACATTTGATTAATTAGAGCCTAATTTAATCTAAACATTTAATTAGTCTAATTATTCCCCCAAATCACGGGAGAGGAGGAAGGCCGCCGCGCCTGGCCGCGCGCATGGCCGCCGCGCCTGCTGGCCACCGTCGTTGTCCCAGCTCCGCCCGGCCCCGCTGCCTCTGCTGGTCGTCGCCGGTGCACTGCGAATCGAGGGAGAGGCGAAGGAAAGAGACAGGTCGTGGATAACTGCGCTGTTAATCGCGATGATTACGAGCCGTTCCACCTCGTCCGGCCGAATCGGCCGGACGGGTGCATTCCGCATATAGCAAGAATATTCTCTTTTGAGGAACCAGTGCATTCCATTCATTTGTCTAACCGAACACAGGAACGGGCTCTCGATGCGGAACGGTACCATTCTGTTCCCCAAACCGGACACACCTCTAAGAGCATCCCTAGTGGCTTGTGTATATGGACGTGTATGTCAAATATACACGATGGAAGTCAAAAAAGGTTCCTAGCTAGTGTATATGGTCGTGGCATTTTACACGTCGTATCCACGAGGCTACGAGGCGTGGAAGTAAACACGACCTGCCCACGCTCGTGGACGAAGAAAAAGAAGCAACTGCCTCCTCCCGCGTACGTCCGGAGCCAGACCGGAGCCCAACCGAAGCACCACCCGCACATTGGCATTGTTGGCATTGGCATTGGCATTGGCATGGCATGCACCGATGATGCGCAGCGGTCAGGGTCAGGGGGAAGTTTTTAATCATGGCGACGGGTGGTTGCCTTTATCGGTCCGTGCCGTGCCGGGAAAAGAAATGTGCAGATGGGAGGAAATGAAATCAATAGCTGGGAGGTGAAAGCAAGGGCAAAGCGTCTCAGTAGGAGGAGTAGGGGTATTAAAGAAGTCTGAACCTGAACGTGTTGCTTTGCTTTGCTGATGTGAAATTTAAAACTGAGATGATGGCAGCCTGGCAGGGCACACCTTTGTCAGGTTGAGAAGCTGGCATTATCATTTTGACCATAACACTGTATTAGTGCTGCTACACCTGCACTGACACACTACTTATGTGCCTTCTACTCTTCTTTGGCTCGCTCTACGCCTCCTACCCCTGTAGTAGTATGCATTTGTGATGCAGAAAAAGAAGCTAGCGGCACCGTGAAACGAGTACTGCCCATGGCATTATCAATTCTGGAGTAGTATTGATCAAGTTGGTCCTAGTAGCACTGCGCTGCAGTTTCAGCTCGTGTAGTTAAAGGCTTGAAGCAGCTAGCACAGTTGACTTGCAGGATTTCAACTTTCCATAGCCGTACGTGGAGGCGGAGTACCGGACGAGTAGCTGGGCTGTGCCATAGCCCAGCCTACCAGTGTACTACCACGCCATAGCATGGCGGTAGTGGCTAGTAATAGTAGGATGAGTACAATTTATTGCCATTGTTTGTGTAGTATCCGCTCGCTCCGACATCGTGTCGCGGCAGCTGGGCAGGAGTACGTGCTCCAGAAGAGCCCCTCTATGTGGGGGATTAGGATGACTCCAACGGGCCGACCCAAACGGACGCGCGTTTGGTCTGCGTTTTGTCCGTTTGGGTCGGGGAACGGACGCGCGTCCGGCCCATGTCCGCCCTTTCTGACCAGTGCCCCCAACGGGCCGACGCATTGAGTCCGCTTGCCATTTTTTTTAATACTAGGATTACATTTTTAAAACTAAAATTACATAGTAAATTTAGGACTTCCTCCTAACATTAAACCCTAAAACCTAAACCTAAACTTGAAGGAAATTAATAACCGACCACCGGCCGGCAAGGGGGAAGATCAAAGAGGGGCTGCGGCCTTGAGGAACGTCACGCAGCATGCCCGTTCTGCAACGGACTTGCTGGCTCTTCCTTCATCGCGCCCATGGCCAGCCAGGGCTGGCTGACTCAATCTTCTTTGATCATTTTGTAGCTACGAAACACGTAGCGGGCGCCGGTATTAGTGGAAAATGAACCGCACATAGGCGGCCACGGCCTCGGCTCCTTTCGCGGTGGAGCTGACATCAGGTGGAGCTGCCTGCTCCTTTCGCGGCCTCGGCCGCCGCCAAGACCTCCTGGTGCCGTTTGCGCCTCGCCGCGTGCTTCTTGGACTCTTCGGCGCGGCGCATTTGCTTCATCTCCTCCTCCACTGCAGCGTCGGCACAGGCGCGCGCGGCGGACATGAACGCGGCCGCCCTCTGCGCGTTTAGCTGCATGTGGGCTGCATCCACCGCCTCCTCCTCGGTGATGTGAGCAGGGCCGCCCACGCCAATGGGAGGCTCCGGCGGCGCGCCATCCCCCGCGACACCGGCCGCCGCGACAGCAGCCGCCGCGACACCGGCGGCGTATTCTTCTTCGTCGCTGTCGGCGCAGTCCGCGAACGCCGCCTCCACCGCACTCCTCTGGGCGTCCGTCAGGCGCGGACGCGGCGGCTGGGGAATCATGCCGGCCCATGCCGGGCTGGTCGCCATCCGGCGCGAGAAGCTGCCGCGATAGTGCCCGCGCGCGCTCATACGCGCTCGCTCGACCTCGTCCACCAGATGCTGCGGCGGCGGATCCATTCCGGCGCGTGGATCTGAGCTTGGAGATGGTGGCCGCCGTGGCTAGGGTTTGGCCGGCCGGCGCGATTGGGGAGGAGTGCCCTAGAGTTTGGCCGGCCGGCGCGATTTATACAGCTCCACCGCCCACAGTTATTACGGGTAGGTGGCCGTTGGGGTCGATGACACGCGGGGCCAGGCAGACACGGGGAGGATGCAGGAACGGTCCGCTCGCGTCCGGGCCCGACGCATCGGTGACCCAAATTTGGGCCAGGAATGCGTCGCGGCGGACCAAAAAAGGACCGCGGTCCGTTTGCGTCGCCCCGTTGGGCCGTGTTTTTGGCTCCGCGGACACGGACGGACGCGCGCGGACTCGATGGGTCGCCCCGTTGGAGTCATCCTTAGAGCATCTCCAACCATGATGGGATAATTTGGCCTCCAAACTGTCCGCGTACACGTTCGGACGGTCCGCGGACAGTGACCAGACCACCCCTAAAAGTGGTCTCCTCCAACCGTGTCCCCAAAGTCTCCCCAAATTATGTGGTCATTTGCATGTAATTGGTGAAAAAGGAGAGAGAAGAATCAATGAAGGATAAAAGAAAGGAAAACGGACACGACCGGACACGCCCGAAAGGAAAACAAAGGAAAGCGGAACGTCCGGTCGCCCCCAAACCCCAAGGCAAATATGGGGTGGGTTTGGGGTATGTCGGACAACCCGGAGGTATGGGGAGAGTTTGGAGACCATGGTTGGGTGCACAATTTTACTCTCTCTCCTGTCCGGACGTCCGTCCGGACGTTTGGGGAGGATTTGACAACCGTGACCGGAGATGCTCTTATTGGATTCACCGTATCATCGCCTCGCCGCGTCGTTTTTCATCTCCCCAAGGTGGTACCAGTAGTCTAGTACTACCGGCCAGTACCGTTTCCCATTCTTTGTTTGCATCAATCAAGCAGACTAATTGGGACGAAATTGTGGTTCCACAATTCTTGCGAAACTTGCCTCGTCGGACGGGCATTTTATAAATGTGGTCAATTAGGGAATTTCTAACACACAATTTTTTCTGACTATTTTCCCTCTCCCTTTCCGAGATAGGCGACTAGGGTGGCGACGACTTTGCCCCTCCCTCTGCCAGTAAGGTCGTGGTCCTTGCCTCCTTTGTCCGCCGTCCGAGGTAGTTAGGGTTGTGCTAGGCTTTTTCAAGGACATCGCAACGTCATCATAACGTGGCCCTGCTTCTCCCCCATCTTCATGGTGCTTCAAATGGCGGCGGCGTGGGGCAGGTTGATTGGTCCTCCCACCGTTGTTCAAGTGTGATCATATTAGTTTCTCGCATCTCGGTGTATCATTGGTGTTTGTCGTTATCCGTGGCCGAGTTGACACACGGTGCGAGGTGGATGCTCTAGACTCTAGAGTGTTGGTTAGAAGATGGTGGATCTGTCTTTTTTCGACCTCGTCAATAGGATGTGGCGGATTTGGGTCCAAGAGTCGACGTGTCACAAAAACAAGTTATCTGTTGCTTGTAGTGAATCCACGTTGGTCCAGTGCCCCTGCCATTGGCACCAGACCGTCCTTCAATGGAATCTCGTTTCTAACTTACTAGCTTGCGTCCTTACGCGATGGTGTTGTTTGGGGCTGTCAATGTGGAGGATATGCGTCTCTTCTGGTGCACACCTCAACGACGCAAGAGTTGGGCGATGGCCACTGGCTTCGGTGTGTACAGGAAACTTTAGGATTGTTTTATATTTTTCTATCTTCGAAGTTATGCCTATAAAGTTTACAACACAATCGGTTTCTCCTGGTCTATATTCTATTTTCCACGTGTGTTTTATTTATGTAACTTAGTCTTCTAAGAAATAAGCGGTTGTTCTAAAAAAAATACATATAATAACGATTTTCTACAAAATTTAAGCAATACTGCGGTATTCGGGTGGTAGTAGCTTCGCAATCCTACTTCTCTATTGATGAAAAATTGAAATCTGCAAATCAAAGAGCCTCAGTGCGTAGAGGCAAATAATTTTCCTCTACTTCACGAAGGAACGTGGTGATAGAAATGTTATAGACTATATACAATAATTAATAAAGAATAAAGAAATAGACAATGAGACGCAAGATTTTAACGTGAAAAAACTCTCTAAGGAGAAGGGAAAAATCACGAGTGCGAGCCAGCGAAATTTCACTATATCGGGAGATTTTACAAACACTAGTGATTTACAACAATTTCCGTATCCCGTCCGACGCCTTACAAAAGAAATGTAAAAAAAGTGGTGACCTAGGTCGATACTAATCCGTACATCGGGCGACGGGTCTCCGCTCCGCTATGAGCCTATGACAGAAGTTTGCATCTTATCTGCATAGCCTTCAACTGACTTTGAATCACAAGAAAATCCACCTTGAGACAAATTCCTCCTTGTAGCATGGATAATGAACTCCTCCTTGCACAACAAATGAAACAATTTCGGCGCCAAAATGCCACTAAGATTTAAACATTTATACCAACTAAGCGCAAATCTCAAGCGTAGCAACAGGAACTAGCTTTGTCATCATATCTGTAGGATTATCATGAGCATCAATCTTGCATACCTTCAATTTACCTTGAGGAACAATATCTCGAACGTAATGGTATTTGACATCAACGTGTGCTTTTTTTATGAAACATTTGTTCCTTAGTAAGATATATGACACTCTGATTTTCACAAAATAGAGCAATGCAAGAATTTTCTCCACGTAGCTCACATACAGACCTTTCAACCAAATTAATTTTTACATGCTTCCGCAATAGCAATGTATTCTGCTTCCGTGTTAGTCTGGGCAACAACTGGCTGTGATGTTGCCTTACAACTCACGACACAACCACCAATAGTGAACACATAACTTTCGAGGGACCTCCCACTATCTAAATAAGCAGCAAAATCTGAATCCACATAGTCAACTAGGCCCTTACCCGGCATTAGAAGAGTCACGAAGGTACCTAAAATTCCATTGAACAACCCTTCTAATGTTCTTTGCCAGGATTAGACATGTATGTACTAACAAAACTCATATCATATGATAAATGATGACGATAAGAGACCATGGCATACATTAAAGAACCAACAACACTAGAATATGCAACTCCTTGTCATGTACTCAAACTTTTCATTCCTACTAGGACATTGAGAAGAGGATAAATTCGAAATGAGAAGCAATTGGAGTACTAAGAGACTTTGCATCATGCATGTTAAAACAATGAAGAATTTTCTGAATGTAACTTTGCTGACCAAAAAATAACAAACCATAATTTTTGTCCCTGACAATATATACCTAAGATCTTCTTAATGGTACCAATATCCCTCATCTTAACTTACTACTTGGTTGTGATTTTAAAGTAATCATCTCTTTCTTACTCACCCGCTAGGTCCGCTATTGACCGATACAATTTGTTGCATATCCATTCATCCATAGAGGTTCCATATAGTTCCTAATATCTTTACGCTTCGCCCATGACGAGAAACAACGCCAAGATGATCGAGCGTCTCAGGGTTGTGGTGAAGCAGACGGGTCCATGGTTGGAGCTGCGGAAGTGGTACCTCGCCGATCTCCTCGCTCCTGAAGGTGACGAGGACGAGAACGAGGTCGAAAGATTGGTGGCCCTGTGAAATGACAATTTATATGTCACCGGTGAAAGAGCATATTTTAGTCCCTTATGTTTTGTGTGTTAGTTAACAACACTAGTGAACATTTGACTAGGTGTTACGTGATGCAGGTCTTAGTACTATATATTACTTGTGCATCAACACCAAAAAGAAGGAAGAAATGAACTCACAATGTTGCTGGAGTTCACCGGAAATTCCGGTACTGGACACCGAAATATCCGGTCCAGAGGAATCGTCGAAGATTTTGGCTAAGGACCAAAATCCCCAGGTGCTGGAAGTCAACGGAAATTCCGGTTGGAGACACCGGAATATCCGGTTCAGAAGTTCTGTCGAAGAAATCTGCTAAGGACCAGAAGCTGCAGCTGCTGGAGGTTACCAAACATTTTTAGTTCCATGTAACTTGTTCCATCATTAAAGGTATCAAAGTTTTTATATTGAAAAATTATTCAATACATTATGTGAACTAGTATTGTTTTTTATACGATGAGTAATAGACCCAAGAATGTAACTAACTATGCTCGGTACACAAATTATCTATTATTACAAATAAGTTGCCTTGTGTTGGACTTATAATGTTTTTTGTCAAAACAAATACTTTAATCCTTTAAACTTTAGGTTGAGGAGTTCAATAAGCTAATATTTTATTACACATTGTTTTACTTTGAGTCAAAGCAAAGTAAACATATTCGTTGGCAAATCAGCTGTGGTGGTCAATATTATAATTTTTAACTCGCCTCACGTGCTTGTTTGTATAGTATCCTTACATATCAATATATCTTGTTAGAGTGTTCTGGAACATGTGAGTATAAGAAATATCTTGGGAGAATTTTATAGAGTACAAACATGTCAAACTAAGTGTAATTAAATAGAGATGTTGTCTTGGTCCAGCAATGGAGGCTGTTGTGGATGATTTTTATCCCATAGTTTTGCGTGTTGTGGCATTCGTAACAAACTTACTATCTAGAAAATTGTGATCAATCATTTGGCTGATGTTATCTTCAAATATACGATCGTTTTGCAGCCATGGTCCATCAACACCAAGCCAAAGGACAAGCCAAGCCGAAGTGGGAGCACGCCCTAGCCGATGTTACGTGCGTGCTGGCTGCTGGGAGGCCGACACCGTCTCATCTATCCCCTGCTTTTGCTGTTTAGGGGTATGCGGTTTGTTTCTAGGAGTATGTGGGATTTTAGGTGTTTATTGTGGCTAAACTGTATGCCGCAACATGTAACGAATCGTGTTTAACTCTGTGGGCCAAATTAAGTTAAGGTTGTGCTCGTGGTGTCTTTTATCTTAAAAAAACCGTGGTGCCTCCACTAGCATGGACTTGATTGTGGCATGATTCGATTTATGCATCAGCGGTTCTTAGAGGTGATGTCCGAGTCGCCAAGTTCATTAGAACGTGATTACGACTACAAGTACAATAGTAACCTTTTCAGCGGATGCAATGGATGGATTTATCTCAAGATCACGTATTAATGTCTTAGCATCGTGGCCATGTGAGTTGGACTATTGGAGGTGCCACGGGTGACGGGCCATGCATCTTCAGTATGTCGTTGTGCTATGTTGATCTGTGCTAGCATTCAGAGAATCAGCCGTGATGCTACTATTATAAAATAGTAATATCGGTACTACGTGGGCAGTTAGATCAACTGGGGATTTTTCTAAGAGTAGCGAACGAAAATGTCTCAGTTGCATTCAAGCAGAAAACAAGTTGCCAAGTTGATCATAGGAAAATCAGACTAGATTTGAGACTGCAGTGCACTCATCTTTCACCGGTTAAGTTGAAGAGTTGAGAGCTGACACCGGGGAGGCTCTCTTTTCCCCTTTCTTCCTCCTCTCTTCTCCCATCCTCCTTGAGAGTCGACCCCAGCTCGCCGGCTCTCCCTCTTCCTCTCCACGGCGGCGATGCCGTCCGTTGGGGATGGATTAGGGGAGTCCGGATCTGTATAGCTAGGTCTAGATTTAGGTTTTCCTTGTCTTGGTCCTGCGTGGCGTCTTGGAGTAGGTCGCTGGCTCCCATCGGCCGGATCTGGCGCGTCTCCGTCCTGATCCTCATCGCTGTGCTGCTCTGGTGGCGCGAGCAGGTGCATGTGGTGGAGTTGGGTCGCTGCTTCTCGCAAATAAGGCCGTCTTCCCCGCTTTTCTCAGCTCGGTTGTCTCTGCTTTCCGACGGGGTGCGAGGCAGCAGAGCTTGGCGAGTGCTTCTCCAGTGCGTCGGTGCGGCGCTGGGAAGCGGTGGTCCTGCATCTTGATGGTGCTTCCGTGGAGGAAGATGAAGTCGAGGTGTTGGATGACAGCTCGTTTCAATAATCGGCGCCCATATGCTTTCTCTGGTACGTTTTCTGCTGCTCTGCTTCCTCTCTTGGCCGGCCGTGGCGGCGAGGAGGAGGGGTGTGTTGGAGCGGTGGATCTCCTTGCTGGGGAGAGTCGGGAGTTTCGTGGTACTGCGCGTTGGAGCAGATCCTCGGTGGCCGATGGCTGGCCGCCGACTCAAGATGCTGGCGGGCAGCAGCTCCAGGCCTGGTCGCCGGCGATGCGACAGGCTCTTTTCAACCTCCTTCGGAGGCCCTCTCGAGCTCGTGCGGCGGCGCTTCGCTCCCATCCTGCGCCAAGTGGTTTCGTCCCCGGCTCTCGCGTGGGGGGCTGCCGGCCGAGCTTGCCGTTCTTCAGTGCAGGCGAGGAAGACGAAGGACCCAATTGCGTTCCTCCTTCTTCGTTTAGGGTGCTTTGTGTTAATGTGGAGGACTCTTTTGTTATTCTGGTTTCTTGTGAGGTCCTCTATGTAATATGTAACGCACTGTTGAATTTTTAATGCAGTATCCAGACCCTTCGGGGTCTATCCCTGTTAAAAAAAAAAAAAAAAAAAGTTGAAGAGTTGAGACAAGCAAGCCTTTTCTGACGGGTGTTTTTCAACGGCTTACGTGGCAGCAACCGTGGGGGCCCGGCCCACGGAGCAAGTGCACGTTTTTCTTTTGTTTTGGCGAGACAGGCCGAACAGTAACATCTTTCACCAAATCCAGAGACGAGTACCTCTGTTGTTGTACTTGCCCGCGTAGATTTATTGCCCAAAGTACCCTCCCATTCAATAACCTCAGGCCCTACGTGCCACAAGATGCCATTTACTGATTTACTCTACTCGTCTTCACTAACCGCACACGGAGATCGTTTATGGCATGCATGTCACTCAACTCGGAACACTAAGCTTTGTTCACCGCTAGGCATTATCATCTCCAATTACAACAGCATCTCCATTAAAACCTGGCAAATACCCTCTATATCGGGACTTCCTTAACCAGATTTGGGTCGGAGAAGAGCGGCTGTCGGATTTCGCCGCATTTTCGCCAACCATTTCCACCGCCTCCATTCCTTCCACGGCCCGCCAGTGCTCTTCCGTGGCTTTCGCGAACGCCCGGTGGCTGTCCGGTCTATGAGTTCCTCCGACCCGTAGGCTCTGCCCTCTCTATTTTCGCCGAGCATTTCCGTCGCCAACGTCCTTAGCTGCCGCCGCCGCCGATTCCCAACCGCCCTAAGCTCTCCGCGCGTCGTCGACACACCATGGTTTTGTGAGACAGCAACGACAATGATATGCATGTAACGGCATTGATTTAGGATGTGTTCGGTTTTAGAACTGGGTGGAACGGAATGGAACGGTGCCATTCCACTAAAATGGAATGTCACGGTACTATTCCATCCCGGTGTTCGGTTAGACAAAATGAGATGGAATGGAATGGTTCCCCTAATTTAGTATTAGCAATTCAATTAGGATTAGTAATTCAATTAGCACTAATCTATTAATTAAAAATGAATCTAGCACTAATTTAGGATTAGGAAAATCCTCTCCCGGTGCTCGTCGCGTCTGGCCGCCGTGCTCGTCTCCCGTCCCGTGCTCGTCTGGCTGGCGCCCGCCCGCCTCTCTCCCCGCGCTCGGCGCCGCCCGACTCTCTCCCGCTCGGCGCCGCCCGCCTTTCTCCCGCCGCCGCTACCGGGGCGCCGCCGCAGCCATGCTCCCTCCTCTCTCAATCTCTGGTCGGTGGCCGCCCACCACGGCTTCAGATCCACCACCTGCTCGCGTCCGCGTCCACTGCCATCGCCCGGAGCAGATCGAGCGGCGACGCAGCCGGGCCTGCTCGCCGGCGCGTCGGAGCAGAGGACCAGAGGGGCGTGTGGGGATGTGCCGCTGCTCTCACGGAGCAGATCGAGCGGCGACGCAGCCGGGTCTGCTCGCCGGCGCCGGAGAATGCGATTCGGGATGGCTCCGACGAGTCCTTGTCGTCGTCCACTCGGTCCGAGAGAGGGAGAGACGAGGCGAGGCGAGAGAAGGATTAGCGAGAAAGAGAGCGCGATTAGTGAGCCGTTCCACTCGGTCCGGCCGATTCGGACGGACGAGCGTATTCCGGATCTAGGGAGAATATTCCCTTTTGAGGAACCACCTCGTTCTATTCCGTTTGTCGACTGAACACAAGAACGAGCTCACGGAATGGAACCGTTCCATTCCATTCCAGCGAACTCCCAAACCAAACGATGAAATTTTGAGGTCTTAATTAGAGAGGTCAACATTTGGAGTTGTCGGGCTCTGTCCGCAGACACGGGCAGGATTTTACTCAGTCCGGTCGTAGATGCTCTAACACGAGGAGTCTATTTTCTTTTTTTTTGCGAGGTGACAGTGACATCTCCTATGAATGTGCATCCACTCGTCCTGATTAGCTTGCGTGTACAATGTGCTTGCGAGGTGACTTCATTGACTGTCGTGGCATTTTTGTGCCATTGTGTTTTGCGGGAGTGTCAGCGTCGCTTTTAGCTTGCGTGTTCGTGCAGGAAAAAACAAGCCCCAGGAGAGCAACAGAGATTAAGCAAAGAAGGATGCCTCGCCGCATTGTTGCCAAGCATTTCCGCCTCTCAGCCCCTTCCGCGACCCAATGGTGCTCTTCCACGACTTTTCCGAACGCCCAGCTGTCCGGTCTATAAGTCCTTCGACCCGTAGGCTCCGCCCTCTCTATTTTTCGCCGAGCATTTCCATCGTCGTTGTCTCCACCTCTCCCCGCTGATTCCTAGCCGCCTCGAGCTCTCCATCCGTCGCCGCCGCACCACAGTTTCGTGGGACACCAACGAGGATGATATGCATGTAGTTGCATGGATTTAAGGAATAAAATTTAGGGGTCTTAATTGGAGATACCAACATTTGAGGGTTGTCCGGTCTCTGTCTGGACGTGTCCGCGGACATATAGATGCCAGATTTTACCCAGTCCAGTTGAAGATGCTCTATCATGAGGAGTCTATTTTTTTGTTGCTAGGTGACACTCTCCTACGAATGTGCATCCACTCCTCCTGGTTAGTTTGCGTGTGTATCATTGCTTGCGACGAGGTGACTTCATTGTCTGTCGACTGTCGTGGCATTTTTGTTCCCCTTGTGTTTTGCGGGAGTGTCAGCGTCGCTTTTAGCTTGCGTGTTCGTGCAGGGAAAAACAAGCCCCAGGAGAGCAACAGAGATTAAGCAAGAGAACAAAAAGGAAAACCACCCGAGAGTCCTCCTGGTTTGGGGCGGCCTGATCAGACTGACGACGGACCACGGGTGCGTTTGTTTGGCCACCCCGCACTCTGCCGCCACGTGATCCAAAAGGACTCGGGCAGTAGTAGTAGGAGAGTAGTCCTAGCAGCCATGTCCCACAAGGCCACAAGCTTCCTACTCCATCTCTCGCCTCCCTCCGCCCCCGCCACGGTCGCTGTCGCAGTATCACCTCCAACTCCTCCAGCTGTAGGTGCTAGTACCAGGTAGCGGCAGCAGCGTCTGTCCACTCCTCCTCCTCCCGCCGCCGCCGCCGCGCGCGCTCCTCCGCCACCCTCTCTTCCCCTACCAACCACCCACCAAAACAAGGCCCTGCCCTACCCGCCGCCGCCCAGCTTCCCTCCTCCCGCTCGTTGGACCGCCCGGGGCTAGCTATAGCTCGCTCCGTTGGCCGCGGCTCCAGTGTCGCAGGAGGCTGGCCCTGGCCGAGCCGAGAGCCTATAGCAGCAGCAGCAGCGCGTTTAATCTGCGCCACGCGGCCTTGTCCCGAACATTTGCTGCAGATAAAGAAAAAAAAGAGAGCTTTCGATGCGATTCCTCCCCAATTTTTAATCCGTTTCGGCGAGCGCCCCTCCCAACGGCGAGCCCCGGCGGATGCTACTGGAGGGAGGAGAGCTAGGCGCTGCTGCGGCTTGGGATTGTTTAGTGCGGGTTTAATCAGTGCGCGGGCTAATTATTTTAGCGCAGCTGTCTCCGACTCTCCGTTGGGAACTCGCGAAAGCTCGTTTCTTTTGAGACCCACGCCTGCCTGCCTCGCCGCCCCTCCACCCAACCCCTCCCCGCCGCGCCGCTGCCCTCTCCCTCTCTCTCCCTCCCACTGATTCTTGTTATTCTTTCTTCTTGGTAGTAGCGCTTGCTTGCTCGCTTTGGCTGCTGGCTGGCTCGGCGGTCGTCGCGCGCGCATTCCCACAAGCATATGGTAGCCACTGAGCGGTGGGATGGGGAACAGCAGCAAGTACTGTAAATTGGGGATGGAGATAGAGGAGGAGAAGGGCGGCGGAGGCGGCGGCGGAGGGATGGAGAGGTTCTTGGCGAGGATCAGGTGGAGGCGCCTGGCGGTGGTGGTCTGGCTGGCGCTGGCGGTGGCCTGCTCGGCGGCCGTGCGCTGGCACCTGCGCCGGGAGACCATGGACCGCGCCGAGGAGCGACTCGTCAACATGTGCGAGGAGCGGGCCAGGATGCTGCAGGAGCAGTTCGGGGTCACCGTCAACCACGTCCACGCCCTCTCCATCCTCATCTCCATCTTCCACTTCGAGAAGAACCCATCCGCAATCGACCAGGTAACATTCTTGCAAACTAGCACTTCGAGGTGGATTCATGCTTCCTCGATGCGTTTGTTCCTGTGTGCTCCCGATGCCGCGGCAATGGGGGACTCCTGGGATCCTAAACAAGCTATTAAACAAAGCGTATTTCCTCGTGGTGGCTCGATTGATGCGTACAGACTTGCAGGCTAGTCGTTTAGCGCCACATTATTGTTTTTAGTCGGTTCGTTGTGGGCCTGTTGATCTTGGAGCGGTTGCGTTTTTTTCTATCTCTATATGCTCCCAGCCACAGGTTCGGTCGGTCAGAGACGTCTCTGAACTGCTAGGTTGGTGGAGGCATTGTTTTTCTTTAGATAGAGTGGTTAATGCTTGGGTTTAGGCAATGTGCTTGACTCCCTTTTGTTTATGCTGAGAAATGCCACCGCCGTAGCGATGAAGGTATCGCTGGCTGCGGTTGTCCAGTGAATGCGTTCTTGATTGACCCCACTTCCTTCTCCTGAAATAGCTCCCTAAAGGTGTTTGGCGGAGTTCCGAAACTTCTGCTTTTGTTGATTTCTTAGTTGTAGCTTTAGACTTTCAGGAGTACTACTTTCGCAAGGCAATATGGTATTTTAAGGCACATTCTGGTTGTTGCAACAGGCAACAACGAGGAATGCCCTAATTTGGTTGGTGGCCCTAGTTGGAATCTGATTTGTTTGATGACTTTGTTCTTTCTCACATGGATTGGGTGCAGCTTTAACTTGATTATTTCTTTTTTTCTTGGATGCTCTTGGTCATTTAATCTTAGTATATCAATTTGCTGCCAGATTGTTTTACTCTACATTTTTGTGAACTGTTTGCTGCAGGATACTTTTGCGAAATATACGGCAATGACATCATTCGAGCGTCCGTTGCTGAATGGAGTGGCATACGCACAGCGCATCTTCCCCAGTGAGAAGGAAATGTTTGAAAGACAGCATGGATGGATTATGAAGACGATGAATCGAGAAGGGGCAGCTCTCCAAGATGAGTATGCCCCGGTGATCTTCTCGCAGGACACGGTCTCGTACCTTGCACGCATGGACATGATGTCTGGGGAGGTGTGAATTCTTATTGCCTGATGTTTCTTTTCTTTTGTTTATCGATCCTTAGTTAATTGAGGGCAGGGGAGATGTTGTGTTGCCATTTTATTTTTTCTTTAGTGAATCTGATATATTTGTTTCTCATATAGGAGGACCGAGAAAACATCTTGCGTGCAAGGGCTACCGGCAAACCTGTATTGACAAACCCATTTCGGCTTCTTGGGTCAAACCACTTAGGGGTAGTGCTCACTTTTGCTGTGTATCGCCCTGATCTACCGGCTGATGCGTCAGTTGAGCAACGCGTGGAAGCAACTGCCGGGTGAGATTATTGAACTGTCTTTCAAAGTTTGTCACTTGTAGACCCTGAATTTGTATATCCCCTTTAGTGTTGGGTATACAATACTAAGATGCATCAAAGCGGATGATTAGCTGGATAATTTGACATAACCTACAATAACCTAGAGAACTTGCATTAGTGTATCATTATTTCATTGTCGGTACGTTACTACGTTTGCTTTCAGCCCCAACCAGCACAGATAGTTGGCGGTGGCCAAATTTTTTGGCTCAGCATTTGGCCGCCCACAGTTTGCCCACGAATTGGCCCAAAATACACTGGGGGTGCACATGCTAGGCTGGGCTAGCCAATTTTTGTGCGTCCAAATAAACCACAGTGAAATAGTCACCGGCAGGCCAATTTTTTGGCAGGGCTGAATTTGGCTCAAAACCAAACATAGCCTATATCATAGCTTATTGTCCCTCTTTGTCTCATTCAGCAGTAGAGAGGTCTTTCTAGTGCGATGACCTGCCATATTTACTACCATAAACATAGCATAGATGACAATTTAACTGTTTATTGGGTGTAGTTTTATGACTTTCTTCTAATCGAATCCCCACTAACAGCTATCTTGGTGGAGCTTTTGATGTGGAGACGCTTGTGGAGAATTTGTTGAATAAACTTGCTGGCAATCAGGATATATTGGTGAATGTGTATGATGTCACAAATGCTTCAGAACCTATGGCTATGTATGGATCTCAAACACCAGATGATAAAGTTGGCCTCTTGCATGTTAGCATGCTTGATTTTGGAGATCCATTTAGGAGGCACGAAATGAGGTGCAGGTTGGTAGCTTCTTCCTGAGACACTAACTTTGTTGCCTCATTTGTCCTTCCACTAATGCTGGTAACCCGTGCAGCTATATGCAAACGCCTCCTTTGCCGTTGTCTGCCATTAGTAATCCTCTGGGTGCTTTCGTCATATGGATGCTTGTGGGGTATATAATTTGTGCTGCATGGTCTCGGTATGACAAAGTTACAGAGGATTGTAGAAAGATGGAAGAGCTCAAAACTCAAGCGGAAGCTGCTGATATTGCGAAGTCTCAGGTTTGTCATTTGCTATTTTGAGTTACTTGGCTTTCTTGCATACATATGAAATTATATATTGATGCAAGTTTTCTTATTTTCAGTTTCTGGCAACCGTATCACATGAAATCAGAACTCCTATGAATGGCGTCCTTGGTACGAAGATTTTCCTTTTGGGTACCTATATATTTCTACTCCGAGGACTAAGCAATCTGAAAATATTACCTTTCACTGTAGGAATGCTGGACATGCTTTTGGGGACAGATCTGACTATGACTCAGAAGGATTTTGCTCAGACTGCTCAGGGTTGTGGCAAAAGTTTGATAAGACTGATAAATGATGTCCTTGATCGAGCAAAGTTTGAGGCTGGAAGGCTTGAGCTTGAGGCAGTGCCCTTTGACTTGCGATCACTCATGGATGATGTGATCTCTTTGTTTCCTTCAAAGTTAAAAGAGAAGAGCATAGAGGTATCTTACTACTCCCTCTCACCCTCCGAAAATATAATGCCTATAATTTTTGGTCGAAATCAAACTTTACAAGGTCCAGGTATATATAAAAATCTATCAACATCTGCAATATCGGATCAATATTATTAGAACTACCATGAAATATATTTTCATATTAGATGCATTTGGTATTGTAGATATTTTTACATTTTTCTTTATGCTGGGTCAAACTTTGTAAAATTTGACTTTGGAAAATTATAGGCAATGTATTTTGAGAGGGAGGAAGTATTACAAGCATAGAGCATTAAATATGGTTCGTCTGCACTCTTAGTCATAATGGCCATGGACTGCTTGCAGTAATTTTTTGCACTTGACTGCAAACAGATGATTCAGTTACATACATACCCATCTTTCCTATATCTCCTTTCGTGCAGCACATCATTTCCTAATGTTCTTGTTAACGCAGCTTGCAGTGTTTGTGTGTGATGATGTTCCAAAACTTGTCATTGGTGATCCTTGGAGATTTCAACAGATAGTAACAAATTTGGTGGGCAACGCAGTCAAAGTAAGCAGTCAACTTTTGATACCATGGCATTTTCCTGCTGTATGCATATTTTATAACTTCACTGTTTCAGTTTTCTATATTCAGTTCTGTTAACAAACTTTAGCAAATGTTCTGAGTTCACTATTAATTGTCCAGTTCACAGAACGGGGTCATGTTTTTGTGCGGGTCTCTTTGGCTGAGAACCCAAACGCGGAAGCGAGTCGGGTCCTTAATGGAACTCTCAACGGAAAAGATTGTAAATTTGACTCTACAGCTAATGGTGCCTTCAATACATTGAGTGGGTTTCAAGCTGCGGATGAACGAAATAGCTGGGAATATTTTAAGCTGCTGCTCTCTGATAAGGAGTTACTATCGGATGAGCTCGAGGGGGAAAAATCTAACCAAGTGGATGCCGATCACGTGACCTTGATGATAAGCATTGAAGATACAGGTGTTGGTATCCCACTGCAAGCACAAGATCGTGTTTTTATGCCTTTTATGCAGGCGGATAGTTCAACTTCAAGGAACTATGGTGGAACTGGCATCGGTTTAAGCATCAGCAAATGTTTGGCTGAACTTATGGGCGGGCAAATAAGTTTCACTAGCCGTCCTTCCATTGGGAGTACATTTACATTCTCAGCCGTTGTGAAGCGTACATCCAAAGATACTTTAAGTGATTCAGAGAGGAGCTTGTGCGAGGCACTACCAACCGCCTTTAGGGGAATGAAGGTGATTTTGGTAGATGGGAAACCTGTACGTAGTGCTGTCACTAGATATCACCTTAACAGGTTGGGCATAATTGTTCAAGTTGTGAATAATATGAGTATGGGAATTCAGGCCTTTGGGCAAAACGGTGCAACAAAGTCGAGGTGAGTTTCCGTTCAGTGATTTCCAGTGCCTAACAAAACTTGTTACTGATATTTTAGAGACAGACGACAAATAATAGCGTAACTGATTACTAGCTATATCATCAACCATTCCAATGATATAAGCTGGACCAAAGGTTGCAAATGATATTTTACTACTAATACGAGGATATTTCACATGGCTCTGAGAGGCTAAAAAACCTATATTAGTAAGAGGCAGGGAGGTAGAAAAATTTACACTACGTTCGTATAATTTCTGTATAGGAAGTTACATATTATCTAACATTATAAACAACAAATATAGTCCTTTTAAATGTAGACATATGTATCATAACACCTAGTCAGTCGTGCAGGGTGTTTGTTAAGTTATAGTTGATGAAATGTCCGGAAATTCTTTGTGAGTCAAATGAAAGAAAAGCAAGAATGAAACAATTTCTGTTCGTGCTTATTCCTTCTAATTGCGGCCTTAGATAGAGTATAATATTGAGAGAGATTACAACGTGTGAGTAAGAAGCTCAGTTTAGATCCTAGCTATCCGGCTAGACGTGCACTTGTGGTAGACGATGGAAGCACTGTTGCATTGCATGGGAAACAATTGGACAGAGCAGGTGCTTGTCCAACAATAAATATTTTTTTATAAACTATAAGACCTTTGAAAGACGAGAACTGATCCTCACTACCATTACTATTCATGCACCATAAAGTTTTCTTGGACGCCTGCTGAGTCTCCTTTCCCCATTAACTTTATTTTCTTGCAGAGAAAAACCGTCCATGCTTTTTATTGAGGATGACATCTGGAGGCCCGAGACAGATATTCAGTTATTGAATCGTTTACATGCTCTCAGGATGAATGGTCAGGTACACGAGTTGCCCAAGTTGATTCTTTTGGTCACATCCGAAGCTGATAAGGACAAGTACAGATCCACGTTCGGTGCTGTGATGTGTAAGCCTATCAGAGCGAGCACAATAGCATCTTGTCTTCAACAGTTACTACAAGTGGAGATACCTGTAAGGAAAGAAAATCAAAACAGGCCTTCATTTCTCCGTAGCTTGTTGGTTGGGAAGAACATATTGGTTGTAGATGATAACAAAGTAAATCTGCGAGTTGCTCAAGCTGCACTAAAGAAGTATGGTGCCAAGGTTCATTGCGTTGAAAGTGGCAAGGATGCAATCTCCCTACTTCAACCACCGCATTGCTTCGATGCATGTTTTATGGATGTTCAAATGCCTGAGATGGATGGGTAAGATTTTGTGCTATTCATTAGTCTTCTCAGTCGACATTTCTAGCTTTATGCCTTCTTACTGCTTTGCCCATTCAAATGTCTCACGTTGAAAAAGAATTGCAATTATGTTTTTCTGTACTCTAGGAAACATAATTGCGATTTATTTTTCAACGTTGAGACATTTGAAGTTGCAATTATAGTAGAGTCATTAATGGCTGAAAATGTCTCCATAATTCATGTTCAAATGTCTCACGTTGAAAAAGAAGTACGATTGAGATTGTATTTAGTGTCAAGTTTGCATGCTTCTCAATCGTACTGACTACCGATTGCCAAATATATATTCTCCAGGTTCGAGGCAACAAGACAAATAAGGGAAATAGAGAAGAAAGCGAACGAGGAAAAGCGAGAGCAGTCAAAGACTTCGGAGGAAGGTTCCACATTTGTGGAGTGGCATTTACCTGTTCTGGCAATGACTGCTGATGTTATTCAGGCAACCTACGATAAGTGTATAGATTCAGGAATGGACGGCTACGTGTCCAAACCGTTTGATGAACAGCAGTTATACCAAGCAGTCTCCAGATTAGTGGTGGGAAAGACTGACCCTGCTTCATGATCCGATCCAAGTCTCGTTAGTTGAAGCGATGTCAAGCTGACTCTCTGACTCTTAGAGTAGATGGAAAGGGGAAGGTACCTTGAGCTAGTGAAGTTCGTTGCAGCCATGGTATATGATGATCGACGTATCTGCTGCAGCCCAGGAGGGGAGACGAAGAAGAAGGTACCTTGAGATAGGTAGATTAGGCTCTTTTTTTTTGGTTTGGTGCTGGTAGGCAGATGTATGTTGTTGTATCTCCTGTCTGTTCATTCTTTGAAAATATAACATCTCTGTGCTGTGCTGCGCTCCCGCCGAGTTTCAGAGCCCCATGAAAAGAAAGAAGTGGTCGACTTTTCAGTTGTCTCCTGTCCGTTCGTCATGCAAGTCTCCATGAAACTGTTGTGCCAAACAAAATACAGAGCTTGCTAGGGATTTGTCGGTTGCCCTCATTCTTGTTCGGAAGAGCGACTCCGCCTCGGATTTCCTCTCTGTAGATTGATATGCAGCGGAGCATATAATTGACATTTGCTGGGGTGGAATGGATCGATCGCCGAAAGGCTATTGATCCGGGTAATGTCTATCTGTATACTAGTGCTTGATACTAAACGCAGGACACGATCGCTACCTGGTTTCTTCTGCCATGGTGTTTGACTTTTGGCCACAGCGGAACTGAACAAGGTGCCTTTAATTGCTCCTGCAGACTAGACTGCAGCGCTGCAACCGTATCGACGACAGGTTTCCCGTAGGGCGTCGGCGCGGAAGCTGGCCGCAGAGGACTGCCAGGTCTCTGATACAAAGAAACGACGAAGAGCGGAAAGATCAAACCAAAGGGACACGAGATTTAACGTGGAAAACCTCTCCAAACAAAGGAGAGGAAAAAACCACGGGCGCCAGCCAGCAATACTTCACTATATCGGGTGAGGTTACAAACGCCGTGGGTTTACAATGTGTGGCTTACCCCAAAACGGCGGCTTACAAGAGGAATAAATAGAAACATCAAACCCTAGGTCGGCTGCAGTCCAACCCGGAATCAATCCCACCTCGGCGGTAGTACCGCTTAACCCAGCGGTACTACCGCTGGGTGGGCTGGTTCGTCTCTTCCCACCTCAGCGGTACCGGCGGCGGTACCGCCAGCGGTACCAGTCGGTACCGGACAAGCGCGTCAGACGGCCATTTCAGCGGTAGCGGAGGCGGTAGCGGTGGCGGTAGCTCTCAGCGGTAGTACCGCTTAACCCAGCGGTACTACCGCTGGAATTTGGAACACCAAAAATAACACTCCACCTTGAGACAAATTCCATCTTGTAGCATGAAAGAGAACTTCATCCTGAAAACAACAAAGAAACACCTTCGGCGCCAAATAGCCTCTTGGGCTAGACAGTGATACCAACTAAGCCCGAGCAAAGCTCGAACTTAGTAACAGGAACTGGCTTTGTCATCATATCAGCAGGATTATCATGAGTACTTATCTTGCATACCTTCAGTTTACCTTTTGCAACAACATCACGCACATAATGGTATTTGACGTCAATGTGCTTTGTTCTCTCATGGAACATCTGATCCTTGGTAAGGTAAATAGCACTCTGACTATCACAAAACAGGTTAATGCAAGTATCATCTCCACAAAGCTCAGCAAACAAACCTTTCAGCCAAACCGATTCTTTACATGCTTCAGCAATAGCCATGTACTCTGCTTCAGTGGTAGACTGGGCAACAACAGATTGTAACGTTGCCCTCCAACTCACGGCACAACCACCAAGCGTGAACACATAACCTGTGAGGGATCTCCTCTTATCCAAATCGGCAGCAAAATCTGAATCCACATAGCCTACGAGTCCCTCATCAGTCTTGCCGAACTTGAGGCAAGCATTGGATGTGCCACGAAGGTACCTGAAAATCCACTGAACAGCCTTCCAATGTTCTTTACCAGGATTAGCCATATATCTACTAACCAAACTCATAGCATATGATAAATCTGGACGTGAGCAAACCATGGCATACATTAAAGAACCAACAGCACTAGAATATGGAACTCTAGACATGTACTCAAAATCCTCATCCGTACTAGGACATTGTTCAGCTGACAATTTAAAGTGAGGAGCAATAGGAGTACTAACAGACTTTGCATCATGCATGTTAAAACGATGAAGAACTTTCTTAATGTAATTTTGCTGACTAAGAAACAACAAACCAGAATTTCTGTCACGGGTAATCTCCATACCTAGAATTTTCTTAGCAGCACCAAGATCCTTCATCTCAAACTCGCTACTCAACTGTGACTTGAGAGCAGCGATATCTTTCTTGCTCTTGGCAGCAATCAACATATCATCAACATATAATAACAGGTATATAGGTGATCCATTAACAAACTTAATGTACACACAGCTATCAAATTCAGACCTCTTAAAGCCATGTGACAACATAAAAGAATCAAACCTTTTATACCACTGACGAGGAGATTGTTTCAAACCGTATAAGGACCTTTTCAACTTACACACAAGATCCTCCTTACCGGCACTATGAACCCTTCTGGCTGGTCCATGTATATCTCCTCCTCCAACTCTCCATGCAGAAACGCAGTCTTTACATCTAACTGCTCAAGCTCAAGATCACGCATAGCAACAATACCAAAGAATGTACGAATTGAACTATGCTTAACAACTGGAGAGAAAACATCATTATAATCAACACCTGGAATTTGACTGAAGCCTTTTGCAACTAACCTTGCCTTAAACCTCGGAGGCTCGCTAGGAGATAAACCCTCCTTTCTCTTGAAGATCCACTTACAGCGGACTGCCTTCTTTTTCTTAGGCAAGCGCACAACTTCCCATGTGCCATTCTTATCGAGTGACTGCATTTCTTCTTGCATAGCAGCAAGCCACTTCTCGCGGTCACCGGAACCAATAGCTTCAGTATAGGTGGACGGCTCATGTCCGTGCTCCACCTGTTCTGCACAACTCAGAGCATAATCAACAATGTTACACTCTTCAATTAAACGTGGTCGAGGACCACAATTCCTCCTGTTCCTACGAGCAGCAATAGACTGTTGTGGCTGCAAAACAGGGGGTGAGTTCTGAACATTATCATTATCAGAATCAGAAGAAACAGAATCATCAGAACCAGCAGAATCAGGATCAGAATCATCTGAAGTAGCAGCACCATCATTGTCAACAGTGACATTTTCCTTTTCAACAGAGTGCTCCACCTCGACACGAACCTGCTCCTCAGAAAAATCTGGCAAAACATCTGAGGACAACTTATCAAAGTACATAACAGATTCATTGAAAACAACACTCCTGCTCATAAATGCCTTTTTAGTTTCGGGATTCCACAACTTGTATCCTTTTACACCCGAACCATAACCAATGAACACACACTTAATAGCTCTCGGCTCTAACTTTCCATTATCAACATGAGCATAAGCAGTGCAGCCGAAAACTTTAAGTGTGAATAATCAGCAGGAGAATCTGACCATACCTCAATGGGAGTTTTCTTGTCGAGGGGAATAGATGGTGACCTGTTTATCAAGTAGCAGGCGGTGGCAGCCGCCTCAGCCCAAAAACGCTTACTCATGCGAGCGTTGGAGATCATGCAGCGAGCCTTGGAGATGATGGTCCTGTTCATCCGCTCCGCTACACCATTCTGCTGAGGCGTGTACGGGATGGTGAGGTGCCTGACAATGCCTTCTTTCCTGCAATAATCATTAAAGGCATTCGAACAAAATTCGCCACCATTGTCAGTACGAAGTAATTTCACCTTCCTTTCTGTTTGCCTTTCAATCATAGCTTTCCACTCTTTAAAAGCAGCAAACGCATCATCCTTATTTTTCATGAAATAAGGCCAAACTCTTCTAGAGTAATCATCAATAATGGTAAGCATATAACGAGCACCACCATAAGAGGGCTTACGAGATGGCCCCCAAACATCAGCATGTACATAATCAAGTGTACCTTTGGTGGTGTGAACAGAAGCATTAAACTTAACTCTTGTGTGCTTACCGAAAATGCAGTGTTCACAGAACTGCATCTTACCCAAACTGCATCCTTGCAGCAAGTCTCTCTTGATCAATTCTGCCATACCAAGTTCACTCATATGTCCAAGACGCTTATGCCAAAGGTTAGTTTTACTAGCGTCATCATGAGAAACAGCAGCAACAGTACCAGATAACGTGCTACCTCTAAGAACATATAACTTAGCAGAATTCATATCACCAACCATAACTATGAGAGAACCTTTTGATACCTTTAGGAGTTTATTTCCTCCTTTGTACTTGTACCCGTCACAGTCAAGGGTACTGAGCGAGATCAAATTTCTTGCCATGGTTGGTATGTGTTTCACTCCCGTCAGCGTGCGTGTCATACCGTCATGTGTCTTGACCTGAACGGAACCAACGCCAACAATGTTGCATTGCTGGTCGTTCCCCACACGCACGAAATCTCCAGTCTGCACTAACTCATAAGAACTGAACCAATCTTTGTTACAGCAAATATGAAAAGAACATGCAGTATCTAGAATCCATTCATCCTGACGAGAAACACATGCAGCTAAAACAGCTAGGCATTCGCCATCAGAACTACCATCAACAACAAGCCTCACCGGTATTATTACCTTCATTATTTTTCGGTTGGTAAGTACCTTTTCTTTTCTCCTTGTTCTGCAACTTCCAACAATCATCAATGACATGATTAGATTTCTTACAATACCTGCAGAACTTGTCTCGTCCTTTGGACTTTGAGCGACTCTGTCACCCTTGCTCTTGTCTCTGTTGTTGTTGTGGTAGTGGTTATCTCGCTGCTCAGGCCTCCCTCGGACCTGCAAAGCATCGCCCTTGGAGGACGACGTCTCCTCTTTCTGTACCATACCTTTCATCTTTTCCCTGGCAAGCAGGGCCTCATATACTTCCGCGGTGGTTAGTTCATCACGGCTTAACAGTATGGTATCACGAAAATTTGCAAAGGAATTTGGCAGCGAGCATAGAAGTAAAAGTGCTAGATCTTCATCATCGTACTTTACCTCCATCGACACTAGGTCAGAAACGATCTCCTTAAAGATCGATAAGTGATTCATTACCGAACCACCTTCTTGCAACTTGTGCGTGAACAACTTCATCTTCACATGCATCTTGCTGGTGAGATCTTTGGACATGCAGATCGACTCCAGCTTAGCCCACAGTGCCGCTGCGGTTTTCTCCTGGAGTACTTCTTGCAGAATATCATTAGATAGATGAAGTTGAATAAGCGATAAAGCCTTACGGTCTTTCCGCTTCTCATCGGCGGTCCATGCCGCCGCATCCTTGTCGCCGAATTTCTCCAGCGCCTCGTCAAGATCATTGGACTGTGCGAGGATCGCACGCATCTTGACCTGCCACAGCGAAAATCTCGTCTTGTAGTCCAGCGCCGGTAGATCGAACTTCATCGATGCCATCCAAAACCCTAATCTGAAAACAGATCTGAAACAGGGCTCTGATACCACTTGTTAAAACGATAGCAAAGAAACGACGAAGAGCGGAACGATCAAACCAAAGGGGACACGAGATTTAACGTGGAAAACCTCTCCAAACAAAGGAGAGGAAAAAACCACGGGCGCCAGCCAGCAATACTTCACTATATCGGGTGAGGTTACAAACGCCGTGGGTTTACAATGTGTGGCTTACCCCAAAACGGCGGCTTACAAGAGGAATAAATAGAAACATCAAACCCTAGGTCGGCTGCAGTCCAACCCGGAATCAATCCCACCTCGGCGGTAGTACCGCTTAACCCAGCGGTACTACCGCTGGGGTGGGCAGGTTCGTCTCTTCCCACCTCAGCGGTACCGGCGGTGGCCATTTCAGCGTCAGACGGCCATTTCAGCGGTAGCGGTGGCGGTAGCTCTCAGCGGTAGTACCGCTTAACCCAGCGGTACTACCGCTTGAATTTGGAACACCAGAAAATAACAGTCTCAGCGGAGCAGCTGGCGGCGAACCTTCCGATGGACGGAACGCGACGGTCTACTGCTCCATCTGAGTTCTGACAGACTGAATCGAGCCAGCCCGTGTGCCGCCGCAGCACCCGTGGCCGGCCCAAGAGAACTCAGAACCCACAGGGCTCTTGTGTCATCGTGTGCTCTCTCCCGTTGTGGGCTTCTGGCCCGGCCTCGGATCTATGCGCACTGAAATTTCTTTGCCATCTTCTTTGTGCCGTTTTTTTTTGCGAAACACAGTACAACGCATGCGTTTATATACACGCGCACACACTTACCCCTATGAACGCACGCACGCACACACTACCCCTATGAGCACCTCCGAGAGAACGAGTCGACGGGTCAAGTCTTGAAATTGACGAAGTCATCACGGGCACCTCGTTGCCGACCGGAACGTCGCCTCCCACTGAAAAATATTCCGCCTAAATGAGAAACACCAACGTCAAACCTCTCTGGTGGGCTGGGGGTACAACCACCCTCCTAACCATCTTGCCACAGGCAAGTTCTCATCTTCTTTTTTATGCCGCTAATACTGCTCCGAACGTTCCGTTGGCTCTTGACCGCACTGCACAGTAGCACCACATTACGCATGCGTTTCCTTCACGGCCGCTGTCAAAGTTTGAACGTATGTTCTATCGCATGTAGACACGAACATTTCCTTTTGACGAGCTTATGCGTATGGGTATTGGTTGTTTCTCAAGTTCAAGTGTCGTAATCCAACAACATCTCCACTAAGTACTTAGTACTTACTACTAGTTGCTTGACGTGGTCACGTGCGAAGCATATGGTATTTTGGTGTGGTATAGTACTTGTGTCTTCCGATATTTGCGCACATAGGTCTCGTGCCGCGTGTTATTTTCGGCAAAGCTTACATCATGAACAATGTTCTTGAACGTACCCGATCTCTCCTTATTGCATATCACTGTGTGGCCCTTTGGGATAACAAGCAACGGGTGCTGGTTCATTAACTCTTCCTACATCATCCAAGACATTTCCCCGGTCAGTCGTAACAAGATGTCAACCGATCTTAGTGCTTTCCTGTCAATCTGTGTTATATACGAGGAATTCCTGCGTAATTCTTACGCTTCTGCTGCCACCACATTGATATATCAGTATAAATTTAGAACCCGTGGTACTGGTTTAGCCACCAACTTTTATAGTTCGTTCGGCCATATTGCAAAAAAAAAAGTTTTGTCATCTTTGTCATGACTCAACGTGGAACTTTTAGTAAAACTATGATACTTGTGAGACCATCAAATGGCGGCTCGCCTATCATTGGGCCGCTTGTGAGACCGACATGGTATGTTGCCCAAAAGAATACGGAGGCCTGGACATTCTAGTATATACCAAGAAGTTTGGGGTTGCTCATCATCTATGTTAGCTCTTAAGTTCGAAAGGACAGGTGATTCGAAGTCATGGATTGACCTTGGGAATTCTTGCTCCACACATGACCGTGACCTCTTCACGGATGCTATTGTGGTCACTGTGGGGAACGATGAGAAGACAAAATTTTGGACCTCCATGGATTGAGGGGCTACGGTCGATGTATATCGCGCCTTCAATTTTTGCCATCTCTTTCAGAAAAAGTAGCACATTCAGGAAATTTTTGAAGGATGTGCCATGGATATCTTGGAGCAACTTTGATCATGGCCTATCCCTCCAACACATGCATTCAAGAGTTTGTCACCCCGTGGGGAAAGCTTAGTTTGATGTTCCTACGCTAGAACTGTGTCGACTCCACTTCCTCCGCATATATATCATCTTCAGTTTTTGGATACTACTCGTTTGAACATGCCCTCAATTTGGAAGATCTCCCCCCCCCCCCCCCTCCCAGTGCAAATTCTTCATTTGGTTGGTTCTTGACAACCACGTTTGGACGACATATCACCTGCAACGCGGGGTTGGCCAAATTGCGATGTTTGCGAATTTTTGGAAGTGCACCCATGAGATCACTCCACACCTTTTGTACACTTGCAGATTCTAATTCCATATATGCAATGCTTTGTTGGGTGGGGCTTCACGATATCGACACTTCCTCCTCGGTGGCCTACCATTACTTTATAACTTTGTCCTCAAAGCAAGTGGAGGGTGCTGGTTCTACCCACAAGGAGTTGCAATATTCTCGTGTCCTCGCAAATTCGGAACAAGCGAAATACTAATGTTTTCCGACACGTTGAGACCCATGCTAGCATCATCCTTTCAAAAAAGAAAGAAGAAGCGGTGACCTGGCGCCTTGTGGGCGCAAAACATTTGTCTAATTTAATGTCGGAGAGTGATCTCATGTCAGTTTTTGTTGTTGGCCTCGGGCCGTGACAAGGATATACATCTCGGGTACCCTATCTTAAGGGTACCTGGTTCACGTGTCGACTAAGACCCAATTATCAAGAGCCTACATGAAGCCCATGACGAAAGGCCCAACAAGATGGAGTATCTTCCAAGATTAGACATAGGCGTAGTCGGTTTAGCCTTTCCTTACATGTAATCTGAGTCGGTTGCGAACTCCCGAGACCCAACCTATTATATAAAGGTTGGGAGGGCCGCTGATCCAGGACACGCAATACTCGAACCACCAAAAGCCCTAGCGAGATCGACATCTCGCCAGAGCCTCCCTGTAACCGCATAATCTCACACGATCAATACCAGACAAGCAGGAAGTAGGGTATTACTCTCCGGAGGCCTGAACCTGGGTAAATCTTTGCCTATGCTTGTCAGCCGATGAAACTACCAGTACTACCACGTTCTTTCCCCATAATCTCAACCCTAGGTCCTTGACCATAGGATTTGATGAGTTAACTCCTCGTCAATTGGCGCCGTCTGTGGGAAATAATAGTGCTGGACTCACGGTTTCTTCGGTTCCACCGGAAAACGGCGACTCGCCGATCGGATCTAGAAACGGCAACTCGCCGGCTGCATCAACAAACCAGAACTCGCCGACTCGGGCGGCACACGACAACTCGCCGACTCACTCGACAAACGGCAGCACGCCAACCTCACCTGCAAAAAGCACGTCAGATCCTCTGATGAACTTTGAGCCGCACTCGCCAGAATTCCAGGAGGCGTTCGCTGATCTCGAGTCAGGTTTGGGTTTAACCGTTGGTTCGTTCAATTTTTTCGTAAACAAGCTTGGTATGCAGGACTTGACAGATCGACGCCAACTCGCGACTTCCGCACTCGAGGCTCTATCGGTTGCGGCTCCTTCGACTGCGGATCCATCAACTGCGTCCATACCATCTTCGATCCTTCAAGCCTGCTCGTCTGCAACAACCATGTCAACTCGAGAGATTGACGAGTTCTTTGTGAAAAAGCTCCAAGGTGAGGAGGCCGAATCAGCATACCGCACAAACAGTTCCGAGCTCAATCTCCCACTCGAGGACAGCTTCGACTGCGGGATCTCCCTCAGCGACTTCGATGAGCCCAAAACTCATATCAACAACCACGTCGACTCCGAGATCTGCACCAACAACAACCTCGACTTCGAGATTCATAACAACTTCGCCGACATCGAGATGAGCAAAGGCGATGAAGACATCGACAGCGGGATCCGTCCAGAGTCCAGACGGACCACTCGACGAGCATATCGACTCAGACATGAGCCTCGATGAAGACATCGAGTCCATGACAGGACTCGAAAACACATACACATACCCTCGGGTGATACCCCAGCAGGTCTACGTTGCCTTCGCCGCAGAATCATCTGATGCTGCGGCCAGTCGCAGGCCTACAGAATTCCCGTGCACAGTTACTATGCCGGATGGAGTCACAAATCTCACAATTACTGCTGAGATGGCAGCAAAAACAGATAAAGTCATCAAGGAGTGCACAATGATGCCAGCAGACGCAACACGGGAGGAGATGTTGACCTTCCAGTACTTCAACTGGTAGGAATCACTTTGACTGCAGCAGATCAGAGCAACACTCGAAGAACGTAAAAAGCAGGCTAGCTTGTCGAGTGCACGAAGAAGACAGCTCTCCCTGAGCTCCACCGGGCGAGCAGACGCAAGACCCAGATCAAGGCTGTCACACCTAGCGGCAAATGAGAGGGCAGCACTCACCCGCAACTTAGGCCACTCTTTCATGACATTCGACGAGGAAGGAGTGCCAGTACCCAAAACAGTTGCGGGTACTCTCTTTACCGCTGCAGCATACCTAGAGGCAATCAAGCCTCCAGCTTATGACCCCAATGCAAAACTACATCGCCAACAGATCAAATCACTCACCGTAGCGGTGAAGGCCATATGCCAAATCCCAAAAACTCCAGGAGGGAGTCGAGATCGTGCCATAGTAGACACGCGTCGTGAAGAATATAATCGCAGTGGTCGTCGTCACCACTCGAAGGAAAGAAGCGGCTCACGCCGGCGCAGGTTCAGAAGCAGATCACGCAGATCTTACAGTAGCGACTCGTACTCTGATCAGGAGCCTGAGCCACACGGAGCTCTGTGCTTCACTCGACGCGTCCGCGAGACACGGATGGCCAAAGGGTTCAAACTCACATCTGAACAACCCAAATACACGGGTCAACGGGAACCTTCAGGGTGGCTGGAAGACTACAGACTGGCTGTCGCGTGCCAGCGAGGCACAAATATCACAGCCATGCAATACATACGACTCATGCTCGAAGGCACAGCCCGCGATTGGCTCAAGGCTTTACCCCCATCAACATACGACTCGTGGGATCACTTCCGCGCAGACTTCATCAAAAACTTCTAGCCTTTATGTGAGCGACCAAAAACGTTCGAAGAACTGAGAGCTTGCGTTCAGCGGTCGGACGAAACGTTGAGGTCATACATCCGACGATGGACTGAGATACGCAACTCAGTTGGAGTAATTTCAGAAGATATGGCCATGGATGCTTTCATCATGGGCCTCGCCAGGCGAGATTTCAAAGAAGCACTTGGTCGCCAAAAGCCAACCTCTGTGGCTAACCTCCTGAAGATCGCGACTGAGTGGACAGACGGAGAAGACATGGCGTGCACCACACGCGGGTCATCACCCCGGGACAATCATGAAAGCGGCAGCCGAAGCTGCAGAGACTCATACAGGGACGACCGAAGGCGCAAATGTTCAAAACGTCGCTACGACGACGACAGACCCGAATTCATGGCGGCTGGGTTCTCCACACCCCGCAATGACCAAGACAGAAGCGACCGACGGTCAGAAGATCGACGGGACAGTCGAGATGATCGCCGGGACAGTCGAGATGATCGTCGGGACAGTCGAGACCGCGGCTAGCGCAGCGACAGCTACAAGAAGAAAGACTGGCGCAAGTCGCGCTCCGGCTCACAAAACGAGCGATCATTCGATGACAAGATTGATGCTGATTGCAGATTCCACCTGTACAAAGGGGAAGACGGAAAATTGCGCTCCAATCACTCGATGAGAAACTGCAGAAAATTCGACCAACTAGCATCTGAATACTTGGACGCCCGACGTTCGCTCGATTCATGGCGGTCCCACACTACGCATACCTCCAGCTAAAGATGACTGGACCAAAAGGAGTAATCACAGTCAAAGGAAACTTCCAAAAGTCTGACTCTTGCGACCGAGAGTTTAGCAAAATCTCTGAGATGTTTGGCATGGAAGCAACACTCGCCGATCTAGCGGTCTCCAACAATCGAACACTTATGCTGGAGCACAAGAAGGTGGCAGTCGACAGAGCATTCAACGCCACTAATGACACAAGGTCGCATCAGATGCACCCGACTGACCCGACCAAGACAGTCAATGTCTCTTCGAGTCTGCCTATCGCATAGAAAGCGCGCTCGTCGAATTCCTCCGTGAGAACTGGGATATATTTGCGTGGTGTCCAGCCGACATGCCAGGTATTCCCTGGGAATTCGCCGAGCACTCTCTCCAATTATTTTCAGATGCTAAACCAGTCAAGCAAACAATGCGCCGCATATCTGGCCCGAAAAGAACCGCAGTCGAAGCCGAAGTCGACAGACTACTCGCAGCAGGTTTCATCAGAGAAATCAAGAAATCACAATGGGTGGCCAACCCCGTACTCGTAGAGAAGAAGCACACAGATATCCTTCGGATGTGCGTAGATTTCACAGCACTCAATAAATGCTGTCCAAAGGATCACTTTCCACTACCTCGAATCGACCAGATCGTCGACTCCACCGCCGGGTGTGCTCGTTTGTCCTTCCTGAATGCTTACTCAGGTTACCACCAGATAAGGATGAAGGAGAGGATGAAGAGAAAACGGCGTTCATAACCCCACTCGGGGTCTACTGCTACACAACCATGCCTTTGGGCTCAAGAACGCAGGCGCAACCTACCAGCGCATGATGCAAGACTGCCTCAAGAAGCAAATTGGGCGAAACATCCAGGTCTACGTAGACGACATCGTCATCACAACAAGGGAGGAAAACACACTACTCGATGACTTGCGAGAGACGTTCGCAAATCTCAAACGCTTCCACATCAAGCTCAACCCGAAGAAGTGCACGTTCGGCGTGCCAGCCGGGCAGCTCTTGGGTATCTAGTCTCGGCTCATGGAATCGAGGCGGACCCGGAGAAAATACAGGCCATCTTGACTTTGCAAAGTCCTTCAAAGCTCCATGACGTGCAAAAATTAGCGGGTCGAGTGGCAGCACTCAGTCGATTCATCAGCAAACTGGGCGAAAAAGCACTCCCGTTCTATCGACTGATGAAGAAAGCAGACAAATTCGAGTGGACGCCAGAAGCTGAAGCAGCCTTCACGGATCTCAAGCGAGTCCTCACAAGCCCCCAATCCTCGTCGCCCAAGGGAGCGAGAGCCGCTATACCTATATGTCTCCGCAACTAACAGGGTGGTAACACCGTACTGGTAGTCGAACGCAGGGAGGAGGGACACGCCCAAAGCATACAACGCCCAGTCTATTACTTGAGTGAAGTGCTCTCCATATCAAAGCAGCGGTACCCGCACTATCAAAAGCTGGCCTACGCCGTGTTCATGTCCTCAAGGAAGCTGACGCACTACTTCGCAGAGCACCCGATCACTGTAATCAGCACCTCAGGGATCGGAGACATCCTCACAAACCCCAACGCAACTAGGTGAGTCGCAAAATGGCTCATCGAGCTAGGACCACGAGATATCAAGTATGATTACCCGAAGGCCATCAAAGCACAAGTCTACCTGACTTCCATACGAGTGGATTGAAGCTCAGTTGCCAGGAGCACCAGATGTGTCCAACTCATGGACTATGTACTTTGACGGCTCAAAGAAGAACGAAGGCGCAGGCGCAGGTGTCATCCTCATATCACCAAAAGGCGACAAGCTTCGCTATATCCTGCAGATGGGATTCGAGTTACCATCCAATAACGAAGCAGAGTACGAGGCCCTGATCCATGGCATGCGGATGGCCAAAGCCCTCGGGTGTACTCGACTGATGATCTACGGTGACTCGAACCTTGTGGTGCAGCAAACAATGAAGGCATGTGATGCAATCGCAGATAACATGATCGCCTACCGTGACCTGTACAACTTAATGGAGGGCAGCTTCGAAGGCAGCGAGTTGCGGCACATAGGGCGTGAGAGCAATGAAGAAGCAGATAAGCTAGCCAACATTGGCGCGACCAAAGCACCAGTTCCACCTGGTGTCTTCCTCGAGCGCATCGAGCACAGGTCCATCAAGAAAAAGCGAACATCTCCTACATCAGCCGCACCAGCCAAGAGCAAAGCACCTAGCACAGAGGATCCGCCAGTCGAGGTGCTCCTCATTGAGCCAACTTGGACTCAACCTTTCCTCGCATACATACTCCGCGGTGAGGTACCTGATGACATAACAGAGTCAAGACGCGTCACTCGACGATCTAAAGCATACACCGTCATCAACGGCAACTATACAAGCGCAGCATATCAGGTATGTTCCAACGATGCATAGCATTCGAAGATGGCCAGGCCATCCTTCGTGACATTCATGCAGGTACCTGCGGGCATCACGCCAGCAGTCGATCACTCGTAGCCAAAGCCTTCGCGCAGGCTTCTACTGGCCTACAGCACTCAAAGACGCGGAGGACATAGTCAAAAGGTGCATCGGCGTCAAAAGTTCGCCACAAAGCCGCACGCACCCGCATCGGCGTTGAAGACAATACCATTGGCCTGGCCCTTCGCCCAGTGGGGGCTCGATATGGTCGGGCCACTCAAAAAATCCTCCCATGGAGGGCATACTCACCTTCTGGTGGCGGTCGACAAGTTCACCAAGTGGATTGAAGCAGTCTCTATCATAAGTTCGACTGCCACTACAGCAGTCAATTTCATAAAATCCATCATATACCGCTTTGGTGTGCCAAGCAGCATCATCACTGATAACGGTACAAACTTCACGGCTGAAGAGTTCCGATCGTTCTGCAAAGAGCAGGACATTACGCTCAACTACGCATCCGTGGCACACCCGCAGTCCAATGGCCAAGTCGAAAAAGCCAATGGACTCTGACGAGCGGAATCAAGAAACGCCTTCTGGTGCCACTCAAAAGAGCCGCGGGTGCTTGGGTCGAAGAACTCCCATCTGTGCTATGGAGCCTACGCACAACTCCTAACGCTTCAACACAGTTCACCCCATTTTTATGGTCTACGGCGCAGAGGCAATCCTGCCATCAGATGTAAGATTCAATGCACCAAGAGTCGAAGCGTACAACGAAGAAGGCGCAGATGAAGCACTCGAAGACGCAGTCGACTTGCTCGAAGAAGCACGCGACACGGCGCTAGCACGAACAGCTGTCTATCAGCAAGACCTCCGCAACTACCACAGCCGTCGACTGCGCACCAGGTCCTTCGATGTTGGCGACCTGGTACTTCGACTGAAGCAAAAGAAGGTGCACAAACTCGCTTCTCCATGGGAAGGACCCTTCATCGTCACCGAGGTCATGGGTGGTGGAGCATACAGACTGAAGCACGCGAAGACAGGCGAACTCTCGCACAATCCTTGGAACGTTGTGCAGCTGCGCCGTTCTATGTTAGATTGCTCAGTCGCACAATGTAATAGGCACATATGTCGGATAGCTGCAGGTTTCAGACGCGCTCTTTTCCTTACCAGGGTACCTACGGGGACTGGAAGGTTTTTAATGAGGCGGCCTGCAGCTTAACATTCAAAAGTGGAATATAATCAAAATGTTCCTCCTATCTTTCTGTTTACTATTCGCATAACTCATACCTTAGCCGCATCCGAGCACTCGGGGGCTGCGCTATCCAAAATACGAGCTCTCGCTCCCGCAAAAACAAACAACCCATAAAAAAGGTTGTGCAAACAAACAGCCCAGCCTCACTCGAATGCTCGGGGGCTGGGTCCTAACACAAAAAATCTCATAAACAGTACTCTCAGCCGCACCCAAGGACTCGGGGGCTGGATAATCATAAGTTTACAATAAATTACTTCATACACCCCCACTCAACAAGCTCGGGGGCTGTGATGAACAAATATTTAGTTCATAATACTTACAAGTATTACATTTACACTCGGGGGCTGCCCCTATGCATAAAAACCTTAATCTACAGGTTCATCCTTTGGCTGGGTCCACTTCTCCTCCTCCTTTAGCACATGATGGATTAGGACCAATGCGTCCACCCGTGTCTCTTGGTAGTGCTCCTCCATTGCACAGGACCACCACCTGGTACGGGTGCAGGCCCCATCGCAATCTTTTTCAAATCAAGGTGCGGAAGGTGCGACCGCACAAAGGCAAGAGCAACGTTAGCCCCGCTAATCAGTTGCTCGCGTACAAATTTCTTGATCGCCTTGCCCTTTCGAAATTTCTTCAGCAATGCAGCAAGGCTTTGTGGTTGCTCATTCAAAGGAAACAAAGCCTCGTGGACTCGAAACAAAGCTAACCTGCAGCTCTCCAGTCGAATGGCAGTTCGCCACGCACGATCCAGAGCTTTACCAAAATGGCACTCCTCGCCCTGTCCGACCAAAAGGGGTGGGCAGCGTATTCCGCGCTACTCGCTTGACCGTCGAGTCGGTCCTGTAGCCGCGCCTCCTCCTTCGATGGTCAAAACAAACACCTATGGAAAAAATAATGCAAAATTGTTATCCCAGTCGACCTGTGTGTCGAGTCACAATTCAATTTCCAAAAGAGCTTACATTCAAGCTGTAGGTTCACTTTCTCCAACTCTTCAAGCAAAAAGGCCTCCCGCTCCGTAGTTGGGATGGCCTCGACTGCAACTCCGCATATGCGTCTTGTGTCTTTTAGCTCGCTTGTCACCTTGGAAAGTTTGAGCTGAAGGAAGTCGATGATTTTCTGATCATTCACGCTACGCGACTGAGTGGAGCCGCTCGCACCTGGACCAGTCGATGTTCTAGAAGCTCGGGTCTACATCCAGAATAACTCAGAACATAAGAGAAACAGAAGAGATCAAGCAAAAGGCTCGGGGGCTGTGCCTCCCGATAACTGGAGTTCATATTTCATGAAGCACAAATACGAAGTCTGAGTTTTTACAGCAAAAGCAAAACCATAAAAATCCCTAAAACTAGGCGACGAAGGGATCACTCGCTAGTCATCGACTTCTTGGAGGAAGCCTTCTTCGCCTGAACCTTGGCTGCCCTATCTTCAACAGTTGTTACAAGCTGTTGAGCATACTTTTGGGCAGCCTCCATCCAAGTGCCTAACCCGACGGTTTTGCCGCCAGGCCCCTCGGGAACTTCGTCGTGACCTTGTCAAAATCTGCCTCGACTCCGTGCGCGAGCAACATGAGAAAAGTAGTCTGAGCACCACTTACCATTTGCTCGCGACAGAAATCGGCGACGGCAGTTCCTTCTGGCTTGAACAGCTCCACCAGTTCTGCAAACGAAGATGGAAGCTCATCATCTGGGAAGAAGCTGCTGTGAAGGGCGCCCAAAGCACTCGCCGCCTTCGTCAGCATCTCCCTGCCCTACTGTTGGCAACCTCCGACGGCTACACTTTCATCAAGTGAAGCGCCAACGCTTTGTTTGCCAGGAGCAGTAGGGCCATCCATCACACCTAGCATAGCATGTAAACACCATGTTCAGCAGCACATTACAAAAACTTCAAATATCTAATGCAACGGCAAATTGCGTACCGTCAAAGTGGTGCTGGCAGCAGAGAGTCGACCAATTGCCTGGTCTTCCCTAACTTCGGCTGCTTTCAGCCTCTTCTCCAGATCAGCAACTCGACGGGTGCTTTGTCCATCTCTTCTGCAGCGTCAGTCGCTGACTCTGCGAAACACATAAGCATTTCTTCAACATGCTGCAAAAGATAGTTACATCAAAACACTCGAGTTCTCATTACAAGATACTTACTCTTCGCATCCTCGAGTTGCTGCTGCAAGGTGGCGACTTCCGTCTCCATGTGTACATACTTGGAGCCAGCCTTCAGTAGCTCTTGTACAAATGACTACAGCACAGCATGAGCAAGTTCAGAACAGATTTATCGGGTCTATGAACAACTTTAACACCCGCTAGTGATTCAATATGGTACAAAAAGCACAAGCTTACATGATTTAAGAAGGAGGAAGTCGACGCAGGAACACCTGTCGCTGCTGCCTCATCTTTGTCAGCCGCAACCTCAGGCTCAGATGGTGTAGCCGCGTCTGCGGCAGCCGGAGTCGCAGCGGTAGGCGGCTGTTCTGGTGGCAAACTCCGAGCAGTCGACGCCGCACTGCTCTTCTCCATCTGAGGTGGCGGTGGCAAATCCTCATCCGAGGACACGCTGTTTCACACATGCTAAGTAAACAACTTGGCAACGTTCATAAACCGTCAAAAAGCAAATGCACATAATACTTACTCTTCAGTAAGGTCGACCATTCGACCAGGTGCAAGCACACCCATGCTTGGGCGTGATCTCTTCGGTGGTCGTGGGGGAAGCGAGCGAATCGGGGAACATCGAGTGGCGCCATCGTCGACTCCGTCACGTTTCCCTCCTTCTCCTCGAGTCAGCAGTGTCTTCTTCCTCGCGCGACCGCTCTGCTTGGCCTGCACCTCAGCATCGCCTTCATCAGCGTCTGGCGTATGTGCGTGGCGAGTGAGGTCACTTCATCATCAGAGCCCCCTCGAGTGGCTCATTGTCCGGCACTGGGCCGCTCTCTGGCAAAGGCGGCATCGACTCATACATTCTGTGTCCCTGCACACAGAAACAGCAAAGGAATTAACATCACACATGCATAACATACCAACTTACATATAGTATCGACTGTTACCTCTGGTAGAGGGTTGCTGGTTTCATAAGGTGGCACAGGCGAGTTCATCTCGCAAGGCTCTTCATCAGTCAGTTTGGTAAGGCTTCTTACCAACTTCTCTGCTTCCCATCAGAGAGTTCCACTGCGCGTGAGCGGGTTGGATCAGAAACCCCACTGTATGCCCACATGGCATGAGCTCGGGCTCGGAGGGGCTGCACTCGCCTCTTGGCAAAAGTGGCCAGCAAATGGATGCCCGTAACCTCCCGACCAACATTGGTCTGAAGCTTCAGCACCTTCTCCATCAGAATGTCAGCCTCTTCGGCTTCGACTCCGGTCGGCTGTGCGATCCAGGATGGCCTCTTCTTCACCAGGGCGTCTGCGTCAAAGGGAGGCAACCCGAACGCTTGGGTGCCTATGGTCACATCCTTGATGTAGAACCACTTTTGGCGCCATCCTTGCACAGACTCCAGAAAGTTGATCTTGAAGTACTCGATGTCAGGTCGAGTCTGTACTCCAAAACCACCAGGTCCCTTGACACTGTGCTGGCGCTTGACGTTGAAGATGCGGCGAAACAACCCGAAGTGGGGCGCAACGCCCAAGAAGCACTCGCAAAGAACGAAGAAACACGCAATGTGCAAAAGCCCATTGGGGGTAAAATCGTGCAATTGCACTCCATAAACGTGCATCAGTGCACGAAGAAAATTATGAACAGGGAAGGAGAAGCCCCTGTTCACAAAATCCACAAAACAGACCCGCTCATTGGGGCTGGGCGCGGGATTACCTCGGCGCCGGGGATGCGAACCTGCGAGGGTCCGCCGGAATCAGCCCGTCGTTCCGCAGGCCGGTGAGCATCCGCTTGCTGCAGGTGGTCTTGGTCCACGAGCCCTTGTCCCTCTTCAAACCGCTGGCAGCGGCTCCAGCGGCGCTGTCTGCCGACGCGTTCGCGGCACTCCTGCCCTTCCGAGTCGCGGGTTTCGTCATCGTAATGGTGGGTGGCAAAAGCTTGGCTGTTGGGCTATGGCGATGCGCTAGGAGGAAGAAGAAGCAGCGGCGGCGGAGAACAAATGGCAAGTAAAAACATTATTTACTCTGCCGCACCCTTTTAACCTCAACACAAAAGAATCCGCACCTTGATGCGAGATCGTGGGCAAAGTAACATATCCAGCCGTACACGTGGCAGCCATGGAGAGCAACCGTCGCCGGCCACTCCGCCCACTACGCACGGGAATCTATGAACTGTCATCATATCCCGGAAAAATCGTGCCTGAGCGGTCAAATCCAGTCCAAACGGCACCGCCCTTGGTCAGCGCTGCATCGTGGGCCCACAGGCGTGTCACGTCCCATCTATCACAGCATAACGCACGCCACCGCGTGTCAGGCAGCGCAGTCGCCACAAACGTCATCCCTGACGTCATTGCAAGCGCCCTGTTCAGAAAAGCATTCGAGTCCGCCCGACGCAGATTGATCAATCGACTGCCTTGTTTGGTTCGGGTGTGAAAAAGCAATATTAAGGCAAAATTGGTCACTCGACCGTTCCTTCGACTAAGGGATATTACTCCCATCGGGAGCGTATCAAAAAATTCTTCGACTAAGCATATATGGGATAAAAAGATTTGAGATTATCCTCCATTGCAAGCAATAAAGCACAATCTCGGGGGCTACTCCCATCGGGAGAGCTGCCGCGCACCCGATAGAATAATGACAATGTATCAGTCGACAAAAGACTCGACTCGGTTCATATGCAAAATTTGATACAAAATCATAGCCGAAACATTTCCCGAGTTGCGTCCGCCGCAAATAACCTCAGATGCTGCATGCATAGTGCAAAGGTAAGACCCGTCGAACTTTCGAGCTGGGCTAAGGACCGTTCCAGCAACGTTAATCCTTATATTTTCCGTGTCAGCAGACATGATGAAAAATCCCGACGGACGCGTTGGGTAAATTTCAAAGTTATACTGCAGATCGACTCAGTAAGACCTCCGCGGCCTAGTCGAGTTTGACCAGTCTGTTCCAAGTTCGAGTCCGGGACTCGAGTTTGATTGAAAGCTAGTAAGGTTTTACCTGAATGTGTAGTTAACCTGTCCCGATCCGTCGAGTGTACCGGGCCTACTAAGCTATTATCCCTTGATTATCATAAGCAAAAACCAAAGTCGATGAAATGCTCGACGTATCCAACATGTGCTATTCATACAGGAATTCCAATTACAACATACATGTACAAAGCATATGACGTGCACTTACAAATGAGTCCATGCCCGATTCTTCGAGTCAGACAAGTACTCGGGGGCTACTGACAATGATATACATCTTGGGTACTCTATCTTAAGGGTACCTGGTGCACGTGTCGACTAAGCCCAATTATCAAGAGCCTACATGAAGCCCATGACGAAAGGCCCAACAAGATGGAGTATCTTCCAACATTAGACATAGGCGTAGTCGGTTTAGCCTTTCCTTACATGTAATCTGAGTCGGTTGCGAACTCCTGAGACCCAACCTATTATATAAAGGTTGGGAGGGCCGTCGATTCAGAACACGCAATACTCGAACCACCAAAAGCCCTAGCGAGATCGACATCTCGCCGGAGGCTCCCTGTAACCGCATAATCTCACACGATCAATACCAGACAAGCAGGAAGTAGGGTATTACTCTCCGGAGGCCTGAACCTGGGTAAATCTTTGCCTCTGCTTGTCAGCCGACGAAACTACCAGTACTACCACGTTCTCTCCCTATAATCTCAACCCTAGGTACTTGACCATGGGATTTGATGAGTTAACTACTCGTCAGGCCGTGTATTGTGATGCCTCTTATTCTCTCCTTCTGAATTAAATAAAGGCATAGTTTTTGCCCGCTTCATAAAAGAGAAAAAAACTATGGTAGCCAGTCTAGATAAACTGGGGGTGTGTCATGTGTGTCTTACACTCTTACCGTCCTCCAAAATGCAAAACTTGATGGTTGTCGTGTCAAATTTTCCACGAGTGGCTCCGTCTCTTCGTCTTCTCTCCGTAGGTTGGCCACGGCTCGTACCGAAGCATTGTACTTTGCTGGGAAATCAAAGCATAGCATTGCTAGTGGTTGGAGATGCAGAAACTGGTTTCAGAATTCAGACTCTTTGCCTCTTGGTCAATGTTTGCCTATAGTGGCGTCGCTTGTATGGTTTATGAGTCCGGTTTTCTTAATAAACTGGACCAACCTTTTATCTCTTCAATGAATTTAGGAGTGATCCTTGTAACATTCAATACTTTTTTTTAACCTATAGTGCCTCTTCCGATTCTATGCAAGTCTTTTAGAACATCGATGAAGTCTTCAACATGACACAATCTTCAATTTATGTGCAAACATGATCAATTAATTTACATGAAGACAATTATATATTGTGAAGATATATTTCTTGATAAGTAAATCTAGTAGCGGTCGCCGTCAAAGCTAGGTTCAACGCGCATGCCCTGGGCCTGCGCACACGAACGTTTCTCAAGTCCAACTCACCATCATAGCAAGTGGGTCGATCTACTTAGTAGCTTGACACAGTCACGTAGTACTCTCATACGAAGCGTGTATGTATGACATTATGTTTAATGACGTAACAGTCTCTTCACTTTGCGTACTCCCTCCAATTCGCAAAAAGTGTCGCACGTTACACATGCTGGTGTACTAGCTCAGCTGAAATCCCATGACACATAATACGGATCTCGGAGGAAGTAGTTATTTTCTGTAGATAGCTTACACCGGCCCAGAACTGTCTTCTTGAACACATCAGTCCTTCTCTTTTAATGCATATCGCTGTTTGGCTTTGGCCTTTTACTAGAACAAGCAATAATAGTAGGGAGAGCGCCGTTTTGGCCCCGGGAGCATATGCTCCCGGTATTTTCAAAAAAAATTCAAAATTTGGAAACTTATCAAAAAAATCTGAAACAAATCATGCACGTACATGACCATGGTACGCACCACCGTGTATTTTTTCGCGTCGAAATGACATCGTATGCGCCCTGTACAAAAATGACAAAGTTCTGACAGGAAAATGAGATCTAAAAATTTGAATTTCTGACAGGAAATTTGTCATTTTTGTACAGGGCGCGTACGATGTCATTTCGACGCGAAAAAAAACACGGTGGTGTGTACCATGGTCAGGTACTTGCATGATTTTTTTTCAGATTTTTTTTATAAGTTTTAAAAATTTGAATTTTTTTGAAAATACCGGGAGCATATGCTCCCGGGTGCCAATGCGAATTTCCGTAATAGTAGCTAGTTCAATCATTCTTCCTGCATCATCCAAGACATTTTCTGGCCGGAACCAGGATGTCAACTTGATTATTTTTTGACGGAAAAGGCAGTCTGGCCTGCTTTTCATTGAAATTAGGAGGAGTGTACAGGAGTACAAAGTAGTGTAAAGAAAGAATAAAAAGGAGCTACAAAAACCTAGGGATGCAGCCATCTGTGCTGCAGCCTACAAAAAGACTAGGGTAAAAAATCAGTCTGGTTCCCTAGGCCGTAGGAGCAGGTCAGCAGCTCCAGTTCTCCCTGCGTCGCGCCAACATTTGGCTTCGTCGATGATGCTTGCGTGCAGCGGGTAAGCGATTCAGCTTTGTTGTTGAAGATCCTAGAGTTCCTCTCCTTGCAAACAGTCCACCAGGCTAGTTGTACTAGGGAGCACCATTCTTCTTAAGTGTTGTCGGCATGTACGTGTTAACCATGCTTCCAGGTTCTCATCCGCTTGTGTGGGCAGGAGGTTGTTATTCAGTCCAGCAGTGTGTACCAGCCTACTCCATAACCTTGAGATGACAGGGCATGTGGCGAGTAAGTGCAGGGGAGTTTCCTGCTCACTAAGGCAGAAGACGTAAGCCGCATTGTGAGGCCAACCCTTTCTCTGCAGGCAGTCAGCGGTGTGGGCACTTGCCAAGGATTGCAAGCCAACCAAACATGCGGCATTTCAACGGCGCCCCGAGCTCCAGATAGTTTCCTTGAAGTTAAATCTGGTAGATCCCTCGAACTGCATATCATAGGCTGATGCAGCGGAGTATTGCCCATTGGCGGTCCAGCGCCAGGTAACTGAGTCAGGTATGTCATGTTGTAGCTGCACATTCTCGACGATACCATGTACGAGAAGGAATTGGCGGAGGGCAATGTCTGGGATTGTGTGCTTGAAGTGCTTCGTCCATTTGTTATTGGTGATGGCTTCGGCAACAGTGAGGCTTCGCTTGGTGCAACATTGAAACAGCTCAGGTGCGATAGTGGCTAGGCTCTGCCCATTGGACCATGGATCTTTCCAGAAACTGATCTTCCGGCCATCATCGAGGTTGAAAGAAACTGCAGAATTGAATAGGTTACGAGCACGGTCATCAATACCTAGGGGAAGGTTGCTCCAAGCCTTGTCAGTCTGTGTCCAGGAGTGCCACAGCCATCTGACGCGCAATGCCGTGGCCTTGCGCTGCAAGTCAACAATACCAAGGCCACCAAACTCCGGTGGCCTGCAGATGGCAGCCAGCGAACAAGACATCTGCCACCAATGGCCAGCTCGTCGTTGCACCAGAGAAAACCTCTACGCAGCTTGGCGATCGCCTTGATTAACCAAGCTGGCGGATCAATGACGAGCAGTTGGTGAATGTGCATAGCAGACAGCACATGCTTAACCAGCAGCAGCCTAGCATCCAGGGAAATATTTCCCTTGTTCCAGCCCTTTACTTTGGCAACAAGTTTGTCGAGATAGGGTTGTAGGTCAGCTTTGCGGAGACGTTGATCCGAGAGAGGAGGCCCAGATAAGTGCATGGGAAGCTTTGTACAGGGCATGATAAATGGTAGCAAGGGCTGTGACATCCAACTGTGAGCAGTGAATCGGCAGAATTGAACTTTTATCAAAATTTGTAATAAGCCCAGAGGCTTCCCCGAAGCATTGCATTATAAGCTTGACAGATTGCAGCTCTTGTTGATCAGGTTCAGTGAAAATCACCACGTCGTCTGCATATAGGGAGATGCGGTTCTTTGCTTGCAAGTATCTGTTTGTTTTCAATGCTCCAACCTTGTCTGCCATAGCAAACAAAGCTGCAAGGACATCAGTGAAAAGGACAAAAAGCTGTGGGGAGAGAGGGTCGCCCTGTCGGAGACCCCTGCGGTGAAATATGCGCTGGGAGAATTCTCCGTTGACAATGATCTTCGTTGTCGCAGTGTATAGCAGGCATGCAATCCAGTCCCTCCATCTCTGCCCGAACCCCTTTGCCTCCAGTACTTCTAGCAGGAACTCCCAAGAGAGGGAATCAAAGGCTTTCTGCAGATCAAGTTTGAGTAGGAGTGCTGGGAATTTCTTCTGTCTGAATAGTCTAGCTTGGGCACGCACAAAGACGAAGTTGTCGTGGATGGCTCTGTTCTTGATGAATGCACTCTGGCAGGGGTGGACAAGCTCATGCATCCTCGAACGCAGCCGCGCACAAGAATTTTGGTGAAGAGCTTCGCAAAGAAGTGGATCAGGCTTATTGGTCTAAACTGGCTAGGGTGCAGCTTCCGGGCTCTTGGGCAGCAGGATCATGTTGGCTGAGTTTAGGAGGTGCAAGCTCCTTGAGGTACAACATTCCAGTGCAGAAACGGCTCTCATGATGTCAAACTTGATAATAGTCCAGCATTTTTTGAAGAACAATGCAGTGAAACCATCACTCCCAGGTGCTTTGTCAGAGGGAAGATCAGAGATTGCAGCAAGAACTTCTTCGGAGGTGATGGTTACTTCTTGGTCAGAGAGGTTCACAGGCTGGATGCCTAGGGCCTGCAAGTTCAGAGTGTGTTGCCTAGGGCGGGACTGGCCAAGCAGCTGATGGAAGAATTGCCAAAATGCATCATGTTTCCTTCCTGCTCAGTGTGCACAACATTGTCAAATTCCACTCTGTGGATGAAGTTCTTGCGTCTTCTAGCCAAGGCTTTAGCATGGAAGAATCTCGTGCTAGCATCACCCTCACGGAGCCAAAGCACTCGGGATCTTTGTCGCCATTGAGTTCTCTGCAGTGCTTCAATTCCAAGACGTGTCATCTTGAGCAAGGCTCTGAATTGCCTTTCTTCGTCAGTTAACTGCCTTCTATCCATTGCCTGGTCAAGCATGAAGATGAGTTCACTAGAGATGGCAGCACGGAGCTGCAAGTCAGAGCAAAACTGGGCACTCCATTTCGTCAACTTTTGTGCAGTTGTAGTAAGCTTGACATGCAGGTTGATGAAGGGATCGACATGCTGCGGCACTGAGTTCAGGATTCTTGCACAACTTCAAGGAAATCATCTCTGGTCACCCAAGAATGCTCAAATTTGAAGCTGCGTGTTGGTTTGAAATCAGCATCCGAACTGAGAAGAATAGGGCAGTGGTCTGAAATTTCAGAGGAAAGTGCCTGCAGCATGCAACTGGGGAAATCAATGTCCCACTCCTGGTTGAACAAAACTCTATCTAGCTTGACCATGGTAGAGACTTGCTGGTCATTGCTCCAAGTGTATCTCCTACCATGTAGGTAGAGGTCTTTGAGCTGCATGTCATTGATGAATTTTCTGAACCGAGCCATGTTTCTTCTGTTGACATTGGTGTTGCTTTTGTCACTAGCCTTCACGATCATGTTGAAATCTCCGACAACAATTGTGGCTGTATTGGGAGGCAGTGTAACTTGTCAATGCCAATCTCCCCTGTCATATGACTCGTATCAGAACCAGCACCTGTGTAATCCAGGCACTTTTACTCTCCTCAGAACACGCGGATCACACTAATAATATTTCAGCATTCCACTTGAATTCCACCACTCTAATGGTCACTAGTTTAGCTAGCCACCACCGTTGGTTCAGCCATACAGATCACCTACCAACTCCCCATTTTTTCTCAACCAGCAGGACAAAAATGTCCTGCCACATTAAAACAACCGTGACTAAACTTCAGATCAGCAGGCCTGGGCATGAGTTAATTAATCGCTCGCATTAAGAAGCTAAAGAGAAAGCACCGCGCCACCTAAAGCCCTCCGAGTAGACGTACGCGTGCGTTCGCCGGCGGTTGGTGCCGGATAGCGGCGACTCACCACACGGCCGGCCACTATCTTGCGACCTACGCCAAATAGCTGCGAGAGTCAGAGAGCTAGCAACCTTGCTAGTTTCGTGATACGGGAACTGGTGCGACGGCGACGGCGACCCAGACCGGAACCTACATGGAGAGCACCAAACACTCCGTTGCTTTTTCTTAATCTTGATGGAAAAGGGAGCAGGTTCCATGTGCAAGGAGGAATAAAATGCAGAGGTCAGTTCGAAGGGGACAATACATGCATGCCGATTGGCTGGATCTTTGGAATAGGTTTCGTTTACACCGATGAGACTTGCATGGGTGTGTTTTATTAGCCTCAGAATTTATGCTGCTGGACTACTAGCAAAATTCCTGTACTACCTGTATCAGGAAGATCAGATTTGTAGAAGATTTGCTAAAGATGTGTTTATATCATGCTGCCATAGACAGCCATTATATGTGGAACCATATTCTTACCGGTGAAATCAACTTCTTCGGGAACATAAAACGTACCCAAAACAAGCCCGGTGTACAGTTGTTATCTCCTGGATAGTTTGGAAGTCACATATATGTGCCACTTGTAACTCCATTGAGCTATAGATCGATCGATGATCAGTTGCAATATCCACGTCAAAATTGTCAACTGCATGCATGTCTATTGCAGCCTCTCTCGTGTCTTGGTGTGCAAGGTTTAACGAGAGCCATTTGATGCCCGTGCTCCTGCAGGACGTCTCATCGTCTAGCTATAGCTTAGCTATCTCGTCGCTTTTGAACGCACGAATTGTGTACGCTTTGTTAGATCAAACACATCTTTCTTAACTTTTTATTTCTAACTTTCCTCAAGGCAAGCTTTGCTTTCCTATGATTAAGGGCGATCACAATCAGGGTCAGGTATCGTAGGCCGGCCACTTTTGCAGTGACATCACACCCCTACAAAGTACAAACTACGCAACTGAATTGCACAAACCTATTACCCGCAAAACAACAAAATTGCACATACCTATTCTCATGCTCTAATGAAGAAAAGAGTAACTAGCATTGGTTATCTGATCAGCTTATTCCATAAAAGATTATTTATTAATATCAAGTTGTTACGATCTAGTTGAGACATTTGAAAAAAACACATCTAAATTACTAACAAAAGAAGAAGAATTGCCAACCAATTATCATATTGAGGCGATGAACAAAAACACGTAAGGGAGTGGTGAACATCAGCCACTTACCAAGTAAAGAACGTCATTACCAAGTACAGCCATTAGATATCGGACCTAGGGTTTTCACCCAAAGATCGAGAACCAGTACTCGAATAGCACCTTCAGACCTAAGTCACAATGTGTTGCCGCCATCATGCTGATCCCATCCACCATAGCTCCTAGCGCTGGATAACGCCAAGTTATCTAGATATCATGGCATCAGAGAAAGAAGTTGATGCAACATGTTCTTTGGTGGATGACGCACACCATTGTTGCGAAAATAATTAATTAAGCTAAAAAAAGACTTCAATCCATTAAAATATTCTGATTTTCACCAAGAAGTGACCTAAAGTGAGAAAGTATATGTACATTATCACCATGTGAGTCAATAGTTATCATGGAGCCGAGTTTCGATTGGTTCTTGTCAATGTCATGGCACTCGGGTACTAAAAGTGGAGGTGAAACGAGGCCCGCTAAGCACATGCGGCTCATGATGATGACGTGGCATAACCTGAAGACCGGGATACCTCATCATTTTGACGTACGAGACAAGTCGAGATATCTTACTTGGAATCCCCAAGATACTAAGATACTCAATTAGTTGGTTAGGGTTTTCACCTTTACCTTCCTACACACAAACTAACTTGATGATATGTCGAAAATGCATCTATGTATTTTGGAGTTTGTTATGTTAATATCCAACATATATGCAGTTAACAACAATATTTTTATTGATTTACGGGATTTCCCGCGAATTCCCATTGTTTTGGTATGTAACTCTGTAAAACAGAAAACCCTTTGGTGTCAGTAGTTGGTAGTGTAAAAGGACATGCATCTCCTAATCAGTTTTATGTATTTGTTAACAAAATAAGTATGATATTACTGTGTGCTAAAATATTATAGGTACAATTGTTGAAATGCAAAAGACGGTGGTTGACCCGTCAAAAAGGAGAAAAGATCGAAGACGGTGGCCCGTAGTTGTTATATTTATATTTGAGTCATAGGACTACCGTACTATCAAGAGGGGTAACTCTTTGGAAAGGCTGGGAAATCTTTTATCTGCACACATACACATATGCACCCATATAATCCACTGATAAACAATGGTGAAGAGTGTCTTCAAGTTTTCTAGTGGCTGTTGGAAACAACCCAAAGACTCCGGTGCTGTCAGGCTGGAGACTCCGGTGAGTCTCTCACTCAAGGCAGCCCGAGACTCCCACCCGGGTTGAGCCAAAGTTGCGAGCGCTTGGCATTCGTCTCGGGTGCCCACCCCAGAGTTTGGCCGGAGACTTTGGAAGTCTCAGGCCTGGCCGGAGTCTTTGGACCCTTTGTTGGGCTGGAGACTTCGCTCAGGCCGAAGACTCTGGTCCTCCAGGCCGAAGTCTCCGGTGTTATTTTCCTGCAACGGCTAGATTCTTGGAGACACTATATAAACCCTTATCATATCTTGGGCTAGGTACCATGACCAGAATATCTTCACCCACCATTGTTGCAAGCTTCAAATCACTAGATCTCTCTCTCTCCCTACCCACTCAAACACCTTGTCCTTCTTGGACTTAGGGAGTCAACCAAGATCTACACTTTCACCAAAGTGATTTGATTTCCCTATCCATTCCATTGAGGAACTTGTTACTCTTGGGTTCGTTGGAACCCTAGACGGTTGTGGTTGTCTTTGTGGCTTTGGAAGCCGCGGGGACTAGCCGGGAGCATCTAATTAAGTTGTTGATGCGTGCCTCGGCGTGAGTCTTGTGGCTTTGGGAGCCGCGGGATTTCGGTGGGAGCCTACAATTCGGTTGTGGAGTGTGTCTCATCCTTGTAAAGGTTTCGTTGCCGACATCAAGGGCATAATATAGTGACTCGTGCCACTCCTCATTGGAAGGAAGCACAAAGGAGATATGGTGTGCCATATCATGGCTACACGGGGATCACTTTGTGACACCGCACCGCTCCAATGGAGACTACGTTCCTTGTGAAGGGAACTTCGGGATAAAATCTCCGCGTCATTGTGTGGTTATGTCTTAACCTACCTTTACTTGTTGTTGCTAGCTTATCTTGTTAATTATATCTTGCTAGCTTGAATCTTGCTCAACAAATAGGGTTGTTCACCTAGTTGCATATCTAGAGAACTTGTATTTGGGCAAAACCTTAATTTGTTAAAAGAAAAAGAAAATTTGTAGTTGCCTATTCACACCCCCCCCCCCCCCCCCCCCCCCTCTAGTCAACCTACTAGGTCCTTTCATAGTAGCTTCACGCAAAGCATGTCGGCTCCTGAGAGACGGAAAGTTATAAAGATTTTCATGTCCAATGTGTCATATGTTCATACCCTTTTTCTCACGATGTACCTTGTCAAAACTATGGCGGAGAACTGGTCATCCCTTTAATGTATTGACTCTCTACTCGTCTTGTGACATTGGTTTATTGGATTAACTCTTAATTCTACTCGACTAAGTCATACTTTCCGAGTCAAGTCACCCGATTGGGACAGAGAACATCTCTCTGAGTCAGAGGGGAAATCCCATCTTGGTCAACTACTCATGCAGCTTGCTTCCTAGTCAGACCGAAATCTAACTTTATAACCATCCTGTTATAGCATTAGATAGACCACAAATCGGATACACAATTCAGATCTTACGAGGACATCATGTCTATGGCATACACATTGATGAGACTCACAAATAACAAGTTGCTCGTTGTGTCTCATAATGGGTCAGTTTGACTCGGCCAAAAGTGTCAGATTGTCATCACCATGCCCATGACTAGTAGAACCGGGTCATCAGCCGACTTAACACAATAATCAAAATTAAGCATCCACATAACTCTATCGATTAGGAGCGGTTTAGAACAAGCATAATATAATATACAGTTCCATAATTGAATCATGTATTCGATGATACATATCATGATGCAAGTTCAAGGACTACTACATAACTTATGACTACATAGGAAAGACAAATATCATCCCCAAAGTGTTAAACAAGCATGTCTTCTTAATAGTGTGGATCTTCCTACGACTCAATATGGCATACAATAAACTGAAAAAATAAACTTTGGCCTCTTTTCCCATAGAAGAATGAGGGGAGGGTGCCCCATCCTTGATGCGCCTCTCTCGACTTGACGCGTATCTAGTCACAAATCTCACCTTAAGTATATGTTATCAACACCAAAACTCACTTAGGGATAGAGATGTACTTTCAACAAAAAAAAAATCATTTTGTCCTTTATGATCGGAGCTTCTACATATGTTCATTTAAATAGTCCAGAATATGCATATATTCTTCAGGGTAATGGACACCATGTTTCACATTATAAAATCACCATCAGACATGCCAAGAATGCGAGTGCCCAATGTGCGTTGAGGTGTTCCATAGTGAGTCGTTGAGGTGTTCCATAGTACAAGCCCATGCCTTGTTGTTGAAGGATGGTTTTTTGGTCCTATGGCAACCTCATCTCGACGAACCGAAGAGAATTTATTTGTTCGGTAGGTGGCACACGCAGGTCAACCAGGTTGGATCAAAGACGATGTAGACAAATTCACTCAGACTTTATTCATGGTGTGATCAGAAGTTCGTAAAAGTATTTGAAGTAGGATGATCTCATTGATCTTATAGACGCACTCAACAAGAGAGGATGGATCTAGGGTTTAGACTATAGAAACTACGAATGCTAGGACTTCGGTGAATGCGAAGGTCGCGGAGGCGTGTCAGATGATCTATTTCTCTTATGGATGGAGGTTTTTTGTTATATATAGGTTTCGGTAGGAGTCTTCGTCTTGTGCGGTTAGGGTTTACTCATGCTTTGTACGTTAAATCTTGATTTTGTAATCTTTCTTTAATGTACGTCTAGTATATTTGGAATCGTCAGTGAGTCTTCATGCCACACGACAGATTAGGGCGGTGGAGCTTCTAGAATGGGGCTGACCAGCTAGGGGAGTCTTTGAACGTTGTGGGCTGGAAGTGGTCGAGATCCACAAGATTATGGTCTAAACCCACTTATTTACGACACTTGTCAATTGTTGGGGAAACGGTGGAACTGTGGTTCCAATTTGACTGACGCTTATATGATAGACCGTTGCACTTGTTGCTCAGTTCATCTCCGAAAGGAAAAATGAAAAACACTCATGCAGGTATGCAGGAAATCCATTATCGCCGTAGTTCATAGTAAAATATGCTAGGTTTTCTTTTCTATTGCAATCAACAATTTTGAATTTTCATCCCCTTTTTGGCTTCTCAATAAAAGTTTTTGTGAAGAGAAGATTCAAACTGTGAATTCAATTTGCATGAAACAGTACACTTCTTAGTTCGTTTTGCATGTAAATGTATAAAGAACTGCTAGAATTACCACTTGCGGAGGGTATTGTACAGTAATTCTTTCTCCATGGCTTAAGAAATATTCAATAAGAATCAACATATACTCCGCGCCCGCTTTAGCTGTTTTCATTTAATTGGTTTGTTTCTTATTTTTGCTCTGTTGCTGTCGTGGCTTTGAATGAGGCGTTTTAACTTTTTTTTGTTTTCCATTTTTACAGATAGACAGAGTATGTTCTTTCTCTTCATTATAACAAGCTTGTGAGTGCTTTAAGGATAAAATTTGGCACAAAGTTTATGACAAAAAAGATTTCAAACTCATAAGTCATAGTGGAGAACAATAATTGCTCAAAAAGTGGTAGTACAATATCATGAAATGTTTACAGTTTCATCTGCAATAATTTTTCCAAAATGGCTAGTTCACTACACTACAATAAAAATAATAACAAACTGGGAAATATTCTAACATTTGCATGAAACTATGGATCAACATGCTAACAATAAGACCAATGATTTTTTTTCATAATAACAAGTGTCTTCTGCATCGTCACCTCCATGAGTAACTCCTCTTATTTACCTACCTCCCTACCTTGGATGGCATCGAAGCATACGGCGGTACACGTGAATAGATTGCGAACATAATCAGAAGGATGTGAAGCAAAAATCTAAAATCCATGGGACAACCAAAGAAGTAAAACATTTTAAAAGGATAGTCTATTAATTAGTATTTGTTTTCGTGAAAACCCTGCAATCATTTGAAGGGATTAACTATTCAACTGACATGTCATGCATTTTCAGCAGAAAGCTAATCTCTACTATAGATTGAAAGGTAATCTCTATGATCTACTATCATTTGAACGGACTAACTATCTAACTATTGATTACCAGTAAGGTAAATAACTTGAGCAATCATGATCCTGCTATAAATGTGCGCAGTGCAAGAAAGCAAGTCATGTGTTCAGTAAAAGAAAGCAACTCACATGTGCGATTAAAGGGAAATCTATTCAAAATTTATCAGCTAGCCAACCATGTAGAACTGGTACTTTATAGTAAGAATCAGTATATTTCTACCATGTACCTTACAATATCATCGGTGTATCGAATGCAGCAATTTCAAAACAGTTCTTGTAATTGCTAGCTAAAATATGCAGTTTTAACATGTTTCATTATAATAAACCTTGCCAACCTACACTAGGATTTTTTTTTTTGCAAAACTCCATACCTATTAGTTAGCGAAATCATCACTTTAAAGATGAGACAACCAGACGCATCCAAAGACGTGTTTGCTTACTCGTACTTATTGCAGATGTGATTCACCAGAGGCTAGCAAAGAGAAACGTGGTATGGTTCATATTTTGTACAAAATTTGCTTGATTGTATTGATTTTAGCCTGACTCTCGATCACTTGGCTAAGTGACACTCAACATTCGTCTACGTGACAGCCATAAGAGGAGCGGCGAACGGAATAACGACGCGGTACGACGGTGGCGGAGGTAGCCCCTGGACCTGCGTGGGCGGTGAAATTTGCGGCGAGAGCAAGCATACACGTATATGCGTACAATATAAAAATATATACGTGTATGTTCGTAGAAATGAAAAAGTTACATCACGAAAGTTGTGGGGAACGACGAGATGGATCTACCCATTGAAGGAAATTTCGGTTGAACGAGTGCAACAAATTTGACAAAATTTGTCTAAAAATTGTAGTACAAACTTCCGTCCAACATTAACAAGTCACAATTAAAGAAATTTGAAACCAATAACGGGATAACGGGAATGAAATCTACTCGTCGACGCGCATATTTTTTATATACATTATATCTCGAATCCCAAACGTGTAGTACTACAGTAAAGCAAGCGGCCCAACCGAGATCGACCCAGACCCACATCAGACCCATGGATCATACCCATCGATGGATTTGTGGTTGTCAGGCGGGCCACATTAGGGAAGGATGAGGTGGAGACACCAGGTGCTTGGAAATCTAGGGAGTTTAGTATTTGGAAGAGATGTACCAACGCATGGGGGTATTTGCTAGTAGCCCTCCAAAGCCCGTTTGTTTGTTACGGCCGGTACGGAGGTAATTGTGTATGTGGGGACTGGGGAGCGAGCTTTTCATCTGAGATTTCCTTCGGCAATTGAGTACATTTGACAAAGACGTAGCAAGTGTTAGTTTTTTCGTTTACTCAATTGCCAGAAAACAAATCCATCCTAATTCCCAAAGTTCCACAGAGCTGTTTTTAGTCTAGCGATGTCAATTTTGCCACATCGTTGTCAAATGGTAAGGCATTTACGACGAGAATGGTAAGTGCACGTTGGCATGTTGCTGTTGAGTCGACCTATCTGCGGAAGCTTTTGTCTTCCATGGACGAGTGTCACCGTGGCAGCCTGGCAGGCGACGACGGCGTGGAATCTCTTGCCAAGTTGGCGGCGAAGCTGCTTGATGCGTCATCGTGAGGCCAGCACGACACAGCATGAACCTGTTCACACCTCTCGTCACCCGGTTTGGAGAGGATGGAGGCTTTGCAAAAAAGTTCCACATGGATGCGGTGGATGGAGACATGGAAGGTGGCAGGGGGCAGTTCGTACTGACCGTGGACCCTCCTATATATAACCTGCTTACTGGAGCATCTCCAACCGGAGTTGCCAAATTTGGCCCCAAACTGTCCGCGAACACGTCCGAACAATCCCAAAACTTGTCTCCTACATTCGTAAACTCCAAATCTCCACCCCAAAACCATACTAGTCATGCAACGTAGATCAAAGCAACATAGATCGGAGCTCAATTTAGTATGGATTGCATAACAAACATCGATCGGAGCTCACATAGTACGGAGTTCGTACATACGGCTTAACTATATAGAAAAAATTAACAAAAGTGGGCAAACCGGCGGTCATCTCCTGGCCCCTTCCCCTTGACTTCATCGGCGGCGTGGCGCCTCACTCATTTGCCTTCCCCTTCCCCTTGTCATCTCCGGAGGGGCAGTGGCGGCTGATGCATGTAAAATGCATACATGAACTTTGCATTATATTACTTATATTTCAATCATATTTGCATCATATAATGGTTATATCATTGTTTTATATTGATTTTGGGAATATTTCACAGTTTTCCTATTTTTCTGGAATTAACCCTGCACTGGCAGAAAACCCTATTTTCTATATTTTGATGTTTCAGGGATCCAAACGATGTCCAAATGACCTAATATTTTGCGGGGATCATTTTTGGAAGGAACAAAGCGTAGGAGCGAAGGAAGCGAAAAAATGGAAACCCGAGGGCCAAAAGAGGTGGGCCCACGCGGCCAGATTCCTTGGCCGCGTGGGACCCCCTATCCTGGGCCTCGAGCCTCCGATGCCGTCGATCTTCGTCCCCGTGCCTTCGTCTTGACCTAAAAACGACTATAAAAATAATCTCCCGACGGCTTTCGGAGGGGAGCGTCGCAGAAACACAAAACCACAAAACAGAAGACCTGGAGCTGCAGATTGGAGGGGGAAAACTCCGGCGGGGCACTGCCGGGGTGGTCTCCATCTTCTCCAACATCTCCACCATCATCACCATGATGAAGGGGAGTAGTCCACCCCCTGGATTTTGGGTTTGTGGTGGTAACTTGATCTAATTTCTCTATGTATGATCATTGTTGAAATCCATATGATGTGCCTTGCATAAGTATGGATCTATCTATGTAATTCATATGGTGGATATTGTGGTATGAGATGATATTTGTTATGCATTTACCGTTGTGTTGGATCTTTTATGACTTGTCATACTTTGGAGATATTCTATGATGCATGTGATGGTTTGATTTATGCATAATGGCTTGTTTATCCATGTCATGAGGTGATTGACACCTCCAAGTGTAGATAGATGAGAGAGATGTGGTCATGCACACAAAATATGAATCATTGCACTAGTGTTTAGAATATTGTCCATTATGAAGTATGATGTATGTAGGTACGGGATGGCCGATGTGACAACGGCATATGTATTGAGTGACACAATACAGCCCAACATCCTTTATCTGGGGGTAAAAAGGAAAAAGTATGATATGGGAGTGACAACAAACCACGCTAGCCTTACGAGGGTGACCTAGCAACACAAATGATTATTTTCTTTCAATTATGTGTTTTAGCACATGTAGCTGTCATAGAAATTAACCATTAAAGCATGACAATTGTGTGTACTTTTTATCTATAACATGATAATCACTATAGATGGGAGAGAGGATTGAGTGAACCCATGAACCCATGTCCATTGTTCCTATAAGAGAAAATCGTTGTCTTGTCCTCTTGCATTGAAAAGGATTGGGACACTTTTACATTCTTGTTTTGTTACATTAAACTTCCATCCATTAAATTAACCATCTTGTTCTTTAAACTTGTTTAGTGCATAATCAACTAAAACTTGTGACACTTTAGTTGTAGGGAATAGATAACTTTTTCTTCTTGCTCCTGCGGATCGATACCCTACTTCCACATTGAGAGGTGCTGTAACAGCCCGGAGTTTGAGCAACTAAAAACCTGTGTAATTTTTCCACTTTTGTGTACACTGCATCATGGCATCATGCATCATGTTGTTGTCACTAGGGAATTGTGCTAGGGAATTGTTGTTGTTGCTAGAGAATTGTTGTTGTTGCTAGGGATTTGTGTGTGGATTTGGCAACATTCAAAAACCCAATTGCCAAACTTGTTTCAACCAATTTCAAAACAACGAAGGCACTCAATCTTGCAAAATAAAATTACTTCGACATCTCCTATTTGTCAAGGAAGTTCCAGGAGCTCCAAAACAATATTTTGCACTTGCTCCAAATTGTTAAAGGAGCAATACTTTTGAATTTAGAAAAATGCCCTATCCACCTTTCTAAACAAAAGGAGTTCAAAACATTTTATTTGGAGGCGCCAATTTTTGTGGAGCTTCCTCATGGTATAAAAAGGCCACCCAAATTATTTCATAATTTTTGAAAATGTTTTGGTGCCTGAATTAAATCACTGAAGCTGCTGATTTTAAAAGGTTTTATAATTTAAAAGGAGAAAGGACCTGGTTGTGATGGAATCAAAAGTTCCAGGGGTTATGTGCAAAACTTTCATCTCTTTTCTCACCTCCCGCCAAACGCGCGACCACCATGCCGCCGTGCTGCGCTCCTGTGCGTCGCACGCCCAGGGCCCCCTCCTCTCTGCTCTTCCCTGCGAGGAGCACGCCCCCACGACACCACGACCTCACCTGCTCCCCATCCCCACTCGCCCTGCTCCATTCTCTCTCCCCGTTTTCTCCACGCCATGGCCGCACCAAGCTCGCCACTGCCGCCGCACGTAGCCGTCGATTGAAGTGCTCCCGAGCGAATCCAAGAAGCCCACAAGCTCCGCCGCTTCTCCCTCTCCGTCCTCGCCGGAGGAATCGAGCCGGGGCGTCACGAATCGCCGGCGCCGTCTTCATCCTCTCCGACCACCGCCGCCACTCGCCGGACGATTCCCGCCGCCGTGGTCCATCCCCGACCTCGCCGTCTTCTCAAACGAGCTCAGGGTGAGCTGCCGCACCTCCCCACCGCCTCCGTTCCTCCCCTCGCCCTCTGGCTCGCCGTCGCCCTGCACGCGCAGTGCGCCGCCGTGCTCTTCTTTTAGTTCGGATTTTCTGAACGGAGAAGCTTCGGATAATCCGACGGAGGCCAGTGCGAGAGTTCGTCTGGTCCTTAGAGAATTTTGCACTCCCCGTAGCGATCGGATTATCCGATTTTAGCAAACATCGGATCTTCCGATTTATATCAGTACGCGCTTCATCTTGGTCCTTAGCTGATTTTCGAGTTAGCCAGCCGATCGGATATTCCGAGTTAAAGAAAATCGGAATTTCCGATTTAACACAGTACCAAAATATCCTGTTCAAATTATTCCTTCTTCTATTATTTGGTTCTAAATAGTTGTTTGTGTTGGATTTAATTTATAACCAGGACATAATTAGAGGAGGAAATAAAATAATTAGAAGAACAAAATTAAGTTGATAAGTTATAAAAGTAATAACTATTAATCGGTGCTTCAGAAAAATGTGTTTGAAATACCAAAACGGGCACAAAGTTATGAACTAACTAGTAGCATCCTTTCATGCATGTTCACCTCATTCTAGAGCACAGGAAAACATTAAAACAAGGAGTAGCTATTTTTTCCTCTCTTGCTAAATAATTATTCATGCACCCTATGCAATTGCTAGATATTGGTCTAATAGCAAGTTCAGTGAATTCAAAATGTCATATCATCATATGTTTGCGCATTGCATTTGTTAAGCATATGTGTGGTGATTGATTGTTCTCTCCCGACGTTTGTTTTTCGTTAGATCAAGCAACCGGGGTTACTCCACCATACCCCGAGGGTCCGTACTACCAGCACGCTGATCAAGGCAAGCGTAATCCCCCCTCTGAGCATATCTTATCCTATTTTCCGCAAATATTTTCTCCACTATAATATTGCATGCGGTTCCAAATGTCAATTTATTGGATTAGAGTATCCTATAGTTGCATTAAGTTTCCGATGCCAATACCTGTTTCCCCCCTATTATCCATAGGTTGTATTGTTGGCCGAGATACTTACTATGCTATGTTGATGCTTAGCCATGCTTAGTTAATTGCATAGCTATACGATGGATGGTTTGTGTGGAAACAGGTGATGAGATAAATGATGGTGGAGAAATTGTGGTGACGGATAATAAAATGCTTAAAGGTGGGGATGAGAGGCCACTGTGGTTGTGGTGTTTTGTCTCGTTCTCGCCGCCTAGGTGCGAGTTCTATACCTCTTGAACCAAGACTGAGCGTGCAACCATGCGTGAGGCCTATGCATTTGCAGGAACCCTCATAGACTAAATAACTCGGGCGGGGCTAGCCAGGGTCCTCTAGTTCGGGCTTCCATTTGCGCGTGCGTGATGATGGTGGGATGAACTGAGATGAGGATGGTGGTGTTAGGAAAATGAGTGGCCGTGGGGCGGGTGTTGAGGCACTGGCTGTCCTGCCGCCACTGATGATCCTGGAAAGTCCTTAACGAGGGAGAAGTCGACACCGCTCCCACCCAGCCGGCTTTCCAAGGAAGAGAGCTAAAAGCTAGGTAATGGGCCGGACGGTACGCGTGGCAAACATTGTACACCCCTGCAGGGTAAATCTTTTCGAAAAGCCGTGTCCGCGGTTATGGACGACTTGGGAAGTGAAGGTAAGATCATAGAATAACTTTAACGGAATGATTAAAAACTGGGTACTAGAGGTACCACTCAAGATGCAAGGTGAGCTTCCTCGAGGGTGATTCGGGGAGGTGCCTTTGATGAACAGGTACATGGTTGATGATGGTTGATGATGAGTAAGGTGATGAAAGAAAGAGTTACTCTTACCTCTTTTGAAAATATTCTGATTAGTCGATGCCTTTGAGTTATGTTTTCATAAATAAAATCAGCTTTATGCAAAACAGCCATATAACTTTGAAAGCCTCATCGAGCTAAAGCTCTATATATAATCTTGCGAGTTCGTCGAACTCAACGTCGTTTGTTTTGTTTCAGAGGAGGACTTCACCGACCTCGAAGGTGGGTTCTTTGTGGACGTCGACGAGTAGTCTGGGGTTCCCAGGTGGCAGCTTGGGACATCCCGGAACAGCTGGCGCTGGATGTTTATTGTAGGCCTCTTAGGCCATAATTTGGATCTTGTTGTTTAGAACAACTAATTTGCTTCCGCTTGTTGTAATGTTGGGTCTGTGACCTCTGGTTGTCATTTGCTATCTTTCTCTATTATAAGAGTTGAACTATATGATTTGTGTCGTAGAGTCTGTGATGTGCCAGTTGTTCCACAAGTCTTGATCTCTCTATTATGCTTTGATAGTGTGTGGTGGTATCGGATAACCGGGACACAGTATCACTGTATAGCAGTCGGGTCGGGGCGCCACAAGTTGGTATCAGAGCAGTACTGCCTGTAGGAAACCCTTCTACTGGTCGATGTTGAGTCTAGTGTTTGTGAAAATATTTTTAACCTAAAAATGAGTTGTGAAAACCATCTTAGGATTCTTTTTACTCCTTATCTGGTTACCCTCTAATCTCGGAGCAATCTTACCTCGATTTGAGTTTAAAGGTTTTACTCCTCGTCTGTTACTTCAAAATGATTAGAAACGTGGGTGGGTTCGACCTTTAGTGTTATGTGTCACGTTGCTCCCGCTGCGTTGCAATCCAAATCAATCAGATGTCACTGATGTTTCTACCGATCTAATCTTTGATCCTTTCTTTGGGTTTTAACCCACGGACTTGAACATAAGGTCCCGGATTGTGTCAACTAGAGTGTGTTAAGTTGTGATTTCTTAACTCTCACTAGTAGCACATGATGCTGATCTTTGACCCAAGTTCTATCTTGTTGTTTTCCTTCTCGCAAAGTATTATCGTCCCTAGTCTGTGTACTTGTGTAGACGCTAATGCTATTGTTCGACCATTCGGAGAAAGATACTAACTGTGTCATTGTCAAATCTCCAGAATGGCTCGAGGAGGCCGTGGAGGCCGTGGTGGTCGCGGTAACCACAATGATGATGAGGATGATCTGCCGCCACCACCCTCGATGGCTGAGGTCTTGATGGCCATTGAGGAGAACCGTGGGCGCAATGAGCGCTTGCTTGAGCAGTTGGTGCAGCAGAATGCACGGAGGAACGAGTGCAACACTCTCACGAGTTCCTGCGTCCAGCCACCCACTTTGCTGATGCTAAGGAGCCACTGGAAGCTGATGATTGGCTTCGTGCTTTGGAGCGCAAGTTCTCCGCGCTCATGTCCCATTGGCGGAGCAAGTCAACTTTGCCACCTACCTCTTGGTTGGTGCTGCTGGCTGTTGGTGGGAGAGCCATGTGGCTTTGTTTCCAGCCAACCATGTCTTCACTGGGCTGATTTCGCACTGCCTTCCGTGCGGAGTACATTCCCCAGCCGATCATGGACTTGAAGAGGAGGGAGTTCCTGGATTTGCAACAGGGACGGATGGACCTCCGCACTTATGGTCGTGAGTTCAACCACTCTCTCGTTACGCCCCAAGGGACGTGACCAATGATGCTGACAAGCAAGAGCTGTTCCGCAAGGGTCTGACTCCGCAGCTCCGCTATGAGCTATTGCCCTTCAGGTTCCAGACCTATCAGGAGCTGTTCAACCAGGCTTTCACTCTTGAGCAAGGAAGAAAGGAACTTGAAGCTTCCAAGAGGCCCGCACATGGGGACCACCAGAGTTCCTCGGGTTCTGAGAGCAAGAAGCGCAGGGTGTTTGTCCCTACAGCGCCGTACCTCGTGCTCCATTCATGCCGAGGCAGCAGGATACAGGCCACCTCCTCCGCGCCCCACTACTTCGACACTTGGGGTAGGCGGAGTGGGTACCGTCCTATGCTACCTGCTCCACCTGGAGTCACTTGCTACACCTGTGGCCAGGCTGGCCACTACTCCAGGGAGTGCCCCCAGAAGGCACCTCTCGCGATAACTCCTGCACGAGCCCCTGCCACTCCAGCTGGCAAGGCTGGACCTATTGTGCGTGGTCGCCTGAACCACATCTCTGCTGAAGAAGCTGAAGAGGACCCCGGCGTTCTTATGGGTGAGTTACGAATCAACAACAATCGTGCTACAGTTTTGTTTGATTCTGGAGCATCGCATTCATTCATATCCATAGCTTTTGCAAAAGACACAAAATACCGTTTGAGAAAATGAGCCGTCCCTTGGTGATCGCCACTCCTGGCTCCAAATGGCAAACCGATGGGGTTACTCCTGAAGTCCAGATTACTATCGGTTACTACTCTTTTCCTTTGCTTTGGTAGCTCTGAGGTCAAATGGCATTGATGTCATACTGGGCATGAACTGGCTAGCCAAATACCAGGCTAATCTCGACTGTGCTGCCAAGACCGTCACCGTGACCAATTCTTCCGGTGACAGTGTGAAGTATTGGTCTGCATTCAAGACCTCCGTCATCCATCATACCCAACTCACCTGAGATTCTCCTTTGCTTTATGGAAGGCGAATCCCCTCCTGAAATCCAGGACATACACGTGGTGTGTGACTTCCCGGATGTGTTCCCGGAAGAATTGCCTGGCATGCCTCCTGACCGAAGTGTGGAGTTTGTCATAGATCTACTTCCCGGTACGCTCCAATTTCCAAGAAGCCCTACCGTATGCCGGTGGAAGAGTTGGCTCTGTTGAAAGAGCAAATTGATCAGCTGTTAGCAAGGAGTTCATCCAGCCTAGCAGTTCACCTTGGGGTTGTCCGGTACTCTTTGTCAAGAAGAGGGATTCTACCGTGCCTCGTCTAGTCTCTGACTATCGACCGTTGAATGCGGTGACAATCAAGAACAAGTATCCTATTCCTCGCATCAATGATCTGTTGGATCAGTTAGCTGGTGCAACGGTATTCTCCAAGATGGATCTGAGGTCAGGCTACCATCAGATAAAAATCAGAAAGGAGGATATTCCAAAGACGGCATTTGTTACTCGCTATGGCTCATATGAGTATACCGTCATGTCCTTTGGTCTCACAATGCCCAGCTACTTTCATGAGGCTCATGAACTCCATCTTCATGGATTATCTTGACAAGTTTGTCGTCATTTACATTGATGACATCCTCATCTATTCCAAAACCAATGAAGAGCATGAGGAACATCTTCGTTTGGTTCTGACACGACTTCGAGAACACCGCCTCTATGCCAAGTTCTCCAAGTGTGAGTTTTGGTTGGATAATCTCTTCCTTGGTCATGTGATATCCGCTAATGGTGTGGCTGTCATTCCTGACAAGATTCAGTCCATTTTGGATTGGAAAACTCCAATGTCAGTCAAGGACATTCGAAGCTTTCTCGGATTGGCGGGTTATTACCGCCGATTCATCGAAGGTTTCTCCAAGATAGCCAAGGCCCTGACTGACCTTCTCAAGAAGGATAAAAAGTTTGTATGGTCGGCCGAAGCTGAAGAGAGCTTCAAAACACTGAAAGCCAAACTCACGTCCGCTCCTGTGCTTGTCCTGCCGGACACAGCAAGGATTTCGTCGTCTTCTGTGACGCCTCTCTCAAGGCTTGGGTTGTGTATAATGCAAGATGGCCATGTGGTGGCATATGCTTCTCGCCAATTAAGCCGCATGAGCACAACTACCCAACTCATGATCTAGAACTTGCCGCGTGGTCTATGCTTTGAAGCAATGGAGACCATACCTGTTTGGTAACCGTTGCGAGATCTTCTCGGATCACAAGAGTCTGAAGTACCTCTTCACCCAGCCGGATTTAAATCTCAGGCAAAGGCGTTGGTTGGAGTTAATCACGGACTAAATGTGAGTCTGAACTATCAACCCGGCAAAGCAAACGTCGTGGCTGACGCGCTAAGTCGGAAGTCTATTGCAACAATCTGATGATTGAAGAGGCCCAACCTGCCCTCCATGAAGAGTTCTCTCGTTTGAACTTAGAAATTGTTCCCTCGGCTACCTTGCAAATCTGGAGATCAAATCTACTCTTGTGACCAGATTAAGGATGCTCAAAGCGTGACAAGGGTATTCTAAAAATCAAGGAGAACATTGCTAGCGGGAAGGCCAAATGTTTTCTGTCAATGAATCCGGAGTTGTTTATTTTGGTGACCGCTTGGTAGTGCCAAAGAAACGAAAATTGAGGGAGTTGATCCTCCAAGAAGCTCATGAATCTCCTCTCTCTATTCATCCCGGTAGTACCAAAATGTACCAAGACCTTCGGCCACAATTCTGGTGGACTCGGATGAAAGGGAAATTGCTAGTATGTTGCTGAATGCGACACCTGTCGACGGGTAAAGGCTGAACATCAAAGGCCTGCCGGCACTCTTCACCCTATTGCTATTCCCGAGTGGAAATGGGATGAAATTGGTATGGACTTCATTACTGGTCTGCCGAAGTCTCCAAAGGGACATGATGCCATTTGGGTCATCATTGATCGACTATCAAAAGTGGCTCACTTCCTCCCCGTTCGTGTGGACATTACAGCTGCCAAGTTGGCAGACCTGTATACCTCTCGTATCGTCGTCCTTCACGGCATTCCCAAGAAGATAATTTCTGATCGTGGAAGCCTATTCACCTCCAAGTTTTGGACTAGTTTCCAAACTGCTATGGGAACTCGTCTTAACTTCAGCACCGCGTTCCATCCTCAAACTGATGGTCAGACCGAAAGAGTGAACCAAGTTTTGGAAGACATGCTTAGGGCATGTGTAATCTCTTTTGGCAAGGATTGGGAAAAGTATCTCCCTTTCGCGGAGTTCTCCTACAACAACAGCTATCAAGCTAGTCTGGGCATGGCTCCATTTGAGGTTCTCTATGGAAGAAAATGCCGCACTCCTCTAAATTGGTCCGAGACCGGAGAGAGGCACTCTTTGGTCCAGATTATCAATGAAGCTGAGGAGAAGGTTAGAATCATAAGGGAGAATCTGAAGATTGCTCAGTCTAGGCAGAAGAGCTACTATGATAAGCACCATCAGGAAATTCACTATGAAATTGGTGATAAAGCTTATCTCCGTCTCTCCCCTTCGTGGCGTTCGCCGCTTCGGAATCAAAGGGAAATTGGCCCCTCGCTATGTTGGCCCTTTCACCGTTCTGGCCAAGCGAGGAGATCTTTCTTATAAGTTGGAGTTACCGGTCATCTTTCCCAATGTACATGATGTGTTTCATGTCTCTCAACTTCCCGGTGTTTCAAAGATCCTATCCATGGGGTCAATCATGAGGAGCTGGATCTCCAGGAAGATCTTACTTATCGCGAGCATCCTATCCGTGTCCTGGATGAAGCCGAAAGGAAGACCCGTAACAAGACTACCAAGTTCCTCAAATTCAGTGGTCTCACCATTCCGAGGAAGAAGCGACTTGGGAAAGAGAGTCTAGTCTTCGTGAGGAGTATCCCGATTTCTTTCCGCAACCTTAGAATCTCGGGACGAGATTCCTGTAAGGGGGGTAGAATTGTAACAGCCCGGAGTTTGAGCAACTAAAAACCTGTGTAATTTTTCCACTTTTGTGTTCATTGCATCATGGCATCATGCATCATGTTGTTGTCACTAGGAATTGTGCTAGGGAATTGTTGTTGTTGCTAGGGAATTGTTGTTGTTGCTAGGGATTGTGGTGGATTTGGCAACATTCAAAAACCAATTGCCAAATTGTTTCAACCAATTTCAAAACAACGAAGGCACTCAATCTTGCAAAATAAAATTACTTCGACATCTCCTATTTGTCAAGGAAGTTCCAGAGCTCCAAAAAATATTTTGCACTTGCTCCAAATTGTTAAAGGAGCAATACTTTTGAATTTAGAAAAATGCCCTATCCACCTTTCTAAACAAAAGGAGTTCAAAACATTTTATTTGGAGGCGCCAATTTTTGTGGAGCTTCCTCATGGTATAAAAAGGCCACCCAAATTATTTCATAATTTTTGAAAATGTTTTGGTGCCTAAATTAAATCACTGAAGCTGCTGATTTTAAAAGATTTTATAATTTAAAAGGAGAAAGGACCTGGTTGTGATGGAATCAAAAGTTCCAGGGGGTTATGTGCAAAACTTTCATCTCTTCTCTCACCTCCCGCCAAACGCGCGACCACCATGCCGCCGTGCTGCGCTCCTGTGCGTCGCACGCCCAGGGCCCCCTCCTCTCTGCTCTTCCCTGCGAGGAGCACGCCCCACGACACCACGACCTCACCTGCTCCCCATCCCCACTCGCCCTGCTCCATTCTCTCTCCCCGTTTTCTCCATGCCATGGCCGCACCAAGCTCGCCACTGCCGCCGCACGTAGCCGTCGATTGAAGCGCTCCCGAGCGAATCCAAGAAGCCCACAAGCTCCGCCGCTTCTCCCTCTCCGTCCTCGCCGGAGGAATCGAGCCGGGGCGTCACGAATCGCCGGCGCCGTCTTCATCCTCTCCGACCACCGCCGCCACTCGCCGGACGATTCCCGCCGCCGTGGTCCATCCCCGACCTCGCCGTCTTCTCAAACGAGCTTAGGGTGAGCTGCCGCACCTCCCCACCGCCTCCGTTCCTCCCCTCGCCCTCTGGCTCGCCGTCGCCCTGCACGCGCAGTGCGCCGCCGTGCTCTTCTTTTAGTTCGGATTTTCCGAACGGAGAAGCTTCGGATAATCCGACGGAGGACAGTGCGAGAGTTCGTCTGGTCCTTAGAGAATTTTGCACTCCCCGTAGCGATCGGATTATCCGATTTTAGCAAACATCGGATCTTCCGATTTATATCAGTACGCGCTTCATCTTGGTCCTTAGCCGATTTTCGAGTTAGCCAGCCGATCGGATATTCCGAGTTAAAGAAAATCGGAATTTCCGATTTAACACAGTACCAAAATATTCCTGTTCAAATTATTCCTTCTTCTATTATTTGGTTCTAAATAGTTGTTTGTGTTGGATTTAATTTATAACCAGGACATAATTAGAGGAGGAAATAAAATAATTAGAAGAACATAATTAAGTTGATAAGTTATAAAAGTAATAACTATTAATCGGTGCTTCAGAAAAATGTGTTTGAAATACCAAAACGGGCACAAAGTTATGAACTAACTAGTAGCATCCTTTCATGCATGTTCACCTCATTCTAGAGCACAGGAAAACATTAAAACAAGGAGTAGCTATTTTTTCCTCTCTTGCTAAATAATTATTCATGCACCCTATGCAATTGCTAGATATTGGTCTAATAGCAAGTTCAGTGAATTCAAAATGTCATATCATCATATGTTTGCGCATTGCATTTGTTAAGCATATGTGTGGTGATTGATTGTTCTCTCCCGACGTTTGTTTTTCGTTAGATCAAGCAACCGGGGTTACTCCACCATACCCCGAGGGTCCGTACTACCAGCACGCTGATCAAGGCAAGCGTAATCCCCCTCTGAGCATATCTTATCCTATTTTCCGCAAATATTTTCTCCACTATAATATTGCATGCGGTTCCAAATGTCAATTTATTGGATTAGAGTATCCTATAGTTGCATTAAGTTTCCGATGCCAATACCTGTTCCCCCCCCCCCCTATTATCCATAGGTTTGTATTGTTGGCCGAGATACCTACTATGCTATGTTGATGCTTAGCCATGCTTAGTTAATTGCATAGCTATACGATGGATGGTTTGTGTTGGAAACAGGTGATGAGATAAATGGTTGATGGTGGAGGAAATTGTGGTGACGGATAATAAAATGCTTAAAGGTGGGGATGAGAGGCCACTGTGGTTGTGGTGTTTTGTCTCGTTCTCGCCGCCTAGGAGCGAGTTCTATACCTCTTGAACCAAGACTGAGCGTGCAACCATCGTGAGGCCTATGCATTTGCAGGAACCCTCATAGACTAAATAACTCGGGCGGGGCTAGCCAGGGTCCTCTAGTTCGGGCTTCCATTTGCGCATGCGTGATGATGGTGGGATGAACTGAGATGAGGATGGTGGTGTTAGGAAAATGAGTGGCCGTGGGACGGGTGTTGAAGGCACTGGCTGTCCTGCCGCCACTGATGATCCTGGAAAGTCCTTAACGAGGGAGAAGTCGACACCGCTCCCACCCAGCCGGTTCTCCAAGGAAGAGAGCTAAAAGCTAGATAAAGGGTCGGACGGTACGCGTGGCAAACATTTGTACACCCCTGCAGGGTAAATCTTTTCGAAAAGCCGTGTCCGCGGTTATGGACGACTTGGGAAGTGAAGGTAAGATCATAGAATAACTTTAACGGAATGATTAAAAACTGGGTACTAGAGGTACCACTCAAGATTGTAAGGTGAGCTTCCTCGAGGGTGATTCGGGGAGGTGCCTTTGATGAACAGTTACAAGGGTTGATGATGGTTGATGATGAGTAAGGTGATGAAAGAAAGAGTTACTCCTTACCTTTTTTGAAAATATTCTGATTAGTCGATGCCTTTGAGTTATGTTTTCCATAAATAAAATCAGCTTTATGCAAAACAGCCCTATGACTTTGAAAGCTTCATCGAGCTAATGCTCTATATATAATCTTGCGAGTTCGTCGAACTCAACGTCGTTTGTTTTGTTCCAGAGGAGGACTTCACCGACCTCGAAGGTGGGTTCTTTGTGGACGTCAACGAGTAGTCTGGGGTTCCCAGGTGGCAGCTTGGGACATCCTGGAGCTGCTGGCGCTGGATGTTTATCTGTAGGCCTCTTAGGCCATAATTTGGATCTTGTTGTTTAGAACAACTTATTTTGCTTCCGCTTGTTGTAATGTTGGGTCTGTGACCTCTGGTTGTTATTTGCTATCTTTCTCTATTATAAGAGTTGAACTATATGATTTGTGTCGTAGAGTCTGTGATGTGCCAGTTGTTCCACAAGCCTTGATCTCTCTATTATGCTTTGATAGTGTGTCTGGTGGTGTCGGATAACCGGAGACACAGTATCACTGTATAGCAGTCGGGTCGGGGCGCCACAGGTGCTACAGTGATCCCCTGCTCTTGGGGGTTATCAGCGGCGCAGCAGCTCGAAGGCTGCGTATGGGTCGGAGGTGCCGGAGGTGCCATCGCTGCCGGAGCGAGCGGTACAGACGGCGCGGGTCTGCTCGCTGGCGAGCCTGGCCTCGCGCTCGTTGTTCGCCGCCTCCTTCTTCGACTCGGCAATGGCGGCGTCCATCATAGCTTTGTTCCTCCGGCGGATTCGTCCGTCTCCGCTGACGTCAGCGACTTCGCCAAGACGGTCAAAGGGACCGGCGAGCAATGCCAACGCCGCAGCGGGGTCCCCCTTAAGGAGCTGGCGATAGCACGGACCAGCGGTTGCATTGGCCCTGGCTGACCGCCGGAGCCGCCGCCGCGCTGGAGCCAGCGGCCAAAGCCTTGAGCGATTGCTCAACAGCAATGTGGAAGGCCTCCTCCTCCTCGTCTACGGGACCGGGAGATCGGCGCGGAGCCGCCGCGTTCCCATGTGCTCCATCGATGGAGGGACGACATCTAGCCGGAGCGGAGAGGGCAAGGAGAAGTGGAGCAGACTGGAGTGGACTGAGGTTAGGGTTTGGTCGGTGCAGGCTATATGTGGGGATGGAGGTGGGTGATGGCGTGGATCACACGTTCGCTGGGAGACCCCAAGAGTAAGGCAGGATGCAGTGTAGTGGCAATTTTCACTTGATACAAAACCAAGGTTTATCGATCCAGTAGGACTTGGAGAAGGCTTCGGAAAGGTGTCTCCCTCCTCTGGCGCTAGGAGGTAAACGTGGATCTGCGCACACACGAACAAACTACTTTGCCCCAACGAAACAGAGAGGTCGTCAATCTCTCCGAATTGCTGAACACAAAGAATTAAATGTATGTGTGTAAAATAATATGAGATCAAAAATGACCAGCGAGCAAATGATTAGGAAAAGCTATGAAAACGGTTGTAAACAATATAGGAAAATAGGACCGGGTCCACAGTTCACTAGTGGCGTCTGTCCAAAAGATAAACATGTTGGGTAAACAAATTACAGCGAGGCAATTGACAAACATGGGTGCAACACAATACTATCATGACACAAATTTCACCGTTTCATCTAATATGGGCATTACGACAAAATAAATAGACCGTTATCCAACTGCATCTATGACTAATAATCCACCTCTGGATAGCTATCCAGCCTGTCACCCAAAAGTATTAAGTTGCAAGCAACAGATAATTGCAATAAGCATGGTGCGTAATGTAAGCAATGGTTACAACATATAGCAATAAAAACCGTTGTTTTATCCCTAGTAGCAACAGCACATCTCAAGGCTTAATCGTTTCTATCAACTCGAGCTCAGACAAAAGAGGCATGAACCCACTATCTAGCATAAATACCCCTCTCTAAGATACTAGAAATTACTTCGGCCAAAGCATCCACAAACATCGGAGAGCATGCAAGATCATAAATAAAACATATGATAAATAAACTGAACAATAATGTCATGACTCCATAATTCATTGGATTCCCGCAAACACAACATGTAGCATTACAAATAGATGCCCTTGATCATGTTAGGCAGCTCACAAGATATAAACAATGGAGTACAAGGGATAGAGACAACCATCTAGCTACTGACATGGACCCGTAGTCCCGTGGTGGACTACTCACGCATCACTCCGGAGGCAGGCATGGTGGTGTAGATGCCTCCGGCGACGATCTCCCCCTCCGGCAGGATGTCGGGAAGAGCTTCAGAACCCTCCCGATCTAGGGTTGGCGACGGCGGCGGCCTCGGATGTTTTCTGGAAAATATGATCGGTGTCGAGGGTTTTCGGGACGAAGGCGATTTATAGGCGAAAGGGCGACTCGAGGAGGCACCGGAGGGCGCCAGGTGGGCCCCAGCCGCGGCCAAGCCCTGGGCCGCGGCTGGGTTGCGTCTGGGGGCTGTGGGGCCCCCTGCAGCTCCCCTCCCGGCTCTGGCTTTGTTTCCGTGTAAAAATAATTCCCGTAAATTTTTAGGCGATTCGGAGAAACTTTCCCGATTAACTTTTCTGAAACAATAAGACAGCAGAAAACAGGAACTGGCACTGGACATCTTGTTAATAGTTAGTTCCATAAAATATGCCAAAATGATATAAAAACATTATAAAAGCATGTGGCAATGATATAAACAAGCATGAAACAATCAAAACTTATAGATACGTTTGAGACGTATCAGTGGGTAAGGTTGTGCCACGTGGCGTCAGTCAGCCTAACAGCGGCGACGGTCAGCCTTCGGAAGGTGGGTCCGCGCTACCTGGGCCGACGTGGCGGACACCTCCGGGCGCGTCAGGGCGGCCCCAAACCCGCCCACATATGGGTTTGCTTTTGGGTGTGCCGGACAGCCCGGTCATTTGGGCTGAGTTTGGGTGGCCGCTTGGGTGACATTTTTCGGTCCAAAACCTGTCCAGGCTGTCCGCCCGGATGTTTGGGAGAGTTTTGGGGGCCTCGCTTGGAGATGCTTTTAGACATTGCTCAGAATGTCACCGGTGTTACATAGGATGCTAACAGTACACACAGAACTGTTATGGAAGGTGAGGTGTATATACAATTATACAAGCACGATCATCTGGTCAATCAATAGCGAACACGCACAGTTTGTTCAAGTGGCACAACGATATAGCAGGATTATATATGTTGGTCACAGGCTCACAGCAGTGTTTCCGGTGATGTCACGGATGAATGCGTACGGTTCATGTAGATATTTAGGTAAGTGGCACTGTAGATAGTAGACCATGGATCTCTGATTTTTCTAGAACATGTAAACGGAGTCCAACTAGTAGCCAAAACTATTCCAACAGTTCTTCTGACTGTTGTCCAGACCCCAAAGAGCCGTTCAACGCCAGGCACACACCCTGATTGATGCGTACGTCGTCGATCGATTCTGGTTTTCAGTAGCAGACAACAAGGCAAGGCCGGTCGACCTAGAACAAATTAATTCCTAACCAAACAAAACGTCCATCGCCGTGATCCTGTTGGAAAAAAGAACCACAATTCTGGCGATATCCTTGGCAAGCCGATCTGAGAGCATCTTCACGAGCATCTTGAAATTTGAAATTTGTAGGGCGCACCCGAAAATCTGTATGTTTTAGGCCTTGTTTACTCGGGTTTCCTAAGGGATGGAGGAGTGGGGATGGGAGAGGATTTGGTGAACACCCGATCCCACAAATTCCCACAAACAGTTTTCCCATACAATACACTTGTATGGACTAGAGTTTTTGTTTTAGACAAAAATGAGATGGTTGGTGGGGAATATCTAGGATTATCCACTCTAATCCTCTAAAATACACTATAAGTAAACAGACTAGTGAGTATTTTCCGGGATCCGAGATAATCCCCTCCAATCTCCTAAAATACACTATAAGTAAACAAAACCTTAGGGGTGTCGGACACATGGTTGGCACAATAGGGGTATTGCCCCAGTGCCCCCAAAATGAGATTGCATATACGAAAAAGGTATATTTCATTCAAAATTCTTGAGATACAATAGTTCGAAACGAAATTGAAATCGACCTTACCCTCCCTCCTAACTTTACGTGGCGCCTCGACCGATGCGGGTCGGACGGAATGTCGATGATGTCGGCCTCGGGGGCAGCATCCGCAGCGTCACGACGGGCTGCTTATAATGCCCGGGCAGCCTCGAGAACGCCCCTGACGGTGTGGTCGGGTACTGACTAGAACCGCGTTCGCTCGGCAACGTTGTTCTCCAGAGGTGGATGCTCGCCGATGAAGCGGTTGAGCACCGCCTCTCGCTAAACGCGGACCAGTACAGCTATCGAGATAGTACAGCGGGTTCAGCCACATCATGAACTTCTTCATGCGGCGGTGGAGATCACACTCGGCGCTGAAGCCTGTGGCGACTGGCGCCCGGACACCCCGCCCAAGCTGATGGCAAAGTCTTTTGAAAATGTTGCCTTGGCGGCATGAGGATGCTGTGTTCGGCGAACTCTTTGGCCTCGTGCCTGGAGAGTCACTTCCTATTCACATCCACGGTGGTGAAGGCACGCGCGTGTAGCCGGCACCGGAAGAGAATGAGGAAAAGTGTGGGAGATGAGTAAGATGAAAGCGAACAGCTGGGGGAGGCCTTCTTATACACCCGCCGGGTAGGATGAGGGGCGGTGGCGCTGGTGTTAATGCCACACGAGGGGAAGTCGCAACAACGTCGGGTCGCTTGGTGTCGGTGTTAATGTGACACGTGGGAAGGCGGAACTGCGTCACGTCACATGTGGAACCGCTTACACGGTGCCATTAGTCACGGCCGACCGAGCACAAGGCTATGACATGCGGGACCCGCCTGTCAGAGGCCTTGTTTGGGTGTTGTTCCAAAATTTGGGGTGGCCTGAGGAGTGGCGAATAGTTTTTTGGTCAGACCAAATAGATAGGTGTACCGTTGTGATCGGGTTTTTTTTTTTTTTTTGCGTCCGGCCCATTAAACCTTTGGCGGTGATTTTGGGTGCTGGTGAAGATGCTCTGAGTCGTGACTGATGTTGCACCACCGAATTTCCCCCAAAAAAGTTGGGAGGAAACCACCAAAGTAAGAAGACTGGTAGTAGCATGGAGTAAGAAGACTGGTCAGACCAAATATATATCGTCATTCTGTCTCCCATCTTGACTCTTTGGCTCCCATCCCATGCAGCACGCGCACGGAGACAACTCTTCCGTTCGGCCACCGCGCGCACCGCCTCATCCGTTGACAACGTCGATCGCCAGCCCACGCAGAGCGGCAGCATCTGATCCATCGGCTGCCGAACCAATGCATGCAGACGAACTAGCTACTGGTGGCGTTGCGCCGAACAACATCATCACCAACAAAAAAAATCGAATAGTATAACCATGCATGAAATATATGATAATATGCTAGCTAGGAAGATTAATATTTAAAAATGTATGATATGCTATGTAGGAAGATTTTCTTTAGGAAAAAAAACCTCACCATACATCCTCTTCACAGAGCCTGACCATACATGCTCATCCTGCAATCTCCTGACGCGTTTTTTAGCAGGAATCCTTCTCGTTTTCAGTATGGAGGATTATATATATACTGCTAGTAACTGCTGTGGTCGTCGTCCATATATATGGACACGCCCATCATCGATCCGTCTATCGGCATCATCGATCATGTCCAGCCAGGCTAGCTATTGGTTGGACAGCACTAGTAGAAGTTCATGGAATATGTATGGACGTACGTACGAACGATACGTGGATAAGAAATTAGGTGCAGAATTCACTACCCTAAGCTGAGACCCGTTCTGTTTTTGTCATCTCCCGTACGTGCTGCCACTTATCTCTGCTTGCTGATTGATGCATTGCATATGTGAACAAATGTTCCCAAATCACGGGGAATACTGTGCAGTGTCGATGAGAGCAATATGGAAGCCGTGTTGCCAGCTTTAAAGAGTTCAATTTGCCAAACAGGTATATATGGTCTTGTTGTAATTGCCTTCTTGTATAGTACTTCCTCCGGTTCTAAATGTAAAATGTTTTAGGTGTTTTACATATTGTCTAGATGCATACTAAAATGAGTGAACATACACATTAAAATGTGTCTAGATATATTTGTATACATGTGAATGTGGATAAAGGCTAAACCATTTTACATTTATAAACGGAGGGAGTATCGAATATGGTGCCATGCATACTCCCTTTAACAAGAGTACGTACATACCATTTTTGTGACCACCTAGTTGTCAGGCTTGTGCTTGTGCCGTGTTCCCTCTTTATCCAAAAATAATAATAATCATATTTTACCTTTTAGTTGTAAATATTGACGCATAATTACGGGGTAAAAGGTGAAATTTAGGCTTAAAATGGTGTATTGTAAGTATTGACGCATAAATTGAACGAGTAAAGCACGCTAAAGAGAGACCATCAAAATTAATAGAACTAACTAATATGTTTTATAATATGTGATTATACAAGTACTTGTCCTACAATTTCATTAATATGTAATAAAACATGGATACGATTAAGATACGCAAACTGCAGTTTAGTGAAGCGGCGACAAAAATCTCCATCAATGTCACCGTGCTTTAATAGAAAACATAAATCACGAACCATGAAATAAACTATATATAGTGCCTCTGCATACCTGAGGTGGACCTCATATGTAGTTGTGCACACCTGGTATCACGCATTGGAATTTGAAAACGACTAATGAAAAAGGCATTCTCACGAAAAAGCATTTTGGAAGGAAGAAAGTCTTTATCACCGCAACAAGAGGTAGGTCATTGGTTCAATCAACCTCCGTCACTGGATATCCAGTCTAGAGGAGAAAATATAGAAATATGGCTAGTACATTGAGAATTCTGCAACTGTGATTAGGAAACCAAAATTAAAGAACGTTTCCAAGGGCACACAAAATTCGTGCCACAAACCTGCTCCAGAGAATTGGACAGTGAAATCATTTTTCTTTGGTACTCGATTATTTTGGGGGGGGGGGGGGGGGGGGGGTAGTATATCAACATCATTAGCCACTAAAAGTTATGCATTAATTAGCGATCTAATTAACCAGGTACAAAAAAGAAGGCGATGATGTGGTGTTAGCTTAGCAGCTTCCCTTAATTTCCCCCGGTAGCTTAACAAAACAGTTTAAGGCGGGCGAGAGGAGGACTTCCCAACCGCAGGAGAAAAATGAACAAGCTAGACGTTCTGTTGAACTACGAGATCGAGGTACAGATCCCTAGAAAAAAGGAACCAAGAGAGGACCTCCAAGATTAAAAAACGACGAAGACGACTAACATTAGACGAGTACTGCAACTGATGCCAAAACGCAAGGTCAAAATGTGGCTTAAATGGCCAAGGAACGATGATTGACCAGCACGCTGTCCATGAATGCGAGAGCTACGAGACAGGCAAGAAGTTTCCATGGGGTCGATACACAGGTAAATCGCCATCTACCTACGTTGGTCTACGATGGCAATCGATCTGCTCGAGCAGCGGATGGAGAAAGCGATAGAGGCGAGAAGGCGAAGAAAAAGGAGGTGTCAAATCGTTACAGCCGGGGAGTCCCTGTCCCGACACGGCCGGGGAAATGGATCACCAGTTTCACGTACACGCACAAGAACAGAGGTAGATGGCTAGGTGGAGAAAAAGACGCATGCTTGTAGCTTCAGCAAAAGAAACAGCTATAGTACATGTGTATTTAGAGTTGGTCATGCTAATTATATACATATACGGCGTATTCGTGATAATTAGTTCCTCAAAGAAAGTTGGTCAATAATTTGCTAATGGCTCATCGCAGGGGGGAAAAGAGGCTAATAATCAGCAATATATCTAGCGGTGGATGCGTGTATTATTATGGCGAACAGAAAGAAGGATCTGATGCTCGGCGCATGCAACCGTCAGATCCTTCGACGATTGACCAACCGATCGTTGAGAAAATTAGCATGCTCGGTCGTCCCCGACAAATCATGCCCTTGAGAATCATGTCGGAACAAACTACACAGGCTTGCCAATAGTTAAAACGTAAGGCAATCATCTCAGAATCATTTGAACTATAGGCATAGATTTGGTAAAAGTCGCTGGTTACTTACTGACGAACCTTCTTCCATTGAGTACGTAGGCATCGGTCGGTTGATGACTCGGTTCGATTGGGCGCGGGCTTTGCCATATGTTGGTAGAACGTGTCCGGCCCCAACCGATGCACATGTACGCGCTCTGACAAAGCCCGGCCTGAGAGCCGTCCCGGTCAAAATCTGCTCCGCTTCCTTCTTTGCTTGCTTGCGTTCGTCCCTAACCATTTCACCAAACCGAACGAGTCCACCCCTTCCAACTCCAACGCACGCAGCTTCCCTATTATCCATCGTTCATCTCCTGCTCTTCTACCGCTCAAGTTTTATATTCTCCCACTCTCAAAACACAAGTTTAATATTCTCCCCGTCCCTCCAACCCCGTGGCGAGGCCGAACCAATTCAACGCGCTGCGCGTGTGCGAATATAAGCGCGCCAAGCCGCGGCTTCAGGTTGAAACACTGCCCCGCCGCACAACACAATTCAAGGCGGCAGAGAGATCATACACACACCTACACGCTCCCTCGCACACAAGCGTATCACAGCACTACGCAGAAGGAGAGCAAACACATGCGCGCAGCGGCGCAGGGGCGGCGGGCACATGCGAAGACACCGGCAAGCCTAGCCTCTTCTTCCCCTGCAATGAGATCAGGTGGCGCCACCGCCGCCGCCGCCGTACTCTTCTCTGCCCGCCGGTTCGGTGCCGTGCTCCTCCTACTTCTGCTCGCGACGGCGTCGTCGTCTGCCGCAGACGGGAGCAAGAACACCAAGGCGCACAACTACGAGGAGGCGCTGCGGAAGAGCCTGCTCTACTTCGAGGCGCAGCGGTCGGGGCGGCTCCCGCACGGCCAGCGCGTGCCGTGGCGCGACCACTCGGGCCTCACCGACGGCCTCGAGCAGGGCGTCGACCTGGTCGGCGGCTACTACGACGCGGGCGACCACGTCAAGTTCGGCCTGCCCATGGCCTTCACCGTCACCATGCTGTCGTGGAGCATGGTCGAGTACGGCGCCGACGTCGCGGCGGCCGGCGAGCTCGCGCACGCGCTCCAGGCCATCAAGTGGGGCACCGACTACTTCGTCAAGGCGCACACGCACCCCGATGAGCTCTGGGCCGAGGTAACCAACCAACATGCTACTCCGTTGTAGGAGTAACAAGCATCTCGATCGGATACATGACATGCATCTCATCATGAGACCGGTTCTACTTCTAGCTTAGCTGCATCGTGACTGACTTGGCCTTCATAGCTAGCTGTTGCACACAAAGTGAATGAATGGTCGATCGAAAGAGACCAATTCAATTATGCATACCTTGTTAGTGTTGCACTTCAACAACTAATTAGTTTTCTTTTCCGCTTTAATTTTCTTATTTGCAAACACTATAAACATGATTAAACCAGCCCAATTTCATATAAAAAAGAAGGAAAAAAGGTTCTTTTCTGGTGAATAGCAACAAGCGTGTTAGGTGGCCAGCCAGCAGTTTGATGAACGTACGTACGAGTGGCAAGCACTAGTAAACAATGCGTCCCTTCCACATGGCGTGTGCATAGGTTTTTGAAAACTTCGTCGGTCCGCGCATCCGAGCCGTCGGTCGGATTACTGATCTTCCTTCCTTCCTTTTTGTCGGCTGCAGGTGGGCGACGGCGACACGGATCACTACTGCTGGCAGCGGCCGGAGGACATGACGACGTCGCGGCAGGCGTACAAGGTCGACCGCGACCACCCGGGCTCCGACGTCGCCGGCGAGACGGCCGCCGCCTTGGCCGCCGCCTCCATGGTCTTCCGCGAGTCCAACCCGCACTACGCCCACCTCCTCCTCCACCACGCCCAGCAGGTACTTGCTCAGAGTCTCGTGTGGAAAAAATTGGAAGGAAAATTCTCGTTGGAAATGTACCGAATTTTGGAACGTAGCCTATATATTTGTAGCTAGCCCAGTCAAAATTAATGTGGCCTGCGCCGCACATGCCAAGGTGTCAACAACTCAACACGATCGACGTCGAGTTAGCGGGAAAAGAGATTTTTCTTCTTCTGTCGATCGTCGGCTCCTACCTCCTAGTCGTAGGTGCTGCCGTGTGGGGCCAGGGCAACCTAACGGAGAATAAAAACAGCAAGAAAAGAGGTCGATCTATCTGGTGGATGGGAAAACTTTCCCGTTTGCCTCCGGTTTTCCATGATTAGGTCGCCAGTTCAATCACATGATCGATCGATCGAGGTGCTTAATTAGGAACTAAGAAATGGTCGTCATGTCATGTGCTTATATATTGAACCAGTCCGTATTCACACCTACTGACCTATCTAGCTACTTTGTCAGTGTCAATTATTAGTAAAAATGGATGGAGATGGATAATATACAATCTTAGTAGCTGGTGAGTATATTGACTAATGTCTAGTGTTTTTGTATTTGCAGTTGTTCGAGTTTGCGGACAAGTACAGGGGCAAATACGACAGCAGCATCGCGGAGGTGAAGAGCTACTACGCGTCGGTGAGCGGGTACAAGGACGAGCTCCTGTGGGCCGCCCTGTGGCTCCACCGCGCCACCGGCAAGGCCGCCTACCTCGACTACGTCGTCGACAACGCCCACGACTTCGGCGGCACCGGCTGGGCCATCACCGAGTTCAGCTGGGACGTCAAGTACGCCGGCGTCCAGATCCTCGCCGCAAGAGTAAGCCGACACGCACACACATAACGCAACTGATCGACAAAACCTGAACTATTTATTGAGTGATCGCTGACGAAAACGACGCTGTGTGTGTTACAGCTGCTGCTGAGAGGGGAGCACTCGGCGCGTCAGAAGGAGACGCTGGAGCGATACCAGGCCAAGGCGGAGCACTACGTGTGCGCGTGCCTGGGCCGGAACGCGGCCGGCGACGAAAACGACGAGGCGGAGGCCAACGTGGAGCGGAGCCCCGGCGGGATGCTCTACATCCGGCAGTGGAACAACATGCAGTACGTGACCAACGCGGCGTTCCTCCTCTCCACCTACGCCGACTACCTGGCCGAGGCCGGCGTCGAGACCGTCACGTGCGCCGGCGGGAGACCGCCGACGCCGCCGAGGTGGCCGCGCTCGCCAGGGCGCAGGTGGAGTACGTGCTGGGCACCAACCCGAGGGGCGTCAGCTACCTCGTCGGGTACGGCGCCAAGTACCCGGCCAGGGTGCACCACCGCGCGGCGTCCATCGTGCCGTACAAGCACAGCAAGGAGTTCATCGGCTGCACGCAGGGGTTCGACCACTGGTTCGGTCGCCGGAGCTCCAACCCTAACGTGCTCGTCGGCGCCATCGTCGGCGGGCCCGACCGGAGGGACAGGTTCAGGGACGACAGGGAGAACTACATGCAGACAGAGGCGTGCACGTACAACACGGCGCCCATGGTCGGTATGTTCGCCAAGCTCAACAGGATGGCCAGGGAGGAGAGGAAGCAGGCGACGGCGAGAAGTCGGTCACGTCCACGTCGGCGTCCGTGTAAATAAATACTCCTAGATAGGTTATAGATCAAGGGGCCTGTACAATTTTCCCCATTCTTTGGTTCGTTTTTTTCTTTTCTTTGGAGCTCCCTTACACGTTACACAGGATGAAAATAGTTTTAGTACATGAGAAAAAAAAAAGTGGAGGCATTGACATGCAAATGCAAATTCGCTGCCAGTACATACGAGAGGGGTAAAAAATCCAGTAGCTATTGATGATTCTAGTTTGTGTTCTTGTCGCATGGAATGTTATCCCTGGGCCCTGGCCCTGCACAATTTCAGTGGCAACTGGCGCGACAGATAAGCAAGCTAAGCACCAAAGGAGACCCAACACACCACAAACACATTCACAGAAGAGAAATATGAAAAGGCCGTTTAAAAAGAATTAGTACATCATAAAATACATGCTAGTATTTCTCAAAGTTCCCCATACAGTACTATGAGATCTTGGTATCTATAATCACAAATCAGGGATCACACGTACTGCCCAACACCATACCAACATTCAAGTAAAAAATGCACAAATTTGGCCAGAAGAATACATAAATGATATCAAGTTATCAACAAGGATGCTTATAATTTCCTGTGTCTAATCAAAGAATGCTGATCCAGATGGATCAACCACCAGCTTAGTTTCAAATATACAACAATATATCACCTCTAATATCAAACATGAGCCTGGTGAGTTCGAAAAGAATGGAAGATATAATACACCAATGGGTGAAAATAATACATTGCCAGTTTGATGTAAGACTTACAAGTTACAACAACAGAGTTTGGAACCAAGATCAACTGATTTGTGGCAAAATCTCACAGGCTGAGAGAGCATCAGACAGATCAATATGGGAAAATGATCGTGAAACAACCACCATAGATAACCTACGTATTTCTATAAACAACTGAGGGACTCTGGATACACACCAGTCATGCCGTCAGCTCTCTATTCTTCAATCCCATAATCTTTTTCCACCAATATCAGAAGGGAGTGAGAGCCTGCCATGAAAATATGGTTTTCATAGATGCCCATCAACACACCTAGTATTTCGGTGGTGCCGGTGGCAACCGATTTGGTGTGCGTCGGCTGCCTGAATTGGCACCATTTGCTTCCCCATTTTCATACCGCCGACCACGACTGTCAGCACTTCTCGATCTTGATTCGTTTTGTGAACTGGATCGGTCAACAGAGCCATTTCCTGCAGAATTGAAGGCAGACCTCCAGTCCTCACCTGACTGGCCAGGGCTTTGTGGGGTACTCTCTGCAAGTGATGTTTTATTTCGTCAGGGTTAAGTGTTTGGTTGTACATCAGGAAAGCAGAATAAACCATAGACATTTCAGCATCAGGAAAGTAAATAGACAACTAGACACTAGCAACTAGGATGCTCACAAGTGATGAATTCACTAACGCCAAGCATATTGCCCCTCCCAAGTTTTGGCCCAAAGATGTACCATGTCACCTAGCGTGAGTGTCTTTTATATTGTAGTGCTCCAAGTTTATTCGAAAATAGAACGGACCTGAAGTTTTGAGCTGACAACACTGGCTATGAAAAACAAGTAAAAGGTGTGCACAGACACCAAGGACATACTCATCTGTGTCAACTTAGTACCACGCAAAGTCTAAAATATGTCAAGCATTGTAAGTAGCCTTCAAGAAGTGCTTTTCCAGGAGACAGTGATATGGACAACCATCAGCTAATCAGCAAATTGGCATAAAGTACAGAGAAATTACGAACATTATTGATCCTTGCTTGATATAAGTAACCAATACTGATGAATTACTCCGAGAGGAAATTTTAATGCTTAACCTCTACAAAGTCGTTGTTAGGTTGATAGGTTCTAAATATCGTCCGTGTCGGCCGATATTGCGGCTTCAGCTGGCTGTGACACTGAGTATCGACCGATATTAACCCATATGAGTCCGAGTGGGGACGTTACTGCACACACTCTGCAACTGGATCACTAAGCATGAGATACCCACTGTGTTTGTCCATGTAGCAGTGAAAATATGGATGCAGACACACGAGTACGACCATCAGAATAGTGATTCAGACGACATAATAGGCATGGCCATCATAGTACATGTCCATTGGCTTATGTAAGCTAATGAGCAACTGGAAGTCTGGAACAGCAATTAACCATCACATTACTCAGTGTGTGTGTGTGTGGTACTGGGTAACACTCCATAGTACAAACAATATTAGCTATAAGCATTGGAGAAAACTCCCAAATAGAAGAAACCATTAAATTTGTAGCATGAAGCAGATATTTGAAATAGTCAGCTTACCAGGGCCAGAAGTATCATCGGAATACGATGCAACTGCAGCTCTGTTATCATGGATGCTGAGCTGACGAGTAAGTGTTGACAGAAGAGATGATTGCTTTTGGGCTTTTTCCCGTCTACGTTTAGCATTGTGGTCCTCTTGGAGAAGTTCTTCAATCTTTGCATTGGTTTGTGAACTGAAAGTAAAATTGGGACAAGGTTAGCAGCACTGCAGCGCGTTATAAGAAAGATACTTAAATAGAGTGACATTACAACGAGTTTCCCTGCAAAAAAAAATATTACAACAAGTTTTCCGTAAGAAATGAATAATATTTGTAGTGCATGATAGTATTTTGGGTGGGTAGCTGGGAGGGGTTTGTGGTTTTGTACCATGGCCATTACCTTACTTCTAGTTCTGATATGCCGCACACGAAAACGTAATGAATCGAAGGTAAAGAAAATGAGAAAAATAGTAATGCTATGTTCAAAGTTCTGTAGAAAGTTTGGAGCTGTTCACCTACAAGCAGACATGATATACTGCATGTACTTGAGTGGGTGCATATTAGGTGTAGTTGTGCAAGTGTGAAAGGTGACCGAAGCCAGAACAATGTGTAGGAACTGGATCAGTGCATATCACTTTGTAAAACAGTAACGGTTCATATCACTTTGTAAAAAAAATATGGAAATTTTTAGTCGTGAAGCATTTTCTAGTATGTAACACGTCTCATAAAAATAACCTAAGTAGAACGAAAATAAATGTAATGCAGCTATTCCAAATAGACCTAGGGTTTAGGTAGGATTGCATAAAAACATTCAGTTAATTGCAGTTGTTCCACCCAGTTGTCCATTTTTTTGGTGAAACGAGTAAAAGAAACAGGAGACTACTGAAATGGACAACTGGACACAGGACCAGGATACAAATTTATTTCAGAACAGAGAATATGCATCCAACCTTATTGAGCTGTACAGCTGGTTTAGCATATCTTCCTTTGCTTTCTCCACTTGGCAAAGTACAATAGCCTGATCAATTGGTCATGCATAAGATGTGAACGCCCCATATGATTAAAATAATTGACTGAAGCTAGAAATATACCTTTGGAACATTTGCTGCCAAACTATTCAAAACAGCCTCAACATAACCACGAACTTCTTGAGACATCCATCGGAGTTCTTCTTCAGGATCAGCAGGCCTACGGGCCATTGTATCCTTAAGAGAAAAGGTGTGATAGCATGTCAGTGGAATGGTAGAACAAAGCAAAAGCAAGAAGTGAACTTTTGTTCGATACATCACACATTCAAATGATAAACATGCTAACTCGAAAGTGATGAGCAAAAGACAGAATTTTGAGACATAGACTGAGACAACTAACTCTGAACAAAAGTTCAAAAAGCTTCACAATGAATCCATGTATAACTGTATAAGGACACAAGTCAGGCATGCAAGGAGCTTACAAGGGATCCATCTGAATGGCTTTGTCTTATGGAACCACCCTCGGGAGTATTTGAACCCTTGACAGACCCACCTTTGCTCTGAATTATGCCTCTTATCTTCTTCATCCACTCAATTTTATCAGCCATACTCTCAGCCTTCAATATAACGGCACTATGAGCTGCAACATGGAATAAGCATCAATAGCGAATCAGAGGAAACCTCGGGATAGTTGGTAAAATAGAGGCACCAACCTTTCAGAACAGTTTTGTAGGCAACCCTGTTAGTAATCTTAAATACAAGACTCGGGCCTTTCTCTGGCCCATTTGCCTTCTTTGAATCTTCGAATTCTTAGAAATCTCTTCCTCCTCTATCTCTTCCATATTACATTCCTGAATCACGCAACAGACTGTTACTAGAATAGTTTATATGACAGACATAGTTGCTCGCATGATGTTTGTGAGTTCAGATATCTTTTTATTTAAGATAAAAACAAATTGGAACAATCCACAGTGACTTGAAAAAACATTTTACTGATTATAACCATGAATGGTAAAGTGGTTCATCATAGATTACACATTGTCGAGTAGAATAAAACAAACGGAGTAAAATATAAAAAATATGCACACCTCTAAGACAATGACGCCTCGAAAATGCCTCTCCTCTTGTTTCTTGGTGTATCCAAGCTGGACAGGGGAAAAATCAGCAAGAAATGTCAAGAATACTATCGAAAGATTGCATTCAGAACAACCGACACTGTGGACATCAGGACAGATTGATTAACCTTTCCACTCTTCTCATTTAGGACAAACCACCTTCTGCTCCATTCATTGTTTTTTGCACTCTTTTTCAATAAGTAACCTAAAGAGAGAAGAAAACATATAGTTGTTTATCAATAAATCAAACCAAAATTAATGGAAAAGAAATCATCAAAACCATGTACAGTTACTTATTACATCTGTATACATCATTGTATACTACAAATGAAGATTATGTTGAGTCAGCATAGAGTTAACAAGCAGCTAATTCTTACGGCAATGCTCATTTCATATTACTGAATAAAAATGACATGGGAGCTACATCAAATAAATCTGCATGATTTTCTGTTTTATAATCAGAGCAGCACAGAAACAGAATTGCTACCAAATTGCTCTCAGAAAAGATGAAAATGAGCCAACCGATCGCACAGTATTATACCTGCAGTTATTTCGCCGCCAGGACCAGCAACCTGTAGATTAGGTCCCTCTTTTGAATCTTTATCTTGTTGGTTGGATTTGTCTTTCGACGATTTCAGGCTACCACCAGCTTGGTCAGATCCTGTTTGTGCGCTTGAATCCTAATATGAAATACAACTAATGTGAATAGCCAAACCAACACATGTATATGGTGGTCAATCTGCTTAAAGTTTTGTAGGTATGCAGATTCGTGCAAGAAAAGATCCACAAGTCATACCTTGTTCATCATGGATTTCTCAGCATCTTGTGCTTTCTTAGATGATTTAGTTTTCACCTCATCTTCACGACGCTGCCTTTCCATTCTGCGAATACCATGCCAAGCCAAAAGAAGAAAATGGGAATAAATGAATATGATCATGAAAACTCCTAAAGGGCATTTTAACTTGTAAACTGCCTATAGTATGACAAATCGTTGTGATTAATTTTCTTGAAGTAAAAGTAAAAAATGAAGTGGTATACTTCATTAGTGTGTGTAAGGGAAAAGCTTCAGCACTTTGACAGTATAATTTAGGTTGATGATGTTATTCTATTGTGTCACTAACATGGTTCAACATTACTACATTGGCTTATTTTCTGGTGAAAAATAATAAAGTTAAGGATCTAAAAAACTTATCTTGTCAATTTAACAAGAACAGAAAAACAGAAGTAGCAGATCACTCCCCTAAGTTACATTAAAGCTGATCAAATAAAATGAAACAAATTGTCAATATTCAGTAAGGCCCCAGCTAACGTTACCTTCTTTGTACTAAGCGGATGAAATGTTGTGGGGGGACAAAGGCACGCTCCATATCAACAAGCGCAACCACCATCTTTTTGGCGTCATTTTTGAATGTATCCAATGCATTAGATGCAATTTCAATGATCTTGCAACAGGAAATGGTGGAATGGTGTGCTTAGAAATCAGAGTGAACAAGAATTATATATACAAGCAGTAAAAGGTGGAGTATGTTGCTGTAAAACAAAGTGGCACCTCGCGTTTGAATGGAGGATATCTTCCAAGCCCTGGTGTGCCATTTGCAGTAGCATTTACTATGTCTAACAGTACACGGTGTACCTAGTTACAAAAATGATATATCAGAAGCTACATAGACAATATCTATCAATGCAGAATAGACCTACTAGATTGAGCTCGAGTGAGCCTTCATTCGGATTCAAGCTTGGAGCTAGCCTCAACAATGTAACTCTATAGACACACATATGAGTATATACTATAGGCTTGAGCTCAGCTTGGTAAGGCTTGAATATGCAATAGCACATGTGTACTATCTGAGCCGAGATCGAGCCAAACTATAGGCCTAGGTTCACAAATGGTTTGTCTGAGACCAAGCATTTTAGATAGTTCTAATACCTAGCTTATTGACAAACATAATAATTGATAAGCTACAGCCAATTGCATGTTCACGCAAGCAGTATTTTACATATAAAGCATATAATAATAAATAAGTATTAGCATTCTACAGGTAACTCATCGGAATAATTATGGTGTTCTTCATCCAAAGGCATAATATATTTAAGCCAAGACGTACCTCATCAACACATAGCCGTGATGGCTCCTTTGCCATTTCAAGTACTCCTTTAATCAAGGATTTTAAACCTTTCTCCGGAGATATCAAATATGGTTGATAACCATCAGCTTCCAAGACAATCTAGAATATATGAAGGGAATGATGTTCATTGTAGGCCAAAATAGTAATCCACTCTGGTATATCTAGAAGAGCTTTTAAATTTACCCTTTTGACGTTGTTCAGGTCAAAATGCCTGTCCAACGGAAGCTGTTTGATCCTATCCGGAAACTTGCCCTCAAAACTTGCAACGATTTTCCAACCAGACCCCTTTTAATTGAGAACAGTATAATGGTATTGTAATCAGTTTATTTGGCAAGTGTTAAATTGGTTATAGACAAAATACCATAACTCAATCTTATCACTAACCTCACCAGAAGTAACATGAGCAAGAAACTTATCTTCAAACTCTCGGCACAGCTCCAAAGCAACAGCCCTGGTTCCTTCTGCGCTTGTAACCATTTGTTCCCCCAGCTTTGAAAGTTCATCTTTCACTGACTGAGACTTGCCCTGAAGCCTGACAAATAGAGCAAGGGTGCAGATATTTGCCAAATCAAACACCAGAAATCATAATCGGGTTAGATTTTACATGAAAGGACACAAGACAAGATCCATGTTCATGGTGCACTTATGATCAGTTGAGTTGATAAATAGAATTGATGGTTAACAGAGTGGTTCAGTAGTCATAGCAAATTTTGGTGGGGAGTTTGAAAGATGGTATCACTTTTAACATTTTATAGACAAGTAGATGCGTCAACACATAGTTCACGATGCTTACCCAGATAACAAGCTAGGTAGCCGCACTTTCATCCGATTACGTATCTGCTTAGCAATGGTATCTACAAGAGCAATTCTGCCGAGCTTGTTCTGAGGAGCACTGGTTAAGATGGATTTAAGGCTTTCTGCCTCAGCTCGCCAAGCTGTTTCCAGTGAATTCTCGGACCCAACTGACCCTGATTGAGCTGACGCAATTGCGACAGATTGCCCTATTAAAGCAACCCATTCAATTTCAGCTGCTGCGCGTGGACCCTTATTAGACAAAATGGCCTGAACACATGCAACTGTTTTTGCATCTGTTGCGGCTTGATCGATTTTACTCAAGACTCCTATTGTTCGGGTTCCTACAACAAGCACAAGAAGAAACATCAGTTGCTACGAAGAGAGTGGATATGTTGTTGCAGAGGATGTACGATCAGATTCAAATGACAGACCATCTGGATCGATATCCCTCGCTAGTCGTAGGGCTCGAGATGATGCAACCTCAGCGGCTTGCATTGCTGGTATAACAACAATCAATATTGCATCATTGTGCCCAGCAAACTCACTAATCTGAAATTTGAGCAACAGTATGTTATACGACATGAGGTGATAGAAAACATGATCATAACATTGCAGTTTTGGTGCTTCTTCTTCCGTGTAGTAAGTGCGGTAGGGTGGGGGAATGTAAACAGCATAGTTATGCCACGCAGTAAATGTTCCCAGTTCAAATGCATGACATGCTGTTACTCTTCTGCTTTCTTGTAGCATTCCGATACGTTACAAATTATTACAGATCATATCGGTTAACGTAATGCACAGTCATATGTTAATCGCGAGGACTATGAATATTCTAAACAGACATTGTTTACTACTTTAGGAGTAAAGATAAGAATATTGTGCGAGAGGTACTCACTGTTGAATCGTCGATGACTCGTTGGTCTATGCCAGGTAAATCAATCAACTTTAGTGGAGGAGCTGGAAAAAAAGCGAGATGCAGTGAGAAATCATTTCATTTGCAAAGGAAAGAGAAGGAACTAATGTACAGCATGTAGCATAACAATCAGATGCTGAGCTGGTATTTCCGAATCAGATTATCTGCATCGTTTGAAAATCAAGAGAGGGCGCATTTTGGTAACTAGCAATAACCATAACAGAACATGCTCTTGGTGCGTAGCTTTCACAATCTTACGGTTTTACCATTTCAGCTTTATTAGGCAGCACATAAAATTGAAGCTGTCAATGTCCAGCAACTAACTAGGGAAAGAGTTTCGGAAACTTGCTCAAGCATTGCCCAATCTACTAGGGGGAAAGTGTGCAATCTTATCCAGCAACAGACCTGTACTTGTTCGCAGCTTGAGGTAAATCTCATCAGTCCGGCTCCTCCCGGGTCCGGTGGCCTTGCTGAGCCTATCCTGCAGCGAATGCCGGAGCGCACCTGCGCGCCAACACAACCACCAAACTCAGCGCACCGCCCATTGTCAGATCTGGGTAGGCAGGGGGGAGATCTCACTCACTTGCGGACACCTGCTGCGACTTGCTGTCGATCTGCAGGACGATGGACTTGGTGCTGAGCCCCGGATCCCTGTGCAGGTCGACGACTATGGGCGCCCGCGTCGCGCCGTTCTCCCCCGTCGGCTGCACGCACCACACCAACCACACGGCTCACGCAAAGGAATGCCTAATAAGACAGCAAGGTAGAGAGGAGAGGCACTCACCAGCACGGGGTGGCCGATGAGGCTGTTGAGCACGGCCGACTTGCCGGACCCCTGCACGGAAGAAACAAGCAGGATCGAGTCAGATCAGGCGCGGGCGGGGAGGAAGAGGGTTTGGGGTGAAGGAGACTTACGACGTTGCCGAGGGCGACGGCGTTGAGGAAAGTGGATGGGCGGCGCGGGGCGGCGTCGTCGGAGGGGTCGTCGTCGGCGAGGAGCGAGGCGGCCTGGCGCATGGACTCGGAGAGCTGGACGAGCTCGTCCATGGCGTCCATGGCCGCGGACGACGACATGGGCGCAGGGATCTCGAGGCTGGTCGGGGAGGGAGATCTCGGGGTGTGGGGAGGCGAGCTGCTGTTGCGTTGCCAGGAAATTGGAGGCGGACTCCTGGAATCCGCGAGGCGAGTATAGGGGGAAATGGGAACGGGATTTATTTTTTTTTTGCGAAATGGAACGGGATTTGGCACGGGCGCGATGGGGAGTCGTTGCGGAGGTGCAGTTGCGCCCCTGCTTTTCAAGTGACGGGACCACCCACCAGTGCGGTGCGGTGCGGTGCGCGCGCGTTTGTTCGGGCGCGTCGGTCGGGTTCGGATTTCAGATCTGGCTCAGGAATTTGAGTTCGACTCGCGCGGAAATGGGCTAGGCTGGTCGGAGCGTTCGGGTAGAAGGGTCTGGATTGCACTTTCATACGAATTTTCTTTTTTGTAGGATTTCAATTTTTATGAATTCCGTTTGGAATGGTCTACCAGAATTCCTATGGATTGGATTCTTATGTCTCAGTTACATGGTAATTTGAACGTGCACTCCAACCTCATTTTTATACTCAAGTGTGTAGGATCGAGACATGTTCCTGTGTTTTTTCTGCGTATTCTACAATTGACTATGTTTATTGGTTTTCAAATCCTTTGTTTTGCACATGTTAACTTGTGTGATTCCTATATTTTTCCTATTACTGTGTTTTTCAACCCTGTAGTCCAAAGAGGCCCACCGGAGGACCTAGGCGGGCTGAGTAGCTCGATGACCCTTTTTCTATTCCCATGATATAGAGGGCACATCCTAATAAAAACATCACGCTTATAATACTCATAACTTATCTACTCATTATCATGATGAATACTAAACAATTCATTTGGCAATGTATCATAAAACGCAATAATCATAACATGGAAAATATATAACAAGTGGATGAGCAGCTCTATGATCATGCATAGCAATATAGGCAATAATACTAACATCGAGTGATGTAATGTAAATGAAAGTTGTGTGGCAATATATTTAGGAAAGGCTATAAAAAAATGTCATGATAGGTAGGTATGATGGTTGTTTGAAAAATATGTTGTGCTTATGTGTAGTAAAACAAGAGTACGTTCTCTCATGGAGTTTTGCATGTACTAACGGAAGATGCACCAACGCTTAATGTGAGATTGGGCAATGCACAACACCTAAGAGACTAACAAGTATATAACGGTGGAAGCGCATTAGGCTAGGAACTAAACAACTTAATTGCATAGTGTACATCTAGCAGTTTATTCAGTTTAGGCATGATTAAAAACACCCCAAGGAGAACAGCTGACGGAACAAGCCCGTTGCGCTTTCTCGGCCATGTCAAACACTCATGTCACTTACAACCGCTATCTACTTGTCAGATTTCATGGTACTAGAAACATTTTCAACTTAGATTATGTTTACTGCATAAATGTACTACCCCATACTTTAATAACATTTCATCATTAATAAGGTCCTACACATTCACTACGTTTAACCATTAATTATATTAATGTCTTAAAACATTTGCAAAGAATCAAATAATCAAAGTTGAGTGATCTACAAGACTGTGCAAGTTTTTAGTATATCACTATTACTTGCTCATCATTTTTATTTCAACATATTAACCAAAACAACAAAGCAAATTGTTATTCAACTCTCTAAAAAATATAAATGAAGCAAGAGAGTCTAAATCTTTTCTAACAAAAGACATCACAAGTGCTCAAATGATACAAGTTAAGCACATGAGCAGAAACATATAACCATAACTCAACATGTATATATAAGTGAAGTGTAAAGAACAGTCTATAAATAAACAAAATGTGTGTGTCTCTCCCAAAACATGTTTGGCACAATATGATGATTTTATAAACATCAAGCACACAAAAAATATCAAAATAAAAAAATAAAAGACGCTCCAAATAATAACACATAGCATGTGACGAGGTTATGCTCTGTGGGTACCCCAGCTTAAGGGTACCTGGTGCACGTGATGATCAAAGAAGCCCAAAGGTTAATCGAAGCCCATGAAGGAAGGCCTAAAACGAAGAGTGTTTTTCAAGTTAGATCAAGTTATAGTCGGTTAAGGCTTTCCATATATGTAACCTTGGTCGGTTACGTTTCCCGAGACCCAGCCTCCTATATAAAGGCTGGGAGGGTGATCGATCAGGGCAAGCAATCCATAGCCACCAGAATCTCGACGAGATCAGCAGCTCGCCGAACCCTTGTAACCCTCATATTCATACCATAAAACACATACAAGCAGGAAGTAGGGGTTTTACCTCACTCGAGGGCCCTGAACCTGGGTAAATCCAGCTTGTCAGCCGTCGATTCCACCGATACTACGCGTTCTCTACCACACAATCAACCCTAGGTATAGCAACCATGGGACTTGCCGAGGGCACACCTCGACAATTGGCGCCGTCTGTGGGAAAAGGTAGTATTGGGCTCACGGTTTCGCCGGTTTCATCACCAAGCAGCCACCCGACGATCGCATCTGCGCAAGGTAACTCGCCTACTGCATCATCAAAAAGCAAATCACCGACCACCGTTGCAAACAGCAACTCGCCAGCAAGATCTACCAGCATCAAATCAAAAAGCGATCACTCGCCAAAATCTCCAAGAAGGCTCACGCCGCACTCGATGGAAGCTCAGCAAGCCTTTGCCGGACTCGAATCAGGTTTGTATATTACGGTTGGAAAATTTAATTTCTTTGTCGATAAAGATGGTGTGCAGGACCTGTTAGACCCACTCGACGTGGAGACACTCAACATGGAGACAATCGACAACGCTTCGACTGCAACACCATCCATCTTGGGCGCGACATCGTCACAGATCGTCCCGATCCAATCGCCAAGCGACTCCGCAACGTCCATGACCTCGCAAGAGTTCCGTGACGAGGTGGCAAAGAGATTTGGAAGAAGCGAGATCGAATCTGCGTACCGCCCAAACAATTCAATCGAGTCACTCGACAACGTCGTCGACTGCAACGACGTCGCAGGGAACAAGGAGAACATAGATGACAACATATACCTCGCCGATCTCAACGGCCCAGAAATCCGTGACAGCCACGAGATATTCACCTGCGACGCAGATAGCCTGGACAAAGCACTCGAAGATCAAATCGATTGTGGCGGGAACCCCAACAAGCAAAGCAACTCCAACATGAGCCTGGATGACGACGCCGAATCCATAATGCGCATGCGACGCAGAATCCATATTCACCTGCGACGCAGATAGCCTGGTCCGCCGCGTCGACTGCCTCTACGGCACCACCCCGCCACGTCGACTCCGGTCCGCCGCGTCGACTGCCTCTACGGCACCACTCCGCCGCGTCGACTCTGGTCCGCCGCGTCGACTGCCTCTACGGCACAACTACGCCGCGTCGACTCCGGTCCGGCGCGCACAAACAAGCTCGCCTAGGCCACACCTGATGCTCTCCCGGGTGTTGCGCCGCACAGGCCACAAACAAGAAAACCTAGGCCGCACTCGAACACTCGGGGGCTGCGCCATACAGGTCCAACAAAAAAACCTAGGCCGCACTCGAACACTCGGGGGCTGCGCCATACAGGTCCAACAAGAAAACCTAGGCCGCACTCGAACACTCGGGGGCTGCGCCATACAGGTCCAACAAGAAAACCTAGGCCGCACTCGAACACTCGGGGGCTGCGCCATACAGGTCCAACAAGAAAACCTAGGCCGCACTCGAACACTCGGGGGCTACGCCATACAGGTCCAACAACGCAGTAGGCCGTTCGGCTGAGCAAATACTCGATATGTTTGTCGAGTCCACCAAGTAGGCCGTCAGGCTGAATGAGCACTCGAATCTCATTCGAGTTCCACAAGTAGGCCGTCAGGCTGAGCGAACACTCGAAACTCATTCGAGGTCCACAAGTAAGCCATCAGGCTGAAAACTGCAACATATAGTAAGCCCACAGGCTGAAAAAAAAACTGTTTTATCAGTGATTCCTTAAGTTACTCCCATCGAGAGGGTTTCAGAACCTTCTTTCGACTGAGAGAGGTTTTTGAGATTAACCTCAATTACAAGCAATTCAGCTTAATCTCGAGGGCTACTCCTATCGGGAGCACTGTTCGCGCTCCCGATAGACTCAGTCGAAACATTACCGACTAAAGCATCCTCTGTAAGCCCTCAACGGCCGGAGTCGAATTTCTTTAACTATCCTTTTCACGAACAAAGACGGCGTGCCCAGGAGGAAAGAGTACTTACCCGACGCATCGACTACGCCTACACGACATGCTGCTTTGAGTTTCTGCCCGATTCTTCGTATCGACCAGACACTCGGGGGCTCCTGACGTGGTCATACCCTCCGGGCACCCGACCGTTGGCGTACCCGATGCAGCCCAGCACCTGGAGGCCCATGAAGCCCAACAAGCTACAACTTGGAGTACAAGACAAGAACCTCATGTAAACCCTACCTGGCTCCCTTTATAAAGCCAGGCAGGGGCACCCCATAGATGAGATCCCCACGAGACCACGTCTCTCATCGCCCTCGCGGCCACCATGTAATATCATCATCATCTATACAGATCAGACAAGCAGGATGTAGGTCTTTACCTCACCATGAGGGGCCGAACCTGGGTAAAACGCCTTGCTTGTCAGCCGACGGAACTACCAGCGCGCCATCTCTCTCCCCCTCAATCAACCCGGGGTACACAACCCAGGGATTTGCCGAGTCCACCCCTCGACAATTGGCGCCGTCTGTGGGAAAAAACGCGCGCTGGATTCAACGTTCCGGCGGCTCCAATCTTCATCGACAACCATGGCCAGATCGCATCTGGCAGGCATCCGTCTCGATGCATCCAAGTTCTTCAGCGGCGGCCGCCGTGCCATCGGGCAGATCGCATCTGGCTACTTTGTTCGCTGGTACGGCCGGCAGCGGCCAGCGGACGCTACCTCGACTTTGATCAATCTTGATCAGCCGCTCACACTACGTCAACGTCGCTCGAAGACGCAGCCAACGCAGAGCACGATTCCTACGGAATCCGTCCACGCGATCTGCACATGGCTTCATGCATCGATACTAATTCGATCTTCTCTCTCATTAATTATTCATCCAATTAATTATTATCTTTATTCCTAATCCATGCGTGCATGTTTTTGCCCATCGTTGGGAGGATCTGGTACAGATTGGAGCAAGTCCCAAGAAAGGAAAGAGAACGGAAATCGCTGCTGCTTTCCGTGACCATCCATGACAAAAAGCAGTGCACCTGCGTACACACATGCAAATACAAGCATGTGCATGGGACTCGACCTCCTCGCGACTCCGCCGCGAAACGAGCAGGCAGCCGGCTGCGGCTGCGATACCATCGACTATGACTCGCTGGCGTCAACGCCCGCGACTCCGACAATTTCTTCATCGACAAATCAGCGAGTCGGCGACTCGTTCGGCTGCCTCGGCTTCAACTCGTCAACCACCTCGTCAACCACGGCAACAACGATCAACGTCGTCGGTGCCGACACATATAACCGGCTCCCTGGGAGGGCGAAACAAACCCTCGGGGGCTGGCGGCCTCGACTCACCTTCATCGGCTCCGGCTCCGACACTCGGGAGCTGGCGGCCTCGACTCACCTTCATCGGCTCCGCCTCCGACACTCGGGGGCTGGCGGCCTCGACTCGCCTTCATCGACTCCGCCTCCGATACTCGAGGGCTTGCGCTTCGTCAACGACAAGTTCATCGCTGCACTCGACACACGACTCGTGTGCCTTCATCGACTCGGCACCGTCGACTCCCCTTCGCCGGCCTAATAAGGGACTCGGGGGCTGAGCGTTGCCCGCGCCGCGTCGACTCCGGCCCGCTGCTTCGACTCCCTCCGTCGCACTTCACGGCGTCGACTCCGTCCACTACGACATCCACAACTAGCCAAGATCGCATCCATGATTCGACAACTTCTACAACCACTTTGTCCGCTGCGTCGACTCCGGTCCGCCGCGTCGACTGCCTCTACGGCACCACTCCGCCACGTCGACTCCGGTCCGCCGCGTCGACTGCCTCTACGGCACTACTCCGCCGCGTCGACTCCGGTCCGCCATGTCAACTGCCTCTATGGCACAACTCCGCCGCGTCGACTCCGGTCCACCGCGTCGACTGCCTCTACGGCACCACTCCGCCGCGTCGACTCTGGTCCGCCGCGTCGACTGCCTCTACGGCACCACTCCGCCCCGTCGACTCCGGTCCGCCGCGTCGACTGCCTCTACGGCACTACTCCGCCGCGTCGACTCCGGTCCGCCGCGTCGACTGCCTCTACGGCACAACTCCGCCGCGTCGACTGCCTCTACGGCACCACTCCGCCACGTCGACTCTGGTTCGCCGCGTCGACTGCCTCTACGGCACCACTCCGCCGCGTCGACTCCGGTCCGCCGCGTCGACTCCGGTCCGGCGCGCACAAACAAGCTCGCCTAGGCCACACCTGATGCTCTCCCGGGTGTTGCGCCGCACAGGCCACAAACAAGAAAACCTAGGCCGCACTCGAACACTCGGGGGCTGCGCCATACAGGTCCAACAAAAAAACCTAGGCCGCACTCGAACACTCGGGGGCTGCGCCATACAGGTCCAACAAGAAAACCTAGGCCGCACTCGAACACTCGGGGGCTGCGCCATACAGGTCCAACAAGAAAACCTAGGCCGCACTCGAACACTCGGGGGCTGCGCCATACAGGTCCAACAAGAAAACCTAGGCCGCACTCGAACACTCGGGGGCTACGCCATACAGGTCCAACAACGCAGTAGGCCGTTCGGCTGAGCAAATACTCGATATGTTTGTCGAGTCCACCAAGTAGGCCGTCAGGCTGAATGAGCACTCGAATCTCATTCGAGTTCCACAAGTAGGCCGTTAGGCTGAGCGAACACTCGAAACTCATTCGAGGTCCACAAGTAAGCCATCAGGCTGAAAACTGCAACATATAGTAAGCCCACAGGCTGAAAAAAAAACTGTTTTATCAGTGATTCCTTAAGTTACTCCCATCGAGAGGGTTTCAGAACCTTCTTTCGACTGAGAGAGGTTTTTTGAGATTAACCTCAATTACAAGCAATTCAGCTTAATCTCGAGGGCTACTCCCATCGGGAGCACTGTTCGCGCTCCCGATAGACTCAGTCGAAACATTACCGACTAAAGCATCCTCTGTAAGCTCTCAACGGCCGGAGTCGAATTTCTTTAACTATCCTTTTCACGAACAAAGACGGCGTGCCCAGGAGGAAAGAGTACTTACCCGACGCATCGACTACGCCTACACGACATGCTGCTTTGAGTTTCTGCCCGATTCTTCGTATCGACCAGACACTCGGGGGCTCCTGACGTGGTCATACCCTCCGGGCACCCGACCGTTGGCGTACCCGATGCAGCCCAGCACCTGGAGGCCCATGAAGCCCAACAAGCTACAACTTGGAGTACAAGACAAGAACCTCATGTAAACCCTACCTGGCTCCCTTTATAAAGCCAGGCAGGGGCACCCCATAGATGAGATCCCCACGAGACCACGTCTCTCATCGCCCTCGCGGCCACCATGTAATATCATCATCATCTATACAGATCAGACAAGCAGGATGTAGGTCTTTACCTCACCATGAGGGGCCGAACCTGGGTAAAACGCCTTGCTTGTCAGCCGACGGAACTACCAGCGCGCCATCTCTCTCCCCCTCAATCAACCCGGGGTACACAACCCAGGGATTTGCCGAGTCCACCCCTCGACAATTGGCGCCGTCTGTGGGAAAAAACGCGCGCTGGATTCAACGTTCCGGCGGCTCCAATCTTCATCGACAACCATGGCCAGATCGCATCTGGCAGGCATCCGTCTCGATGCATCCAAGTTCTTCAGCGGCGGCCGCCGTGCCATCGGGCAGATCGCATCTGGCTACTTTGTTCGCTGGTACGGCCGGCAGCGGCCAGCGGACGCTACCTCGACTTTGATCAATCTTGATCAGCCGCTCACACTACGTCAACGTCGCTCGAAGACGCAGCCAACGCAGAGCACGATTCCTACGGAATCCGTCCACGCGATCTGCACATGGCTTCATGCATCGATACTAATTCGATCTTCTCTCTCATTAATTATTCATCCAATTAATTATTATCTTTATTCCTAATCCATGCGTGCATGTTTTTGCCCATCGTTGGGAGGATCTGGTACAGATTGGATTAAGTCCCAAGAAAGGAAAGAGAACGGAAATCGCTGCTGCTTTCCGTGACCATCCATGACAAAAAGCAGTGCACCTGCGTACACACATGCAAATACAAGCATGTGCATGGGACTCGACCTCCTCGCGACTCCGCCGCGAAACGAGCAGGCAGCCGGCTGCGGCTGCGATACCATCGACTATGACTCGCTGGCGTCAACGCCCGCGACTCCGACAATTTCTTCATCGACAAATCAGCGAGTCGGCGACTCGTTCGGCTGCCTCGGCTTCAACTCGTCAACCACCTCGTCAACCACGGCAACAACGATCAACGTCGTCGGTGCCGACACATATAACCGGCTCCCTGGGAGGGCGAAACAAACCCTCGGGGGCTGGCGGCCTCGACTCACCTTCATTGGCTCCGCCTCCGACACTCGGGAGCTGGCGGCCTCGACTCACCTTCATCGGCTCCGCCTCCGACACTCGGGGGCTGGCGGCCTCGACTCGCCTTCATCGACTCCGCCTCCGATACTCGAGGGCTTGCGCTTCGTCAACGACAAGTTCATCGCTGCACTCGACACACGACTCGTGTGCCTTCATCGACTCGGCACCGTCGACTCCCCTTCGCCGGCCTAATAAGGGACTCGGGGGCTGAGCGTTGCCCGCGCCGCGTCGACTCCGGCCCGCTGCTTCGACTCCCTCCGTCGCACTTCACGGCGTCGACTCCGTCCACTACGACATCCACAACTAGCCAAGATCGCATCCATGATTCGACAACTTCTACAACCACTTTGTCCGCTGCGTCGACTCCGGTCCGCCGCGTCGACTGCCTCTACGGCACCACTCCGCCACGTCGACTCCGGTCCGCCGCGTCGACTGCCTCTACGGCACTACTCCGCCGCGTCGACTCCGGTCCGCCACGTCAACTGCCTCTATGGCACAACTCCGCCGCGTCGACTCCGGTCCACCGCGTCGACTGCCTCTACGGCACCACTCCGCCGCGTCGACTCTGGTCCGCCGCGTCGACTGCCTCTACGGCACCACTCCGCCCCGTCGACTCCGGTCCGCCGCGTCGACTGCCTCTACGGCACTACTCCGCCGCGTCGACTCCGGTCCGCCGCGTCGACTGCCTCTACGGCACAACTCCGCCGCGTCGACTCCGGTCCGCCGCGTCGACTGCCTCTACGGCACCACTCCGCCACGTCGACTCTGGTTCGCCGCGTCGACTGCCTCTACGGCACCACTCCGCCGCGTCGACTCCGGTCCGCCGCGTCGACTGCCTCTACGGCACCACTCCGCCGCGTCGACTCCGGTCCGGCGCGCACAAACAAGCTCGCCTAGGCCACACCTGATGCTCTCCGGGTGTTGCGCCGCACAGGCCACAAACAAGAAAACCTAGGCCGCACTCGAACACTCGGGGGCTGCGCCATACAGGTCCAACAAAAAAACCTAGGCCGCACTCGAACACTCGGGGGCTGCGCCATACAGGTCCAACAAGAAAACCTAGGCCGCACTCGAACACTCGGGGGCTGCGCCATACAGGTCCAACAAGAAAACCTAGGCCGCACTCGAACACTCGGGGGCTGCGCCATACAGGTCCAACAAGAAAACCTAGGCCGCACTCGAACACTCGGGGGCTACGCCATACAGGTCCAACAACGCAGTAGGCCGTTCGGCTGAGCAAATACTCGATATGTTTGTCGAGTCCACCAAGTAGGCCGTCAGGCTGAATGAGCACTCGAATCTCATTCGAGTTCCACAAGTAGGCCGTTAGGCTGAGCGAACACTCGAAACTCATTCGAGGTCCACAAGTAAGCCATCAGGCTGAAAACTGCAACATATAGTAAGCCCACAGGCTGAAAAAAAAACTGTTTTATCAGTGATTCCTTAAGTTACTCCCATCGAGAGGGTTTCAGAACCTTCTTTCGACTGAGAGAGGTTTTTTGAGATTAACCTCAATTACAAGCAATTCAGCTTAATCTCGAGGGCTACTCCCATCGGGAGCACTGTTCGCGCTCCCGATAGACTCAGTCGAAACATTACCGACTAAAGCATCCTCTGTAAGCTCTCAACGGCCGGAGTCGAATTTCTTTAACTATCCTTTTCACGAACAAAGACGGCGTGCCCAGGAGGAAAGAGTACTTACCCGACGCATCGACTACGCCTACACGACATGCTGCTTTGAGTTTCTGCCCGATTCTTCGTATCGACCAGACACTCGGGGGCTCCTGACGTGGTCATACCCTCCGGGCACCCGACCGTTGGCGTACCCGATGCAGCCCAGCACCTGGAGGCCCATGAAGCCCAACAAGCTACAACTTGGAGTACAAGACAAGAACCTCATGTAAACCCTACCTGGCTCCCTTTATAAAGCCAGGCAGGGGCACCCCATAGATGAGATCCCCACGAGACCACGTCTCTCATCGCCCTCGCGGCCACCATGTAATATCATCATCATCTATACAGATCAGACAAGCAGGATGTAGGTCTTTACCTCACCATGAGGGGCCGAACCTGGGTAAAACGCCTTGCTTGTCAGCCGACGGAACTACCAGCGCGCCATCTCTCTCCCCCTCAATCAACCCGGGGTACACAACCCAGGGATTTGCCGAGTCCACCCCTCGACAATTGGCGCCGTCTGTGGGAAAAAACGCGCGCTGGATTCAACGTTCCGGCGGCTCCAATCTTCATCGACAACCATGGCCAGATCGCATCTGGCAGGCATCCGTCTCGATGCATCCAAGTTCTTCAGCGGCGGCCGCCGTGCCATCGGGCAGATCGCATCTGGCTACTTTGTTCGCTGGTACGGCCGGCAGCGGCCAGCGGACGCTACCTCGACTTTGATCAATCTTGATCAGCCGCTCACACTACGTCAACGTCGCTCGAAGACGCAGCCAACGCAGAGCACGATTCCTACGGAATCCGTCCACGCGATCTGCACATGGCTTCATGCATCGATACTAATTCGATCTTCTCTCTCATTAATTATTCATCCAATTAATTATTATCTTTATTCCTAATCCATGCGTGCATGTTTTTGCCCATCGTTGGGAGGATCTGGTACAGATTGGATTAAGTCCCAAGAAAGGAAAGAGAACGGAAATCGCTGCTGCTTTCCGTGACCATCCATGACAAAAAGCAGTGCACCTGCGTACACACATGCAAATACAAGCATGTGCATGGGACTCGACCTCCTCGCGACTCCGCCGCGAAACGAGCAGGCAGCCGGCTGCGGCTGCGATACCATCGACTATGACTCGCTGGCGTCAACGCCCGCGACTCCGACAATTTCTTCATCGACAAATCAGCGAGTCGGCGACTCGTTCGGCTGCCTCGGCTTCAACTCGTCAACCACCTCGTCAACCACGGCAACAACGATCAACGTCGTCGGTGCCGACACATATAACCGGCTCCCTGGGAGGGCGAAACAAACCCTCGGGGGCTGGCGGCCTCGACTCACCTTCATTGGCTCCGCCTCCGACACTCGGGAGCTGGCGGCCTCGACTCACCTTCATCGGCTCCGCCTCCGACACTCGGGGGCTGGCGGCCTCGACTCGCCTTCATCGACTCCGCCTCCGATACTCGAGGGCTTGCGCTTCGTCAACGACAAGTTCATCGCTGCACTCGACACACGACTCGTGTGCCTTCATCGACTCGGCACCGTCGACTCCCCTTCGCCGGCCTAATAAGGGACTCGGGGGCTGAGCGTTGCCCGCGCCGCGTCGACTCCGGCCCGCTGCTTCGACTCCCTCCGTCGCACTTCACGGCGTCGACTCCGTCCACTACGACATCCACAACTAGCCAAGATCGCATCCATGATTCGACAACTTCTACAACCACTTTGTCCGCTGCGTCGACTCCGGTCCGCCGCGTCGACTGCCTCTACGGCACCACTCCGCCACGTCGACTCCGGTCCGCCGCGTCGACTGCCTCTACGGCACTACTCCGCCGCGTCGACTCCGGTCCGCCACGTCAACTGCCTCTATGGCACAACTCCGCCGCGTCGACTCCGGTCCACCGCGTCGACTGCCTCTACGGCACCACTCCGCCGCGTCGACTCTGGTCCGCCGCGTCGACTGCCTCTACGGCACCACTCCGCCCCGTCGACTCCGGTCCGCCGCGTCGACTGCCTCTACGGCACTACTCCGCCGCGTCGACTCCGGTCCGCCGCGTCGACTGCCTCTACGGCACAACTCCGCCGCGTCGACTCCGGTCCGCCGCGTCGACTGCCTCTACGGCACCACTCCGCCACGTCGACTCTGGTTCGCCGCGTCGACTGCCTCTACGGCACCACTCCGCCGCGTCGACTCCGGTCCGCCGCGTCGACTGCCTCTACGGCACCACTCCGCCGCGTCGACTCCGGTCCGGCGCGCACAAACAAGCTCGCCTAGGCCACACCTGATGCTCTCCCGGGTGTTGCGCCGCACAGGCCACAAACAAGAAAACCTAGGCCGCACTCGAACACTCGGGGCTGCGCCATACAGGTCCAACAAAAAACCTAGGCCGCACTCGAACACTCGGGGGCTGCGCCATACAGGTCCAACAAGAAAACCTAGGCCGCACTCGAACACTCGGGGGCTGCGCCATACAGGTCCAACAAGAAAACCTAGGCCGCACTCGAACACTCGGGGGCTGCGCCATACAGGTCCAACAAGAAAACCTAGGCCGCACTCGAACACTCGGGGGCTACGCCATACAGGTCCAACAACGCAGTAGGCCGTTCGGCTGAGCAAATACTCGATATGTTTGTCGAGTCCACCAAGTAGGCCGTCAGGCTGAATGAGCACTCGAATCTCATTCGAGTTCCACAAGTAGGCCGTTAGGCTGAGCGAACACTCGAAACTCATTCGAGGTCCACAAGTAAGCCATCAGGCTGAAAACTGCAACATATAGTAAGCCCACAGGCTGAAAAAAAAACTGTTTTATCAGTGATTCCTTAAGTTACTCCCATCGAGAGGGTTTCAGAACCTTCTTTCGACTGAGAGAGGTTTTTTGAGATTAACCTCAATTACAAGCAATTCAGCTTAATCTCGAGGGCTACTCCCATCGGGAGCACTGTTCGCGCTCCGATAGACTCAGTCGAAACATTACCGACTAAAGCATCCTCTGTAAGCTCTCAACGGCCGGAGTCGAATTTCTTTAACTATCCTTTTCACGAACAAAGACGGCGTGCCCAGGAGGAAAGAGTACTTACCCGACGCATCGACTACGCCTACACGACATGCTGCTTTGAGTTTCTGCCCGATTCTTCGTATCGACCAGACACTCGGGGGCTCCTGACGTGGTCATACCCTCCGGGCACCCGACCGTTGGCGTACCCGATGCAGCCCAGCACCTGGAGGCCCATGAAAGCCCAACAAGCTACAACTTGGAGTACAAGACAAGAACCTCATGTAAACCCTACCTGGCTCCCTTTATAAAGCCAGGCAGGGGCACCCATAGATGAGATCCCCACGAGACCACGTCTCTCATCGCCCTCGCGGCCACCATGTAATATCATCATCATCTATACAGATCAGACAAGCAGGATGTAGGTCTTTACCTCACCATGAGGGGCCGAACCTGGGTAAAACGCCTTGCTTGTCAGCCGACGGAACTACCAGCGCGCCATCTCTCTCCCCTCAATCAACCCGGGGTACACAACCCAGGGATTTGCCGAGTCCACCTCTCGACAGTCATCGTTCCAGTAGGAGCCACTCGAGGAGGTGATACAGCAACAGCTCAGACTCGGAAGCAGAAATCGGGCCATGTGGAGCGCTGTGCTTCACCGACGGATCCGGGAGGCTCGTATGCCCAAGAAATTTTCGCTAGCTACCACACCTAAGTTCAACTGCAAACAAGAGCCATCAGGCTGGCTGGAAGATTACAGGCTGGCAGTCGGATGTCAGCGCGGCACCACAACTACAGCTATGCAGTACATACAACTTATGATGGAAGGAAAGGCTCGCGATTGGCTCAAATCGCAACCCGAATCATACTACGATTCGTGGGAACACTTCAAGGGTGATTTCATCAAATACTTCGAGCCTCTCTGTGAGCGCCCCAAAACCTTCGAAGAGCTCCGGACCTGCAAACAAAAGTCAGATGAATCTCTGAGATCGTACATACGGCGGTGGACCACCATCCGTAACTCAGTAGGCAACGTATCAGAAGATAGGGCAATCGACGCCTTCAAAAACGGACTCTGGAGGGAAGACTTCAAAGAAACACTTGGTCGAGAAGACCCAAAGACAATGGCCGCACTCATGGTACTCGCAACAAAGTGGGCAGACGGAGAAGACTCCGTACGAGGCACTCGACCCGTAGCATCACATGAAAATCACGAGGGGGCAGTCGAGACCGCAGAGATAGCTACAGAGATGATCGAAGGCGCAAACGCAAGAATCGTTATCACGACGATGACCATCCAAACTTCATTGCAGCAGGCTTTGTCCAGTCAAGGGACAGTCGCGACCAAACTGACAGACGAGCGGCGATCATCGTGATAATCGAGATCATCATACGGACGACCGCCGAGGTAATCGAGACCACCGTACAGACGATCGACGTGACAGTCGAGAACAGACGCGACGACCGCGATAGCTACAGAGGCCGAATGGCGCAGGCGAGCAGACAAAGAGCCTGAGCGCTCAGTCGAAGAGAGGATGAACGATTATTGCAGATTCCATCTTTACAGAGGGGATGATGGTAAGCTTCGCTCTAGCCACTCGCTGAGAAATTGCAGGGAATTCGATCAACTCGCGATTGAACATATATCACGCATGCAAAGAGATGGACGTGCACCTCCTCAACTAGTGCAGATCCATCGACTACATCACAAGCACAGCCTGTTCAGGCATATCCAGCACCGCAACAAGTACAACAAGCACAGTATATTCCATACCACCGCAAACACAGCCTACTCAGGTGTATACTGCACCAGCACCAGCGCAACCGACACCAGTATACATGGTGCCAGCACAACCCGTTACGGGAACACAAATGGCAGCAGCCGTGCACCAGATGCAGCAGGGAGATGAACAAAAATATCCCGTAACTCGCGGGCAGATGAACATGATCCAGCGAGGACGTCCCTCCAATAGAGAGCAAAAATTACACACTCGACACGTCAATATGGCGGTCATGGCACCCCCAGCCATCACAATTTTTTGAAAGGATCAGAAACTCCGATTATCTTCAATCGAGAGGACCACCACCCGCAGTATATCGACCAGGGCATGCAGCCTTGGTACTCGACGCCCAAATGGAGGCTACGCCATGACCAAGGTCTTCATGGACGGAGGTAGCGGTCTCAACATAATCTTTGCAGATACGCTACGCAGAATGAACAAATCAGTCGAAAATCTGCCAAAGTCCGCAATACCTTCCACGGTATCGTTCCAGGCAAAGCAGTGCTCCCAGAAGGCATACAACTCGATGTTACGTTTGGAGATCCTACTCACTTCAGAACCGAGTCGATTGAGTTCGAAGTGGTCGATTGGAAGTCACAATACCATGCAATACTTGGGCGCCCCACTTTCGCTCGATTCATGGCCGTCCCACACTACGCCTACCTCAAGCTCAAAATGCCAGGACCAAAAGGAGTCATCACGATCAACGGGAACTTTCAAAGGTCAGATTCATGTGACCGTGACTTCAGCAAAATCTCAGAGATGTATGGGATGGAGCAATCATTCGCCAAACTCGAGGTTTCTAACGACCGCACACTTCTGCCGGAACACAAGAGGTTAGCATCCGACAGACAATTCAATGCAACCAACGACACAAAAAGCATCAAGTGCACCCAACTGATCCCTCAAAAACAGTCAACATATCATCGAGTCTTACCAGCGAACAGGAAAATGCGCTCGTCGAATTTCTCGTAAAAACTGGGAAATATTCGCATGGTGCCCAGCTGATATGCCAGGTGTCCCCAGAGAGTTCGCCGAGCATTCTCTACAACTCAAGCCAGGGTCTAGACCAGTCAAGCAAACTATGCGCCGTGTTTCCGATCCCAAAAGAGGTGCAATCGAGGCAGAAGTTGATAGGTTACTTGCTGCAAAGTTCATTCGAGAAATCAAAAAGGCAGACTGGGTTGCTAACCCTGTACTGGTCGAAAAGAAGCACTCAGACACCCTGCGGATGTGTGTAGATTTTACAGCTAAACAAATGCTGTCCAAAAGATCACTTTCCATTACCACGAATCGATCAGATCATCGACTCAACAGCAGGATGCGCTCGGTTATCATTTTTGGATGCATATTCAGGATACCATCAAATTCGGATGAAAGAAGAAGACGAAGACAAAACAGCATTCATAACCCCACTCGGGGTCTACTGCTACACAACCATGCCTTTCGGGCTCAAAAACGCAGGCGCAACTACCAGCGCATGATGCAAAACTGTCTACAAGAACAGATAGGACGCAATGTTCAGGTCTACGTCGACGACATCGTCATCAAGACTGAAAAGGAGGACACATTAATCAGTGATCTACAGGAGACATTCAAGAATCTCAATCGATACAACATCAAGCTTAACCCAAAGAAATGCACCTTCGGTGTCCCAGCTGGACAACTCTTGGGTTATTTGATATCTGCACGTGGAATCGAAGCAGACCCAGAAAAGATACAAGCTATACTCACAATGAATAGACCTACCAAACTCCATGAGGTACAGCAGCTAGCTGGTCGAGTAGCAGCACTCAGTCGATTCATCAGCAAACTAGGCGAAAAAGCACTTCCATTTTACAAATTGATGAAGAAAGCAGACAAGTTCGAGTGGACGGATGAAGCTGAAGCCGCTTTTCTCGAACTCAAAAAGATGCTCACAAGCCCGCCAATCCTCGTAGCACCTAAGGAAAATGAGCCACTCTACCTATATCTCAGCCACCAACCGAGTGGTCAGCACCGTGCTGGTGGTCGACCGCATGGAAGAAGGACATAGTCAAAGCATACAGAGGCCAGTATATTACGTAAGTGAAGTTCTTTCCCCGTCCAAACAGCGGTACCCACAATATCAGAAATTGGCGTACGCCGTATTTATGACTCAAGAAAGCTGGCGCACTACTTCACAGAACACCCGATAACGGTGGTCAATAAATCAGCGATTGGAGACGTCCTCACAAACCCCAACGCAACGGGGCGCGTAGCAAAATGGCTCATCGAGCTGGGCCACTAGGAATCAAGTACGAACACCCGAAAGCCATCAAATCACAAGTCCTACCCGATTTTCACACCGAGTGGGTAGAAGCTCAATTGCCAGGGGTACCTGACGTATCAAATTCCTGGACAATGTATTTCGATGGGTCCAAAAAGAATGAAGGAGCAGGAGCGGGCGTCATACTCATATCACCAAAAGGCGACAAACTGCGCTATATCTTGCAAATGGGTTTCGAGTTCCCATCAAATAACGAGGCCGAATACGAAGGTCTAATCCATGGCATGCGCATGGCAAAAGCCATGGGATGCACTCGACTAATGATTTATGGCGACTCTAACTTAGTTGTGCAGCAAACAATGAAGGCCTGTGATGCAATCGCAGACAACATGATCGCTTATCGGGATTTGTACAACATAATGGAGGGCAGCTTCGATGGCTGTGAACTACGACACATAGGGAGAGAAAGCAATGAAGAGGCGACAAATTAGCCAACATTGCTTCCACAAAAGCACCAGTCCCGCCGGGTGTTTTCTTTGAACGAATAGAACGTAGGTCAATCGACAAACGACCATCGCTACGACACAGCTACAGACAAAAGCAAAGCGCCAAGCACAGAGGATCCTCCGATTGAGGTACTTCTCATTGAGCCAATATGGACTCAACCTTTTCTCGCATACATACTTCGCAATGAACTACCAGAAGATACAAACGAGGCCAGACGTGTCACTCGACGAGCAAAAGCATACACCATCATAAACGGTGAGTTGTACAAACGCAGCACCTCAGGTATGTTCCAAAGATGCATTGCACTCGAAGATGGCAAGGATCTCCTTCGGGACATTCATGCCGGTACTTGCGGGCACCACGCGGGCAGTCGATCACTCGTAGCCAAAGCCTTCCGAGCAGGGTTTTACTGGCCTACAGCGCTAAGGGATGCAGAGGACATAGTCAAAAGATGTATTGGTTGCCAGAAGTTCGCTTCCAAGCCACATGCACCCGCATCAGCGCTAAAAACCATACCATTAGCATGGCCTTTTGCCCAATGGGGGCTTGACATGGTGGGACCACTGAAGAAATCATCAAAAGGAGGTCATACTCACTTGCTAGTGGCAGTCGACAAATTCACCAAATGGATCGAAGCAATCCCTATCGCAAGCTCAACAGCTTCTACGGCAGTTCGTTTCATACAATCGATCATGTATCGATTTGGAGTAATGGATAGCATCATCACTGATAATGGTACAAACTTCACGGCGGAAGAGTTCAAATCCTTTTGCAAGGAACAAAACATCAAATTAAACTACGCCTCTGTGGCACATCCACAATCCAATGGGCAGGTTGAAAAGGCCAATGGACTCGTATGCAGTGGCATCAAAAAGAGACTCTTAGTACCACTCAAAAGGGCCGCGGGTGCATGGGTAGAAGAACTTCCATCAGTATTATGGAGCTTACGGACCACTCCAAACGCCTCCACACAGTATACACCGTTCTTCATGGTCTATGGTGCGGAGGCAGTATTACCATCTGACGTCAAGTTTAATGCACCACGAGTGGAAGCATATGAAGAAAACGACGCGAACAAGGCACTCGAAGATGCAGCCGATTTGCTGGAAGAAGCACGCAATACGGCTTTGGCACGAACAGCCGTTTATCAACAAGACCTCCGCAACTACCATAGTCGTCGATTACGCACACGGTCCTTCATGGTGGGAGACTTGGTGCTGCGAGAGAAACAGAAGAAAGTCCATAAACTTGCATCACCTTGGGAAGGACCTTACATTGTCACAGAAGTCATCGAAGGAGGAGCCTATCGATTGAAGAACGCAAAGACGGGCGAAGTAGCATCAAACCCATGGAACGTGGCGCACCTGCGTCGATTCTATGCATAGATCTTTAACCTCATATGTAATAGCACATAAGGCCAAAGAATCAGCAAGTTTCAGACGCACTCTTTTCCCTTACCAGGGTACCTAAGGGGACTGGAAGGTTTTAATGAGGCGGCTTGCTGATAGAACACATATTTGAATAAAGATACATGTTCCTCCATATTTCTCATATATGCTTTTACGCTACTCAACAATCGGGACTCGATCGTAAAAACATAAGCATCAAAATTCTAGCTCAAAAATCAGTGAGCACAAAGACACCCAAATCCCACTCGACATGCTCGGGGGCTGGGTCAAACAGACAACCCAAACCCACTCGACATGCTCGGGGGCTGGGTCAAACAGAAAACCCAAAATCATGCTCGGGGGCTGAGTCAAACAGGAAACACAAACCCACTCGAAAAACTTGGGACCTGGTACAAATCAAAAACACAGATGTGTTACCCGAGACTATCTTGATTATACCATGATAAGTCAGGTCCAAAATAAAAATGGCGTCTTCTGCGGTCAAAATCTGAAATTGGGCCCACACAGACATGTCTTGTCAAAGCGGCGAGTGCACGCCTAAGATGTCACATTGACGTCAGGTGTAAATTAGCATTCACATTCGAGTGGTGGTTCGAGACTACAATCGACGCAAGGATTCGACTAGCAAAGGTACTCCCATGGGAGCATATCAAAAATTTGTTGCGATTGATCAAAAAGGAGCAAAATTATTGAGATTATCCTCTACTTCAAACGAAATAAAGCATAATCTCGGGGGCTACTCCCATGGGAGCGCTGACGCGCTCCGTAGATTTCAAAGACAAAATATTTCGATTGACAAAAAGCAGTGTAGAAGGATGATTTGAGATTGTCCTCTATTGCAAGACAATAAACCACAATCTCGGGGGCTACTCCCATGGGAGCGCTGTCGCGCTCCCATAGATTTCCAACAAGGTAAGAAAAATTCACTCGAATACAGGCTCGATTGAAAGCATTAAGTACTTCAAAACAAAGAATCAAACTTCATAAATTCCCGAACTATGCCAATCGCAGATGTTTCGGATGCTGCATACGCAAATGCAAAGGTAAGACCCGCCGAGCAATCGAGATGGGCCGAGGGACGCTCCAACAGTGTTTTCCCTTGAAATTTTCCGTGTCAACAGACATGATGAAAATCCTGACGGACGCGTTAGGTATCAAAAGTTAAACTGCAGAACGAATCAGTAAGACCTACAACGGCCTGAGTCGAGTCTGTCCAGTATGTTCCAGCTTCGAGTCCGGGGACTCGAACCTGATTGAAGGCTAGTATGGTTTCGCCCAAATGTGCGGTTAACTGAGCTCGATTTTCGAGTGAGTCAGGCCTACTATGTCAATATCCCTAGGCAAAATTGCAAAAGTGTTCCAGCTTCGAGCCCGGGGACTCGAACCTGATTGAAGGCTAGTATGGTTTCGCCCAAATGTGGTTAACTGAGCTCGTTTTCGAGTGAGTCAGGCCTACTATGTCAATATCCCTAGCAAAATTGCAAAAGTGTTCCAGCTTCGAGTCCGGGGACTCGAACCTGATGAAGGCTAGTATGGTTTCGCCCAATGTGCGGTTAACTGAGCTCGATTTTCGAGTAAGTCGGGCCTACTATGTCAATATCCCTAGGCAAATCTTTCGACTGCGTCCAGGCTCGAAGTTTTTTGCTCAAGTAAGCAGTTAGCTGAGCTCGGTGTTCGAGTGTCAAGCCTACTGTGTTAATATCCTTTGGTTCACATACGCATACAATCGAAACAAATTAGAGTAGGAGGATAACGTGGTTCAGGAGTATAAAGCAAAGACTATGACGTGCACGATGAAGGGAGCACATGCTCGATTCTTCGAGTCAAGCAAGTACTCGGGGGCTAATGACGAGGTTATGCTCTGTGGGTACCCCAGCTTAAGGGTACCTGGTGCACGTGATGATCAAAGAAGCCCAAAGGTTAATCGAAGCCCATGAAGGAAGGCCTAAAACGAAGAGTGTTTTCAAGTTAGATCAAGTTATAGTCGGTTAAGGCTTTCCATATATGTAACCTTGGTCGTTACGTTTCCTGAGACCCAGCCTCCTATATAAAGGCTGGGAGGGTGATCGATCAGGGCAAGCAATCCATAACACAGAATCTCGACAGATCAGCAGCTCGCCGAACCCTTGTAACCCTCATATTCATACGATAAACACAGACAAGCAGAGTAAGTAGGGGTTTACCTCACTCGAGGGCCCTGAACCTGGGTAAATCCAGCTTGTCAGCCGTCGATTCACGATACTACGCGTTCTCTACCACACAATCAACCCTAGGTATAGAACCATGGGGACTTGCGAGGCACACCTCGACAGCATGTAAAAGAATAAAAACGTAACTTCAATGGACACAGCTGATGGCCCTTGACGTAGTTACCTGCGTCAAAAGAATATGGGTTAGGTTGAGACTCCAAGTGCAGAGTGTATAGTATAGGAAAGACGGTTTTCCCCACGAGGGGTGACTCGAGGTTTAATATCGAACTCTCGGGGAATCAGTAGTGAAAGATTTATCTTCTTATCCTTCTCTTGAAAACCTACAAAAAAAGTAAATGTTTTGGCCCTCAACCTCTCAAGTGGTTGTCAAGCACAAGGTGTGAGAATGATATCAAAATAATGAATGCAAACAGTAAATAAATATGCAATGATGATAAATAAATATGCAAGGATGGTGGAAAATGATGGATGATATTTTGGGTTTGTATTGTGAATGCAAGATGTAAAAGTGTTTTTGTATTTTCGGATTTTTAAATGGCAGAAAATGTAAAGTGGATAAAAGTTGTTGGAAAGGTGTTTCTTATGATTAAAAATGGACCGGGGTTCATGGTTTCACAAATGCACTCTCTCTTTAATAAAGTGGTAGACAATGGAACACTATAATTGACATATGAGATTGCAACAAAAGGTTTCATGACAAGTTACTAATTATATGGGCATCACGTCCTAACATAGAGATCTTTTGTTTATTAATCTCTCTTATACTCCACCAAGATGCGAACTAAATCATAACACCTTAGTAATTAAGATAAATCAGAGCATAGCATTAAGTTCATGACATGAAGTTAAAATAAGAACATGCTAGATCTAGTCATGGAGTAGTGGCAATGGTCACACCCACATCTCCGGTAGCAAGGTATTTTCTTTATCCCTAGTGAGGCAACAAAGTAAGGTAAAAACCCAAGTGGATCGCGGAACTTTCTCTCACGTTCACCGCACTAGCCACCCCCGTTACTCCAACTAATGCACACGTTCCCCCTCACACGCTCTCATACACTGCTTGATCATAACAAGTACAAGAACGGGGTACATAATATGCATCTACTTTCATAACTGAAACAAAACTATTGCAATCTCAAACATATATTAACTCATAAAAAGATCCACCACAAAGGTATTACATAGATGACCGTAATCATGTTCAGCAGCTCATACGGTACTAATTAGTGAAGCTCAAGAGAGGAGAGATACATAAGTTACTTCCACAAACCCATAGTCCAGGGTGGACTACTCCCTCTTCATCATGGAGACGGTGGAGAAGTCGTTGGAGAAGATGGAGACCACGCCGGCAGCGCCCCGCCGGAGTTTTCCCCCTCCAATCTGCAACTCCAGGTCTCTGTTTTGGTTTCTGTGTTTCTGCGGCGCTCCTTTCCGAAGGCGTCGGGGACTATTTTTATAGTCGTTTTTAGGTCAAGACGGAGGCTCGGGAAAAAGATCGACGGCAACGGAGCCGAGGCCCAGATGGTGGGTCCCACGCGGCCAGGTCTGGCCGCGTGGGCCACCCTTCTGGCCCTCGGGCCTCCGTTTGTTCGCTTCCTTCGCTCCCACGCTTTGTTCCTTCCAAAAACTGATGCTCGTAAATTTAGGTCATTTGGACGTCGTTTGGGTCCCTGAAACATCAAAATATAGAAAATAGGGTTTTCTGCCTGTGCAGGGTTAATTCCAAAAAATAGGAAACATGAAATATTCCCAAAATCATATAAAACATGATATAACCCTTATATGATGCAAATATGATTGAAATATAAGTAATAATGCAAAGTTCATGTATGCATTTTACATGCATCAACATCCCCAAGCTTAACCTATACTCGTCCTCGAGTATGAAGGTGATAAAACTAACATGGACTTTGCAATTTAATACTATCAAGGATATCAAAGATGATTACTATTGCTACATAGAGTCAAATGATTCATTCTTCAAAGGAGTAGCAATATACAAGATAGATTATGAAGTGATATCAATATTCAATGTAAGGATGTTCAATGATAATTCACAAAGTGTAACATAGAAGAAAGTACTATGGACCAATGTATGCATAATGAAAAGTAAAAACATCCTATAATGGTCATAGAGTATTTGTAAATCTGAATATAAAAGGTGGACACTTTGGAAAGATATATAATGAGTAGAGGTAAACATGAATAAGTTTCATCTAACTTCCAAACTTCTACTTAAGTTAATGTTTGCAATGTGGTATCTTGGTGTCAAGCTCTCATTACCCCTATCATAGCATCTTGAATGGTTAAAGTTTAAAGTGAAAGCAAATATGAGTAGTGTGCTTGACAAAGTATGGGTTGAATGTCTCATGCCCCTTGAATACGAGTACCTACCACGGTGTTACTCAACTTGGGAAACAAAGCAAGTTCAAGTTAATCATTGTAAGTAATATAATAGCGTATCAAGAGCGTCAACTGGGGTACCTCTTGTCCCAGGACATGGAACAAGCCCATGTCAAAATGACAAGACAAACAAACAAATGAACAATCTCACACCCTTTTTATTTACATTGGTATAGCTTTTTATTGTGGGTGCATCACTGAAGGTTCACCATAGCATGTAAGTAAATTTCCACCATGAATGATGCATGGCTTAGATTAGCGGCCCAGGCGTCTCTCTAACCATTTATACAAACTCATTAAACTACTAATTTCCACATTTATTTCACCATGATAAGCATCCATAAACAAAAGTACATGATATCAACAAAATATAAGTGCATGTTGAAAGCTTGCCATGTGACAGCACATATGAGCTAACTCCCAACCAAGATTTGTCAAGCTCACAACTTCATAATTTTAATCACAATGGGTCATGTTTATTAAGTGCAATAAAAGTAAAGTGTGCATCAAGTTCGTGAGAGCTCTTAACCAACTTTTCCCATAACAATCAATAACATAAGCATTTTAATTCAGAGTATAGATAATACAAATAACATGATAAACATACTCGGAATAGCATAAAGCTAATAGGTAGATATGGTGGACTCACTGGAAAAACTTTGGTTGAAGGTGTTGGAAACAAGTTTTTACTTGTTGGAATTTTTGGGCTAGCAAGAGGGAGAAAGTTGACCATCTAAATGCATGCAAGTGTCCATAGAACTAACAATCCATGTTAAACAAAGTAAAGTAACATTCAGCATCAAAACATGAATAAAAGATAGCTCTTGATAAAACACTTGCAAATTATACTCATTAAAAGCTATGAATCATGCAACTATATGTATCTTTTGAATCAACTCAACATCCCTTTTCCCAATCTTTTAATAGCATCCAATAATTCAACCCAAATTTCCAGTAGCTCTCTCATATATAAATGATAGTGGTGGTCTCAAAAAAAAAAATCAAACCAAATAAAACAAAAAAAGACGCTCCAAGTTTATGCGATAAAGTGCATTGATCGAAAAACAGAAGTTAGACGTGTGCAAACCGAGAGTGTGTGGTCCAGTGGGGTTGTCTTCACATCCCCAAGCTTATGGTCTTCACCATCCTTGGATAGCTCTTGGTGCATCTCCTCTAATCCCTGTGAAAAAACTTCAAAACACCGTTTCTCCCATTTCTTTTCTGTGGGGTGACATTAGTAGTGATAACAAAAGATTTCTTGCTGCATAAATCCTTAACAAAAATTCATATGAATGTCCAGAAAGTGTATAATGTTGTATGCCTACTCATAAACTCAATTGGATCAAAAAGATTCAAGTTAAAAGTTCAAAGAATGCATCAAACAAAATGGGACAGAATCTGTCCAGAAAAACAGCAGCAGCAAAACGTATTTTTCTACCCTACTTAAATTGTAAAAATTCTGAAAAATTCATGCATACAGAGGATGAAAAGTTGCAACTACAGTTCAAATATGAGCTCATTCGGAGTTACAGAATAGAATTAAAAATCATACCGTGCACAGATTCGTGCAGGAATAAAATCTCCGAATGCAAATAGCAACTTTTTCAACCAAAATGGTAAAACTTGGCACTTTATTAAAAATTCCAGAAACAAAACTAAAACTAAGTCTCTTGTTACAGCAAGAGGACACAAAGAAAATCAAAATAAAAACAACCGGGTTGCCTCCCGTAAAGCGCTTTCTTTATAGCCATATAGCTAGGCTTCTTACTTGATTTATTGTGGACGAAGCTCATGAGGGAGCTTGAACTTTGTGTGTCCCTCTTCCTTGGGAAGTGTTCCATGCACTTCTTGTGTGGAAACTGAAACTTCACATTCCCTTCTTTTGAATCAATGATAGCACCTGTGTAGTACGAAGAAAAGGTCTTCCAAGAATAATTGGACTAGAGGTTTTATTCCCCATATCCATGATTAGAAAATCAACAGGTACAAATGTCATATGTAACTCTACCATAACATCACTTACTTTTCCTAAAGCATGTTTAATGGAATCATCAGCAAGTGCAAGTTCAATAGAGCATTTTTCAAGATTTTTAATTCAAGTACTTCATATATTCTTTAGATAAAACAGAGACACTAGATCCTAGATCAATATAGCATGGTGTGTCTCTTTTCCAATGGTTACTAGACTTTGGGAATCCATATCCCCAAGCTTAGGTGGTATCATAGTCTTGGTTGTACCTAGCAATCTTTTCTTTTAAACATGATTAGCAATATAAAACCAAAACCTGCTTGGTTAACATTGATGGAAGGATCACTTGCAAATTTTTGTAAGATAGATATTAATTCATGCAAGCTACAATTCTCTAAGTCAAGCAATGGTTCCTTGACTTCACTAAGCATTTTAACTTCCTCAACTTTTCTCTCTTTCATTACCATAATAGTTTCCTTAGCAATTCTCTCTTGCTCATGAATATGTTCCCAAGATTTATTTATAACCTCTTGACAATATTTAATTGTTTCCTCATGTTTTTGAGCTATAATGGTGTTCTTTAATGAGGAAACTTCCTTAGTGAGCTGATCTACCCTTTCAAACAAAGAGTCTTGTTTTTCAAACTTAGATATAAATTCCTTATTAAGCTCCTTTTGAGTAGATATAAATGATCTAATGGTGTTTTCCAAATCACTAGAAACATTACTACTAGTGGCATATTTGTTTGGCACATATGGGGGTTTATTATAGATTATAATTGTTGTTACCATACCCATTATTACCATAGTTCCTAATGAAGTTGACATCAATATTTTCAGGATTATTACCAACTAGTTCTTGCAAAGGCACATTTTCAATATTTTGTTTATTAATGAAAGCAAGAATAGTGTCCATTTTAGATGACAAATCATTTGTTTCTTCTATGGAGTTTACTTTCTTAGATGGATTAGGTGCTCTATCAGTATGCCATTGACTATAGTTTTGCAAAATACTTTCCAATATGTTCTTAGCTTCTACTATAGTTTTTCCCATAAAAGCCCTCCAGCAGCGGAATCAAGAATATTTCTAGACATGTAATTTAGACCATTGTAAAAAGAGTGTAATATGGTCCATTCGTTGACCCCATGTGATGGACAAGTTCTAAGCATAAGTTTATCCTATCCCAAGCCATGGC